>PVIA01002275.1:0-219324 GCA_004024845.1 Tonatia bakeri
GTGGGGGGAAAATGGGCCAACTGTAGTTGCATAATCAATAAAATAAAGAATTAAAAAAAAAACTGTGATAGTCACCATAGTTTTTTTTTTTTTATAAGCTTGATGTCAAGTGCTATTTTGATTAGAATGAAGCTTTGTATAAAGGAATGGAAAGAAATAAGGGTATAAAGGTGAGTTGGGAGCAGATTGAAAGGGATCATAAAGGTTTAAGGGGTTTGTATTTCATTCTGCAGGCAGCATTAAGCCATGGCTGGCTTTTGAGTGGGTGGTAACCTTGTTTATGTTTAAGTGCTGAGTGAGAGAGTTTAGTAATAGGTATATAGTGGATGTTTTCTTCACTTCCATTTTTCTTCTCTCTGTGGACTGGCTTCACTTACTTCTTATTAGATAGTGATTTGTAGACTGAAAAGCCAGCACCAAAGTTTATACTTGATTCATTTATTAACAGTTAAACATAATGTGGTAACTGGCATTATAACTGTATAGTTGGGGGGGCTGATATTTCATAAAATCATGATAACTGAAATTTGTGCATATCAGAACTGTGCAGTGTGAGGGCTGCCTGATACGTGAACATGACTGTTAACTTGTAACACTATGGCATTGGTTATTTTTAGATTAATCTCAAACCTGTTTCTTCCTTATAACTGTGCTCAGATCTTAGCCACATAGTTCTCTTGTTTGAATTCCTATACCTCGCCTCAGTCCCTCATTTTTCTACCCTATGCTCTTCTGCTGTTTTTCTTTTACTCACTCTAGGTTTTTATGTAGACATTACTTCCTCTGAAAAAGTTTTTCGTCCTTTCAAATTTGGGTTGTTTATTCTGCCTCAGGTGTTCTCATGTTATGTGTATTTTCTCTGTCATGATATAGAACATATGGTCACACTGTATTGCACTCATTTACTTACCTGTTATACCTACCAGACAGCATTTTCCATGCAAATAGAGACCATGGCACTGCTATTTCCTGCTATGTCATCACAACCTAGTACTGTGTGGAATAAAATAGGCACTCAGTAAAATTTTTTTTAAAGAATTTATTTATTTACTTTTAGAGAGAAGAGAAGGGAGGGAGGAAGAGAGGGAGAGAAGCATCAGCTGGCTGCCTCTTGCTCACCCCCAACCGGGGTTCTGGCCCACAACCCAGGCATATGCCCTGACTGGGAATCAAACCAGTGATGTCTTGGCTCAAAGGCTGGCACTCAGTCCGCTGCGCCACACCACCCAGGGCTATTTTTTTTTTAATTAATGAAAAATATTCAGAATTTTGGTGGGGTGTGAATAGTACAATATCATTAGAAGGTATTCTGCAAGATTGAAGATGCAAGATGAAGTATAGGCAAGATAAACATGACATCCTGAGGACCAAATTTTGAAATATTGGGAATTTATGCTTCCTAATACTGTATTTTTAAGATTCCCCGTTTAATTTATTTTTAAAATTCATTTAATTACCATTGACAGTACATTTGTTTCAACTGTACAGTGTGATAATTAGATATTTATATACCTTACAAAATATACTTCTTCATACTTGAAGTGAAATGTTCTTTTGATAGCATACATTCTGTGATTCTTATAGCTAATAAATACATAACAGAAAATCATGATTGGAGAAACTACTTCAGTCTGATATAGTAGGTGTTTAATAAATACTTGTTAAATCAATGAAGGAACAACTTAGTGTTATATTTATTTTGATTCTAATACTTATTTTCATTTATTTCTAAGGTATCTTCCTGTTTTAATGATCTTCTGGTCATTTGTTGCTGGAGTCGTCACATTCTACTGCTTATTAGGACCTGATTCTCTCTTACCAAATATATTCTTCACAATAAAATACAAACCCAAGGTAAAATTTATGTGTTCTTATTTATAAAAGTCAGTATGTATGATCCTATGCCACTTGATATTATCATTGAAAGTGTGTTAAAGCAGTGATTATTTTAAAAAAATACATCTACTCCTTAACAATGGAAGAGGTCAGAACATTTTCAAAGTGAAATTTACATATGTGTATGATTTTAAGGTCTGCAGTTCTGCTAGGAAGAGCTATAAAAACAAAATACAAGATGCTCAGATAATTGGCATCCACTATTTTAAGGTGTCCTATAACTGCATTTTAACAATGAGGACAGTAAATTTAAACAGAGATCTCCATAGTTGGTTGTACAGTAGAATCCCCTGGGGAATCTTTAAAGATTCCTGGGTCCTACAGATTCTAGTTGAATAATTCTGTAATAGCCTTGTAATCAGTAGTTTTCTTTTTTAAGATTTTATTTATTTTTAGAGTGGGGAAGGGAAGGAGATAGAGAAGAGAAACAGCAATGTGTGATTGGCTCTCAAGTGCCCCCTATTGGGGACTTGGTCTGCAACCCAGAGCATGTGCCCTGACTGGAAATCGAACCAGCGATCCTTTGGTTCATAGGCTGGTATTCAATCCACTGAGCCACAAGGGCGTAATCAGTATTTTTGCAAAAGCTTTCCCGGTGGTTCTGAGGGACAGGCATAATTAGGAAACTCTGGTTTAAATTAACCCTGTTAATTTCTTGAATGTCTGTTTTGTTCCATAGAAACACATAATTAATCAATTTGCTTAACCAAAATAATTTGTATTTTTGAAATTTGAAAAAGATGGTAGTATATTAAAACTATCTTTGGTAAAGTCCATAGTGTGTTGATCAGGATTTAATGAGATCTCTTAAAGTTTTACATGATAATTCCCTAAATCATTGTAGTCCCTCATCTCAGGTTTGTTGGTATTTCTACTCAAGGAACCACACGTGGAAGTGGTGCTCTGTAACCCTGCTCGTTACCACATATCTTCTCCCTCACTAAATTCAAGATTTGGAGAAGTAGAAAATAGTTTTTTCTTATACTTTTGCAGTAGAACATTATTTTCAAATACAGATTGATTTTTTTTTTAATAAACAAACATGACAATTGAATTGTATGTAACCTTGGAAATTTGACTTAGGTATTGTAAAGCATTTCATTAGGGATTTTCTAGCTGTTGTCTGTTTAGTTTAGCAAGTAGTGTTTATTGCAAAGAGTGGTTTTAGTGTTAAAGAAAAGAATAATTAAAAAAAATCTTTTGTCATACTTTGATCAACAAACTTTGGGAAAATTGATTCTCTTTAATAAAGATAATATGTAAAATAAAGATAAATTTCTCCCCTCCCCTTCCCCAATTTCCCTTTTTTTAGCAGTTAGGACTTCAAGAATTATTTCCTCAAGGTCGTTGCTGTGCTGTTTGTGGTAAAGTGAAATGTAAACGACATAGGTAAGTCAGACTGTTTTTATTTGTTGATCCTTCCAAATACGTTTTGCATTTCAAGCAATTTAACTGTATGATTTGTTTTAGGCCTTCCTTGCTACTTGAAAACTACCAGCCATGGCTAGACATGAAAATTTCTTCCAAGGTTGATGCATCTCTCTCAGAGGTAACTGATTTAATTAGTATTACCAAATATACTCAAGCAAGAAATATTAAATACCTATGGAGAGTTTAATTATGGAGCATCTTAATATATGCTACCAAATTGATTCTTGGCAAGATAGTTGATTATTATGAACTATGCGACTTGAATGGTAAGCTGGAAAAATTTTAAATTCCATGTCTAATTTAAATAGACATTTTAACCAAAGAAGGTACTGTTCTACCTAGTTACTGCTTAACTCCTATAAATAGGAGTTATTTTCATGATAGGGCAGTAGAAATAATCAGTTGTAATTTCAAAACGAAGAACCTGAGCTACAAGGAGCAAATAGATATTTATGACCCCAGTTTTGACACTAACTGAAGGGTAAAACAGGAAATGGGATTTCTTTTCACTGTTTCTGCATAATGTAGGAATAAAAAAACATATTCTCTTATGAATGTTCCAGTCACATTTTATATGTACCTTTTTGGTAATATATTATATATATATAGTTATTTCTTTTAGAGACTTGTTTTCTCTGTTGATCTGAGGAAGCAGTCAAGTCCTTGAAGACATGCAAAAGGGTCTTATTTATTCCCAGGACCAAGTGCAGGGCTGGCTACATTGTTGGTAGCTGAGATACATGTATTGAATTAAGAAATTGAATGGTGGGGGAAGGGAGAAAATACAGACAACTGTAATTGAACAACAATAATATTAAAAAAAATGAAATTGTAATTAGTTGAAGAAGAGCATTAGACATCTGAATCCTGCTTAATTATCCTTTTTTCCAGTTTGTATCCATCTGTAGCTGAAACTTTGCTGCATGAATGCCAAACCCCTGGCATTTTCCTTTTTCATTTGTTCTGTAAGGTCTTCTTTTTTAAAATTAAATTTATTGGGGTGACATTGGTTAATCAAATTATATAAGTTTCAGGCATACAATTCTGTAATACATCATTGGGTGTTCACCACCCAAAGTCAAATCTGTTTTTGTCACCATATATTTGACACCTTTTACCCTTTACTACCTCACCCATCCCCCTTTCCTCTGGTAACCACCATAGTGCTCTCAGTATCTCTGAGTTTTGTTTGTTCATTTGTTGCTTTCAGTTTTATATCCCACATCTGAGTGAAGTCATATGGTTTTTGACTTTTTCCACTATAAGGTGTTTTTCATCCTCAAGATTCCCTGATTTCAGACTGTGCTGTCCAATATGGTGGCCACTAGCCACATGTGGCTACAAATAAACACTTGAAATGTGTTGAGATATACTGTATGTGTAAAATATACACTGGATTTTGAGGACTTAGGAAAAAGGAACATAAACTATGCTATTAAATATTTTATATTGATTACATGTTGAAATAATATTTTGGGTATATTGTGTTAAATAAAATATATCATTAAATTACTTTAATGTATTTTGTTTTAAAAATGTAGCTAGTAGAAGACTTAAAATTACACATGTGGATCACCTTATTATATTTCTGTTGGAGATTGCTGATTTGAAATCTTTTGAAGACAAGATCTCTAGCAAGACAATTTTTTATGTCTTTGACACTTCATTTATTTCTATTTATTTATTTATCTTTGAGAGAGGGAAAGAGAAAGAGAGGGAGAAAAACATTGATATGAGAGGAAAACATTGATCGGTTGCCTCAGGCACACCCCCAACTGGGGACCTGGCCTGTAAACTAGGCATGTGCCGTGATGGGAATTGAATTGGCAACCTTTCGTTTTGCAGGATGATACTCAACCCACTGAGCCACACCGGTCAGGGCTAGGGTGATTTATTTCTTTAAAAATAAAAAGGAAACTTCGCCAAACTCTTCACTTAGTGTCTGGCACTTACTGGTGTTTGATAAATATTAGCTCCAAATTTAGAAACATTTTTTGAGATCTTGCTATATGGGCAGGAGCTAGACTAGACTCTAGGAATGAAAAGAGAGATAAAGTATGGTTCTTTTCTTCTAGGAACTTCACTCTGGGAGGGGAATTAGATGTATAAGCAGGTAATTACAATATAATGTAGTAAGGGAATAATGGAACAAATATATAAAGTATATTATAAGCACAGAAGAAATAATGCATAAACTGTTGAGAGGGGCAGTCAGGAAGTATGGTTAGAAGTTTGCCAGACCAAGTTTGGGAAAGAGCATACTGGGGTTTGGAAAGAGCTTTTGAGAGGTAAGAGAGGCTTTGAAACAAGGCGTAATGTTCAGTAAGCTGGAGGATAAAATGTGGAAGATACAGACAGTGAAGAGACAGTATTCTGGTAGCTAATACTTAGTGATCACTTACAATATATTAGGCACTGTGCTAATCACTGTACTTGCATTATTTCAGGTAATCACACAGCCTATGAAGTAGGTGCTATTATAGATGATTTAACCAAAACCAGGGTTTAGAGAGTTTAAATAATTTTTTGAACTTTCATAGCTGGTTGTTATCAGAACTCAGTCTAAAACTCAGGTCTGGCTTAGTCTTTGCCAGTTTTTATATGGCCATTTCGAAATCAGATTGTTAAAAGACTTAAAGAGCCATACTGAAGAAGTTTAATTGATTACAGAAGCCAGTGACTTTCAACTGTGTAACTAGTTTTTAGATGTGACTCACAGGATGCAGTGGGAGGTGAAAAGGAAATAAATGGTCTCAATTGCTGCTATGAAGCTTTCCCCCGCCCCTTCAAAATCAGTGCAGCTCCACTTTTCTTACTTTGATATATTGTGGTTTGATATATTGAGGGTTTCATGCAAGGGACGGATGTGGTCAAAATATATGTTTAAGATCACTTTGGCAGCTCTAATGGAAGATGGGGATGGGAGCTAGCTTGTGAGGAGGGAGACTCGTTCAGAGGCTATTGCTACATAACAGGGGTGAGATAATGAGGACCTGAAAAGTGGGGCTGTAGAAAAGAGCTATGTAGGATGTAAAGTCAGTAGGGTTTGGTAATTGGTCTTACTGGATATGGGAATGAAGTAAGACCAAATGTTTAATGGTAAAATTTTCTCATCTCTCTGATACCCAATCCCTGTTTATATCCCAGCAGATATAACTAATGTTTAGGTTTTAAAAAATATATATTTTATTTATTTATTTTTTAAAGAGAGGGGAAGGAAGAAAGACAGGGAGAGAAACATTGATATGCAAGGGATACATGGAATGATTGCTTCTCACATGCCCCCCAACTGGGGACCTGGCCCACAACCCAGGTATGTTCCCTGACTGGGAATGGAACCAGAAACCTCTTGATTTTCCCAGGCTGGTGCTCAATCCACTGAGCCACACCAGTCAGGGCAATATAACTAATGTTTAATTTATGTAATAAAAGGTCCAAATCTTGTTGCCTTCATATTTAGGGAATCCACAGCCTTCATTACTGCTGTCAGAGAAGGTATACAGTATATAGTCAGATCAGATATATTGTTTCATTTCCTCTCTGCTGGTTTTTAAAGTTACTGTCCAATGTGGCAGGTCCTTTTAAAAATTAACATATTGCTACACCCAGACTAAAAAAATGGAAGGTTTATTATCCAGGGTTTCTTTTCTTTTTTGTTACTTTTTCATATATAACTTGAACAGCTAAAATTTTCACAAATTGAACATATCTGTATAACCAGCACCCAGATCAAGAAACAAAACATTGTCAGCAACCCAGAAGTTCCCTTCTTGCCCCCTTCTAGCCACTATCCTCCCTTCAAAGGGATCACAGACACTTAATTTTGACCCCTTAAAAGGAGTCAAGCAAGTCTTATCTACTTGTTTCTTCATTTTATTTTGGGAATACTTATTTACAGAGAGAGTTAAGAATACAAAAGACTAGCTTATTGTTTTCCTTCTTTCCAAAGAACTTTCTTGGTTCAGTGAAACTTCAGAGTCAGGAACAATTTAACATGGGTTTGGTTTTTTTCTTAATGGGAATATTAGAAATGTCTGTGTCATTTTAATAGTAATTTCTTAATGGAGTTTTACAGTTTTTCAAGGGTTTTCTCATATGATCTCTTTGATGATCACAACCACCATGTAAGGTTGGCATATGCATTTTATCATGTGTATGTTAGTGATTGGGCTAATAAAATTGGTTCTTAATAATATCATCTATTGCTTAGTAGTTTATTTCCCAGATTTAGTTAATTAATTTTTCTTTAAAATGTAATTTTTATGCAGGTTCTTGAATTAGTGTTGGAAAACTTTGTTTATCCATGGTACAGGTATGTTCTTTCTATAAAGCTTTTTTTCTTTGGTATAGTGAATGCAATTAAGTGAAGTGTGCTAATAGGTGTTTTTGTGTAGGTCAGGATTTCTAAACTGTGGCACTATGGACATTTTAGGTCAAGAGATTCTTTGCTGTGGAGTACTGTACTAGGGATTAAAAGATATTTAGCAATACCCCTTGTCATTTCCCACTAGATACTAGTAACACCCCATCCTCCTTGTACTTGTGACCACCAAAAATGTTTTTAGAGATTGCTAAATGTTACCTAGGAGGCGTAATTGGCCCTAGTTAATAACCACTAATGTAGGCAATCAATTAATAATTTAGTGATAGCAAAGTGGAAAAAAACCTAGACTGCTTTTTGAAAGAAAGTAACTTGTAGAATTTTTTCTCACTCCTAAATATAATCAATGATTTAATATTTTGCATACACTTTTCATATTTGAAATATCATTGTGCATTTAGAAGGAAAACTTATATTCAGATGTTTCATTAAATTGAAAGATAATTTTAAGAGCATTTTCCTGGAATATTAAGATTTTGTTTTTCAAAGTAACTTTGTTTTTCATATCTGTTACAGATGTACAAGTGCCCTATACTTTGTAGAATATAGAAAATACTCTAAATCTCAAAATATATAGTTTGAGAATTATAAATCCAAGTTACCTCATTTAATAAATACGTATTTTCTTAACATAAGCCTCAAATATTTAGTTATATATTTGAACACTTACAAATTATAGATGCAGTATTTAATGACATGTACCCTAATTTTATATCATTTCAGTATATTTTGAATTTTCTAATTAAAAAATGCTAGTGGTTGAATTGATCTATAGAGTATTAAAACAAATATAATATCCAATTTATGTGTCATATTTCCCTGGAAAGCAATGTAAATTAATTTTTTATGTTGGATTCTGTCTTAAATATGGGGCATTTGCCATTTAAATAAAGCTAATGGCTGTGTAGACTTCATCCTCCCCACCCCCTAAGTTATGGCTCTTTAGAGACATAAAATCTATATTTCTAAATGTTAAAGTTTGTATTTTTTTCTTAGTATAGCTATTGATGATGTAACATCCCCTTACCTGGGGTTAATAATGGGAAGGATGGTTGATAAAATTATCTTCCTTGTTCTACCAAGGGACCTAACAGCACCATCATCAAGTTCAGGATATCACCATTACACATACTTTTCTTTCTTTCTTTCATTAGGGAAGTGTCCTAATTCTTTTAGGAACCTCAAGACCTCAGGAAAATGAAAAGTACTTCCTTAGAAGAAGGTTGTTAAAATTTCTTTTTAAAACGTTTGAGGTTTCCTTTTTTAAGTATACTTTATTGATTATGCTATTACAGTTGTCCCATTTTTTTTCCTCCACTTTATTCCCCTCCACCCTGCAACTATCGCCCCTCCAACATTCCTCCCCCACTCCCAGTTCATGTCCATGGGTCATTCCGTTTAAGAAGTTTGAATTGCAGTGTCTTCTTTTTCAAGTGAAACACTTTTTTCTCCTACATTTGGAATTAATTTATATTATTAATCTATAAATATTTTAAACTAAGTAAAAATTATATATTAATTTAATTTTATTGCTTCAAATTTATAATTTGTTTTGTTTCTTAGAAATTTCTTTGATGATGCTTAGAAAATAATCTTGGTATTGTAAAAATATGACTATACATATGGATGTCTGCATGGAAATGTATGAGGTCTGTCCAGAAAGTATCAAGCCATGTAATGTGAAAAATAGAGACATTTATTGAAGAAGATACAAAGTAAAAGGAACATTGTACACAGGACAATGATGCCTCAGTCCCCTTCAAAATAGGCACCTTGGGACCTTACACAGTTCTCCCAGTCGTCATCAGTTGCTCTGTTGTATTTTCCTGAATCTCACTGATGGTCTGAAATCTCTTCCCTAAAGGTGATTTTAGTTTTGGGAAAAGGCAGAAGTTACAGGGCACCAAATCTAGGGTGTAGTGGGGCTAAGTCACCTGGGTGATTTGATGTTTTGCCAAAAACTGCATAAGATGTGATGCATGAGCGGGCATGTTGTTGTGAATCATCTGAATAGTTTCTGCAGAGGATTCAATCTTAATGCAAAATTTGAAGCAGATTCATTGCTCTGCTTACTTATTTTGAATGTGATAGCTCCACAGTACACATGCTCACTCAGTGGCTTCTACTGCCCCCACTGACTATTACAGTGAAGTTGTCATTGTTCACACATGCACATTCCAGTCCACTCTCCTCAGCTGCCAGGTTATACTGATGTCATGCAAACTGTTCTTGTTATATTAGTAATGGCTACACTTCTTCCGGACAGACCTCATGTACTACAATTTAGTTAATAGTGATTGTCTTGGTACTAGACTTATGGGAGATGTTTATTTTCTTCTGTATATAGTTCTGTCTTTTATTCTGTAATGCAATATATTATTTGTTAAAAATAGCATAAGTATATAGATAAGATAGGAAACTCTAGACTTTCCTTGGTTTCTGTTTTCTTTCGATTTTAAAAATTGATTTTAGGAGAGAAGAAGGAGAGGAAGAGAAAGAGATAGAGATAGAGAGAGAGATAGATGAGAGAGAGAGATTTGTTTCATTTATTTATATATTCATTAATTGATTCTTTTATGTGCCCTGACTGGGGATTGAACACTCAACCTTGTCTTGTCGGGTCAGTGCTCTAACCAACTGAGCTACCTGGCCAGAATTTCTTTGGTTTCTAGAAAATGAAGCTGTGTATTTCTCTGAACATCTAAATGCTTGTTTTTCTCCTTAATTGAAGGGATGTAACAGATGATGAGTCCTTTGTTGATGAATTGAGGATTACACTACGGTTTTTTGCATCTGTCTTAATTCGAAGGATTCACAAGGTATATGTTTATAATGAGAAATTTGAGACCTTTATGATTACTATAATGAGAAATTTGAGACCTTTGTGATTACTAAAGAGAGTTTTAAAAATCTTTTATTTACTTTATCTTACACTGTATGTATTTTTTCACTTTTCATTTTTTTAAGATTAAAAGATGAATGGATGACTTTTGATTCATTGATCAGTTCTACTTTAATGCTTGGATATCTTGGTTTGTAGCAGTTAGAAATAAAAAGGCAACTATAAAGTAAATAGTCATGTTCCATTTTGATGAATCTACTGTGTAAATGGTAATGATTATGATTTACTGTTTAAAAAAACACTTGAACAATACTTTGTGTATGTTTGGGTCTTTGCCTACAGATATTCTTTTACCATATTGGCTGTAGGTATACATACTTGTCTACTGTCTTGTCATTTCAATAGAATTGAACATATTGACAGTAAGTTGGTGTATTATTAAATAAAGATAAAGATAAATCTCTGCTATTATTAAATAAAGATAAAGATAAATCTTGTTAAATGTTTCTGTACAAATTGTAGAAATGGACAATATAGTCAACCACTGTAGAAAAAAATAATGCAAAAAATATGAATAAGCAGTTCACAAAAAAAATAAAGTGCCAGTGAATACTTGAATTATGTTGTCTCATGAAATAAATATAGTTTTTTGATAAGATACCATTCTTTTGCCTATCAGATTGGGAAAGATAAAAAAGTGATACCATGTAGTAATGGTTGTTGTGGGGGAATGGCCAGAGCAAGTATGAATCCCAATTGGTATAACTCTTATATTGGAAGGCACTCTGGGAAACTCTGATAAAAGATTTAAAATGTTATACTCCCAAATTTAATTCTATTTTTTAGTAATTAAAAGAAATAATCAGAGTTTATATAAAAATATATGTCAAGAATTCATTTCAGTATAATGAAAAACTGTTTATTTAATGATAAGATTGTTGGTTACTTAGTGTAATACATGCCAACTATAGGATCTTATCCAGTCATGAAAAACCATTCTGTAGAGTAGTACTTATTTCCTTGGGAAATTACCTTATGTAGTTAAGTGGAATGGGCTGGAAGATAATACACAAAACATTTTTCCACTTTGAAAACAGCCCACATATTAAAGCTTGTTAATATGTATATTAAAGTCATACATATCCTTATCACTGTTAACTCTTATTATGGTGGTGAGTTGATGCTGTTATTTGGTTCTTTCCATGAATTTCTTTCTGTTCACCATTGTTACTGTATTGTGCATTTGTTATTTTTGTAGATAGGCAAATGTTGATAAACATTAATCATACTATCTTTAAAAAGGTTCTGAGACTAGTAGATAATTTAATAGTAGACAGTTTAAGTGGAATAAAAGATTTAGTAAGAAATATCAGTTGATTGATTATAAACTAGTTAAACTGTAACTTAGAGCAAGTCAATAAAATGAATTGATCAAAAAGCTGATTCATTACAGTGAATCACCAATATGTATTAATAGAAGAACTCTGCTACATTAGGTTCTGAGATAGCCAGTGATTTTTAAAATCATAGTACCTCATACTTGGAGTAAGCTGTATTTTTTTTTTTTGGTAACAACTTTATTGAGATATACTTTATAGGCCTTACAATTTACTCATTTAAGGTGTACAACTAAATGGTTTTTAGAATATTCTCAGAGTTATGCAGTCATCACCACAGTCAAATTTAGAACATTTATATCACCCCAAAAGAAACCTCATACCCTTCAGTCATAAGCCTCCTCTCCCTCATCTCTTTAGCCTTCTCCAATCACCATTCTGATTTCTGTTTATGTAGATATGTCCATTCTGGACATTTCATATAAATGACCACATACAGTCTGTGGCCTTTTGTGACTTGTTACTTTTACTTAGCATAATGTTTTTAAGGTTAATTAATGTTGTCTGTCATGTTGTAGCATGTATCAGTACCTCATTCTTTTTCATGTCTCAATAGCATTTCATTGTATGAATATGCCACATTTTGTTTATTCATCCATCAGTTGATGGACCTGTAGATTGTTTTCACTTTTTGGCTGTTATGAATAATGGTGCCATAGCATTTCTGTACAAGTTTTTCTTGGGTAGGGTTTGGGGGGAGATACATGTTTTTATTCGTTTTGTCTAGGCACTTATGATTTTAATTGCTAGGTCAAATGGTAACTATTTAACTTTTTGAGAAACTGCCAGACTGCTTTCCAAAGTGTCTGCATCATTTTACAATCTCACTAGCAGTGTTTTAGGGTTCTGATTTCTCCACATTCTTGCCAGAACTAGTTGTTATCTCACTTTTTGATTCTAACTGTAGTAGTGGGTTGTAAAGCAGTTTCTCATTGCTGTTATAATTTGCATTTCCCTGCTAATGATGTTGAACATCTCTTCATTTACTTATTAGCCATTTGTGTATCAGTTTTGTTTTACAAATGTCTATTCATATTCTTTGCCCATTTTTAACTGTTTTTTGTCTTTTTATTATTGAGTTGTAAGTGTCCATTATATATTAATTTATCCAGCGTATAATTTGCAAATATATTTTTAAAGATTTTATTTATTTTTAGAGAGAGGGGAAGGGAAGGAGAAAGAGAGGGAGAAAAACATCAATGTGTGGTTGCCTCTTGCATGCACTGGGACCTGGCTTGTAACCCAGGCATGTGCCCTGACTGGGAATCAAACCTGTGACCCTTTGGTTCACAGACCGGCACTCAATCTACTGAGCCACACCAGCCAGGGCTGCAAATATTGTTTAAGTTGTCAGGCTGTGTATTCTTTCTTTTATTTTGTCTGTATCACTATCCTGGGAAATAAATGGGTCATTATCATACCCATTTTTATAAAAAGTTAGTAACTTTGTCAAAGTCTCTAAATAGTTAATGGATAAAGGATTAGTCCTTGGCCATCATATTCCTAGTACAATGTTCTATCCTCATACCATTGACTGAATAGTATAAATTGGCAGTTTGGGGATAATGAAAAAATGAATCATTTAAGGTCGACACTTTTTGTGTTTTTTTTAAATTAAAGTTGAGTGACAAACCCCTTATTTTACCATTTTGATTTTGAACTGAAGTATTTCATGTCTTCTCAGAAGACAAGATTTTATAAAATGTTTGAAAACTAAAACATGTTGTTTATTTGATAAGTATGAGAATAATTTATAATCATTGAGTACCAAGAGGCCAGAGAAAAATGAAGAGTAATGTTATTATGCAACAAGGCATACTACTAGCAAAAATAACCCCTCTTACTGAAAGTGAGCTAATATAGCCCTGGCTGGTATGGCTCAGTGGATTGAGTGCCAGTCTGTAAACCAAAGGGTCACAGGTTTGATTCCCAGTCAGGGCACATGCCTGGGTTGCAGGCCAGGCCCCCAACTGGGGATGTATGAGAGGCAACTGATCTATATATCTCTTGCATATCAAGAGATATATGGAGAGGGAATTTCTCTCCCTCTTTTTCTCCTTCCCTTCTCCTCTCTCTAAAAATAAATTGAAAAAGAAACAAATAAAATTCTTTTTTAAAAAAAGAAAGTCATCTTATATAGGCAAAAGATATATGTAAACTGCTGTGGATGTTATTAGTAAATCACTGAAAATTGGGAGTTTATGATCCATCATGCTTTTTAGATTTATCAGCTTGTGATTTTTTCCTCTTTAATACATAATTTAAAAATAATTGAAAAGTTAACAGAACTTAACACTGTTGTGATGAAATTTTCTCATCATGCTTTTGATAAAGGGAAAATGTTGACTTTGGTAATGGAAGATAAGTCTGTCAAATGTCAAAGTTCAGTAAACATGCTTTTTGGTGATTTATTTTATTTGCAATTTATTTTTAGTTACTTTTTTTTGTTTCTTTTATGTGTGTTCATATAAGCCCTTAACATTTTCTCACTAAACTATCATAGTCACTACAGTTTCCAGCCTTTAAATTGAAAAATGTCTATGGGGAATGATGAAACTTAATATTATTGTTAATAGAAAGCTTTCATATGTCTTAAACCAGGATTTAGCTTATCAGCTGAATAAAAAAGTTCATTTACAGGTAACCTTAGTAAACACAAGTTTATAGCCTCAAAGGGATAAGAAGTTACTTGAGATTTTTCCTTGCATGCATTTAAAGCACATTAAAGAAATGTCATGAATAAAGATATTTTGTGAGAAAAATTTAGTTTACAAGTTATGCATATTAAGGTATTTTCATTACTGTGGTAGAAAAAATCTCCAAAGTTATAGTTAGTATGATCTAAGAATGTAAAGTGCTTTTTAAATTGTTTTTAAAAGATTCCAAATAATACCTCTAATTTTTAAGACCATATGTTCCAATATTTTAAATGTATATTGTGTTCTTGCCATTATAACTTAGTGATAATTACTTTAAAAGTTTTATTTTAATGTTGAATTCTTCTAGGTGGATATTCCATCTATTATAACCAAGAAACTATTAAAAGCAGCAATGAAGCATATAGAGGTGATAGTTAAAGCCAGTCAAAAAGGTAATACAGTTTTCTACTAAAAGTTTGAGTGATTTTGTTTTTATACACCAACTTTCACCTTAAATATCTAAGTATGAGTACTGGTACATTAATTGATACATTCACAAATACTGTGAGAGTATTTTTTAACCTGAAATATTTTTTAATAGTTTGTTAACCATATAAGTGATTGTGAAAATTCAAGAATCTATGAAAATTAAAGTACACTTTACTTTTAGATATATTGTTCATTACTCTTGTATTTTTTTGAATGATAGTCTTCTGTTGCCTTCATTACTTCTTCCGAGGTTTATCTCACATCTCTTTCCCCTTTCTCCTTAATGATTTCACAGTTTTGACCTATCTTATATATTACTATTGTGTTGATTTCACAATTCTTATATGTTACCTTCCTACTAAACAAAAATGAATGACTGCTGTGGAGTGTAAACTGTATTTTTGAACCCTTTTCTATCTGATCAAATATTTTGATTTACTCTTATTTCACTGTGTATTATACTTTAGCCAGGATGATCTATTTGCAGTTTCTCATGTGTGTCTTGCCCTTTATACTTTCATGATTTACACATAGCAGGTGTTTGGCAGTTGTTTTTTTTTTCTGACTGATGAGTAAAATCTCATTTAGGACTTTCATTGCTCTTAGATCAAGCTGAAATGTTCCTTTTTATCAAATAGTTTCATGTTATATACTTAGTTCTTTGCCAAACTGAGTTTCTTTGTATTTGTATTTGGTATTCTTTGTCAGTGTTTTCCCAGTGTTTTCTGCATAATGCTATTCTTTTTCTTTAAAAAAAAATTTTAAACAGACTTTGTTTATTTTTAGAGAGTGGGGGAAAAGAGGGAGAAGGAGTAGGAGAGAAACATTGATGTGTGAGAGATACATCAATGGGTTGCTCTTGCTCACCCCCAACTGGGGACCCTGCCTGCAGCCCAGGCATGTGGCCTGCCTGACTGGGAATCGAACCAGTTACCTTTTGGTTCACAGGTCGGCACTCAGTCACCTGAGCCACTGAGCCACATCAGCCAGGACCAGAATACTATTTTATGCAAGATGACCATGTAGAAGAGGTTTCATGGTCATATTTTCTGTAAATTACTACATATTATATTCCCCTTCTGGAAATTCCCAGTAAGTACTAGCATACCAAAATCTCTGAGTAGTCCTGCAGCAAAGAAATAGCTTTAACTTTAATTCAGCACATCCCAAAGTTATTTGAGCATGAAACCAATTTTTCCTCCTTCATATATCAATGAATATAATCAGAATACCTTTGGGAAAATTGTGTACAAGGCAGAGTTGAAATTAAATTATTAGTTTATTCTTGGGTATGAATCATTCCTCAAGTGTGAGAAACATTTCTAATTATATTTTTAAACATATTTTCTGTGTTCATCTTACAATGTTATAACAAGTAAACATAGTTTTACTTCACAATAATTAGAAAGTGGAATAGTTTGAATATGTAATTGTTAAATTTAAAAAATGAACTTTTAAAATTATTGTCTTGTTACTGAAAAAACACATTAGAAGAAGATAGTAGCTTTTTTGTAGCCATTCTGTTAAAGTTATTTTACTGTTAAAGAAATAGGAAGAGTGGTTTTTTATTGGTAGATATTATTTTTTAGAGAGGTTCTTTTAAAATCCTCACCTAAAGATACGTTTATTGATATGAGAGAGAGAGAGAGAGAGAAACAGAAACATCAATGTGAGGGAGAAACATCAATTGGTTGCCTCCCATTTGTACCCTGACTGGAGAATGAACCCACATTCTAGTTATGTGCCCTGACTGGGAATCAAGCCTGCAGCCTTTTGGTGTATGGGACAGTGCTCCAACCAACTGAACCACCCAGCCAGGGCTAGAGAAGTTTTAAGTTTACAGCAAAATTGAGCATAGAGAGTTCCCATGTATTTCCTTCATCAACCTATTATTAATATCTTGTGTTAGTTGCTACATTTATTACAGTTGATATACTAATGATACATCATTATTAACTGAACTCTATAGTTTTCATTAGGGTTTATCTTTTTATGGTATATTCTACAGGTTTTGACACATGCATAATGCCATCTATCCACCATTACAATATCATACTGAATAGTTTTACTGTCCTAAAAATTCCTTGTGTTTCCCCTACTCATCCCTCCTCCCCTTTCTTCATGAACCCCCGGGCAACCATTGATCTTTTTCCTGTCTCTACAGTTTTGCCTTTTCCAGAATGTCATATAGTTGGAATTATATTAGCCTTTTTGGACTTGCTTCTTTCACTTAGAAATGTGCATTTAAGTTTCCTTCATGTGTTTTCATGGCTTAATAGCTCATGTTCTCTTTATTGGTCATATTCTATTGTATAGACATTTTATTTATTCATTCAACTATTGAAATACATCTTGGTTGCTTCCAAATTTTGGCAATTATGAATAAAACCATAAACATTTGTGTGTAGGTTTTTGTGTGGGAAAAGTTTTTGAATGTATTTTTTATTTTGTTCTAAAGACAGACACTTTGAACTTAGACTATGAGTAAATGGAGTCATCTTTTTATTTTTTGCTTAATTGGTAAGTTTAATAAAATCCCCAAATTATATTGTCTCTATGGGAGTGATGTTTCCCATTTATAGATAGACCAGTTTGAGATTTATTGTTGAGTCTTTGCAAGATATGTGTTGCTAGTATGCTGCTGTTCATGTAAAAAATGGTCCTTGATTTAAAAAATCACCATTAAATCTAGATTGGATTCATTAATAACATTGTAATTACTGAAATTCTTAAGGACTGTTGTTTTATTTAAAAGTCCTGGTGTTCAAATATGACAGTAAATTAGATAAAATTGCAAAAATGGTTTTCAGATTTTTGATTTTTCATTTCTTTAATGTGTAAATTAGTTCTCTAAATTCTTTGGCCCCACAGTTGTCTATAACTCAGGATATAATTTAAGGCTCGTCTCTTCATTCATATTCACCCTCTCTTGGTGTTCTCTCCGTAATCTGCTCTTGAGAATAGGGATTGCACAGGGTGGGATGGAAGTACTGGGTTGGCCAAAAAGTCCGATATGTTTTTTCCTGAAAACAAAGACACGTTTTTCATTTTCACCAATAACTTTATGGATTTGGATTTTTTTTTAGTATGTTGGCTATCTCCCACTATTGGCTTCTAGTCGGTAGAGGCTGGGGTGCTGCTAAACATTTTCTAATGCATAAGACAGTCTCGCAGCAAAGAATTATTTGGCCAAAATGTCAATAGGACCAAGAAGCTTCACAAACTACTTTTGACACATGTGATTAGTCACAGCACTTTCTCCACACACTGCACAAATCTTTTTTTGTATTTCAATTGCATTTTTACCTTTCTTGAAGTAATAAAGCAGAATATGCCTAAAATGTTGTGTTTTCTTCCATCTCTAATATTAAAACGGCTACATAAAACTTCACTACTTTTGTTAAGTTTTTTTTTTTAAATGCATACTGATATGACAGCTGTCCCAATACAGTCTAACAAAATTGTTTAGAATAAAGTTAAAGACAACTAAGTGCTATTATAGCCATAGTATGGAAAACATGTAATGTACTTTTGGGCCAATCCAATAGGTGTACAGTTGTTCTTATGGCACACAATACAATAGTAAATAATAATACAAGACTAAACACTGTTTTGCATACTCACAACTGTAAACCTACTCTTCCCCACCCTGTATTGATGTTTTCTATTTCTGTATGTACTTCCATGGCCCTTAGAAATAATGAATAGCCCTGGTTGATGTGGATGGAGTGCAGGCCTGCAAACCAAGGGGTCACCAGTTCAATTTCCAGTCAGGGCACATGCCTGGGTTGTGGGCTGGGTCCCCAGTTGGGGGCACGTGAGAGGCAACCACACATTGATGGTTCCCCTCCCCGTCTTTCTCCCTCCCTCCCCCTCTCTCAAAAAATAACTAAGTAAATAACATCTTTAAAAAGAAGAAATAATGAATATATGTGTGTATGCGTGTATATATTTAGCATTGATTTAATTTAAATTCAATAAATAATTATGCAGAAAGATTCAGTCTTTCATCCTGAAGTTGTCTCTTTGTCATAGATTCTGGGGGGTGTTTTCCTTTGTGGTGTAAAAATTGCTGACTGGTTAGGCAGTAGATATACTGGTGAATAGTGGGGATAAGTATATGCCCAGTTTTCCAGCATCTATATTTTGCTTATACTCTCGGTTAAAGTTTCTTTCCCCCTCTATATTCTTTCTATCTTTCGCCTGATTCCTTTATGTTTTCATTACCTTGAACTGTAAAAATCTCTCATGTATGGCAGATATTGAATAAATTCCAATCTAGTGATATATTTATTATGTGTGAATGCTTAATCACATCAGATATTATAATTACTTACACATTTTTGAATGACATCTTTTCAGCATTCTAAGTATTTAATAACTACTTACTGATGTGGAAACTGGGGCCCAAGGGATTATATATTATTTGTTCAAGGTCATATCAGTAAAGAAGTTGAACTTAGATTTAGCATAACTTAGTCTTACTTTATTTTTAAATTATTTTTCCCTTTTAAATATTTTATTGTTCAATACCAATATTTTATTGGTATTGCAATTATGCCAATTTTTCCCTCTTCGCCCCTCTGCACCCCTCCTGTCACTCATTCCCACAGTCAACCCCCTCACCATTTGTTGTCCATGGCCACGGGACTTGCATATGTTCTTTGACTGTTCCCTTCACCTTCTTTCAACCTTCCCTCTCCCCTCTTACAACTGTTAGTCTGTTCTGCATTTCTAAAGCATAGCTTAGTCTTCTTATTTTAAATCCCTGCTCATAACATAAATTTTGAAAAGACCAGCACCCCAAATTCTTGGAAAATGCTTGCAAATATTTGCATAATTATAAAATAAAATGCATGTCTTGTAAAAACTATGTCCTTCTTTGCTGCTTCTGCTTTTGTACCTCTGGTATAGCTAACCTTCATCTGTCTACTTATTACTCACATTATTAGAATGTATATGTTGGCTTTTTAAGTAAATGTGCTTGCATTCTCTTTCATTAAAGATAGGAGTAAATAGTAAAAAATGAATGCTTTTGAATTAGGGTTAAGATTTTCTTCACAGACTTCATGATTTTAAAACTTGGCACGACTTACAGATAGGGGAAAGCATGACTTGTTTTTCTCTTAGGCTTTTGAGGGCTGTAAAAAGGAGTAGCGGTACTATTACTTTTAAGTTTTAAAATATTAGTGCTTTTAAGAAAACTTTGTTAATATAGCTTTTATCATAAGTATATCAACATTTATTAAGTAATCTATCTTTGTGGAGTTCTGCCATACACAGTTCCTCTGTACCTCTTCTGTCCTAATATTCTGGGCATAAGATACAGAATTCAACCAGAGAAGCCATTTTTTTTTTTTACTGTAGTTGCTTAAAAGAGTTAATCAGATGATTTTGGTGTGAAAGCAGAGACAATATGAATTTTGTTCATGTGAAGGACACATGGACAGAACCAAAGAGGGGCAAGATCAAGGGTGGGAAGTGGGGATGGCTGGGGTGGAGGGGATTGGTGGGAGGAAATTGGATACAACTGTACTTGAACAACAATAAAAACAAATGAAAAAAAAAAACAAGTGAACAGACAAAAAAGGTTTTTTTGTATTTGCACAGGATATACATTTGATAACAAAAGCTTTGTGTATGCTAGAAGATGTTTTCTATAGTTTTTTCCACTTTAAAAAAATACTTGCTTTTGTTTACTCTAATTTGCAAAGTACTGACATCAGTTCAAATTCTTGTTTGTCAAGGGGAAAAAGGTTTTTTATTGCAAAATTTTAAAACTTCCAGACAAGAGGAAAAATTACTTTTTTATATTCTGTTTGTGAAAAGTTTCTCAGTAAAATACATAATGAAAAGAAAGGAAGGCTAGGAAAAGAATGACTAAAATGTTTGTTAGTGGAAATGGCCAAAGTTACTTAATGTTGTTTAACTTTTTTCAATGTTTATTTTTATTTATATTTATAGTGGAAAATACAGAGTTTTTACAGCAAGCTGCTTTAGAAGAATATGGTCCAGAGCTTCATGTGGCCTTGAGGAGTCGAAGAGATGAATTACACTATTTAAGGAAACTTACTGAACTACTTTTTCCTTACGTTTTGCCTCCTAAAGCAACAGACTGCAGGTATAAATACACTGGAAAATGTCAGAGCAGTGTTTGCATACCATGCCATATGAATATTGCTATTCTTGATCATAGTAGGAGCACGCTAAAACTTGAGGTCTTAAAATGCTATTTAGGTGCTGAATATTCATGGTGTGTTGTATTGCTTAGAATTTTTTTTTGAAATTGATCCAGGGGAATCAGATAAATATGAAATAAAATTAATTTTCTTAAAACAATTTAAATTTATTTATTGATTTTAGAGAAAGAGGAAAGTGGGGGGAGAGAGAGAGAGAAAGAAAAAGAAAGGCCTTGGCTGGTGTGGCTCAGTGGATTGAGTGCTGGCCTGCGAACTAAAGGGTCACTTGTTCAATTCCCAGTCAGGACACATGCCTGGGTTGTGGGCCAGGTCCCTAGTAGGGGTGTGCAAGAGGCAACCACACACTGATGTTTCTTTCTCTCCCTCTCTTTCTCCCTTCCTTTCCCTCTCTCTAAAAATAAATAAATAAATAAATAAATAAATAAATAAATAAATAAATAAATAAATAAATAAATAAATAAATAAATAAATAAATAAAAAGAAAGAAAGAAAGAAAGAGAAAGAAAGAAACATGAATTTGTTTTTCCACCTACTTATGCATTCATTGGTTGACCCTTGTATGTGTCCTGACTGGGGAGCTAACCTGCAACCTTGGCATATGTGAATTGATGCTGTAAACAACTGAACTACCTGGCTAGGGCTAAAATTCCTTTTTTTATTTGAGATCATTATACTTTGTTACTTTCTTGGTGTTCCATTTCATTTCATTCTGTTCTATTTATTTTATTTTATTTTTTTGTTTATTATTTATTTATTTATCGTTCAAGTATAGTTGTCTCCATTTTCCCCTCACCATGTCCCCCTTCCCCATCCCTCCCTGCCTCCCACCCTCAATCTTACCCCCTTTGGCTTTGGGCAAAGGACCTGAACTGACACTTCTCCAGGGAGGACATACAGAGGGCCCAGAGACATATGAAAGGATACTCAGCATCACTAGCCATCAGAGAGATGCAGAATATTTTTAAATTTCTATTTACTTATTTTCTTTTTATTAAATTTATTAACATGACATTGGTTAGTAAAATTATGTAGGTTTTAGGTGTACAATTCTATAATATATCATCTGTATATGTGTATTCCCACCCCAGGTTAAGTCTCCTTCCATCACCATTTATTCCCCCTGTACACTCTTCTACCTCCCACTACTCTACTTTCCCTCTGGTAATCACATTGTCTGTGTCTATGAGTTCTTTCTTTATCTTTTTTATTTATATATTTTTTGCTTAATACATTCACCTATTTCACCCAGCCCCAATTCCCTCCCCTCTGATAGCTGTCAGCATGTTCTCTCTGAATCTGTTTCTATTTTGTTAGTTTATTTTCTTCATTAGATTCCATATATGAGTGAAATCATATGGTACTTGTCTTTCTCTGACTGGTTTATTTCACTTGGCATAATGCTCTCCAGATCCATTTGTGCTGTTGCAAAGGGTAAGATTTCCTTCTTTTTTATAGCTGAGTAGTATTCCATTGTGTAAATGTAACACTGCTTTTTTTATCCACTCATCTACTGATGAGTACCTGGGCTGCTTCCAGATCTTGGCTATTGTAAATAATGCTGCAATGAACATAAGTCTGCATATATTCTTTTGAATTAGTGTTTTGGGTTTCTTTGGATATATTCCCAGAAGTGGAATTACTGGGTTATAAGGCAGTTCCATTTTTAATTTTTTGAGGTAACTCTACACTGTTTTCCACAGTGGCTGTACCAGTCTGCATTCCCACCAGCAGTGCATAAGGGTTCCCTTCTCTCCACATCCTTGCCAACACTTGTTTGTCGATTTATTGATGATAGCCATTCTGACAGGTGGGAGGCGATATTTCATTGTGGTTTTAATTTGCATTTCCCTGATAATTAGTGCCATTGAGCATCTTTTTATATGTCCTCTTTGGAGAGGTGTCTGTTTAGGTCCTTTGTCCATTTTTCATTTGGAGTATTTTTTTGTTTTTGGTGTTGAGTTTTCCAAGTTCTTTATTAATTTTAGATATTAATCTCTTATCAGATATATTGGCAAATATGTTCTCATATTCAGTAGGTTATTTTTCATTTTGTTGGTTTCCTTTGCTGTGCAAAAACTTTTTAGTAGATATAATCCCATTTATTTATTTTCTTGTTTTATTTCCCTTGCCTGAGGCAATATATCAGAAAAAATATTGTTATGAGAAATGTCTGAGATTGGCATTCCTTTTTAAAGTCATGTACATTATGACAGAAACAATTTGAACAAGTGATACAGACAAATTTGGGTTTTAAGGTATTCACCTGGGGAGAATAGTTAGCTGTCATTTGGTCCTTTCTCCCTTGTTTTGACAGGAGCGTGTTTAGATTATTCCATAAAGTTACCTCATTGCTCTTATCCTAATAATCCTGGAAGGAGAAACCATGACTTATTTTTCCTGTGCACTATAAATATTACGTTATTTTATTTAAGTTTTTTATTTTAAAAAATTAAAAAATTTATTCCAATATTTTAATCAAATGTTTTTATTTTAAACAAAGTAGTTTATAATATTAATCTAACTATTATAAAAAGTTTATACTATTAAACATATTAGTTTTAAACATTACTTTAAAAATATGTTAAAATGTTAACTATTCCAAGGTGGGAAGTGTTTTTTAATGCTCACCTAAGTTCTTCCTGCTAAGGAAATGCCTTTTTTTCTCTGAAGTAGTATTCTCTTTTAGCCAATTAAGGACTCCAAGTGTAGTCTGCAAACCAGTAGCATGAGTGTTACTTGGGAGCCTGTAAGAAATGCAAAGTCTTGGGACATACCTGAGACCTGCTGTGTCGTAATTTGCATTTTAACTAGATACCCAGGTAAAAATTGATGTAAATCAATAAATACATACGCCATTGTTTCTTTTTTCAGATCCCTGACCTTACTTTTAAGAGAGATCCTCTCTGGTTCTGTGTTTCTTCCTTCTTTGGATTTTCTAGCTGATCCAGTAAGACTTAATTTTTTTTTCTTTAACTGTGGTTAATATTTGCCATCTTAAGTGTTTTCATATATACAGTAGTAGTATTAAGTAATTTATAAAGTTGAGCAGCCGTCACTACTGTTCATCTCCACAACTCTTTTCATCTTACAAAACTGAAACTTCATACCCATTAAACAATAATTTTTCATTCCTCCCTTCCCCCAGCACCTGGCAACCCCCATGCTACTTCCTGTTTCTATGAATTTGACTGCTGCATACATCTTTTTTGTGATTGGCTTATTTCACGTAGCATAATGTCCTTGAAGTTCATCCATGCTGAGGCATGTATCAAAATTTCGTTTTCAAGGCTGAATAATATTTTATTGTAAATATATAAAAGATTTACTTATTCATCCATTTCTTGTTAGACATTTGAGTTGCTTTTGCTTTTGATCCAGTAAGAATTTGAAGAAACAGGAATGTTTTATAAACATTTTAAATACCAAAGTCAGATTAACTTTCTTTGTCCATTTTCATAAAAGGTGGAATTATGCATTGTAGATTTTTATAAAGTCCCTCTGTATTACATAAGTGCTCATGCTTGCCACTGCTCTGTTTCTTTCTTAATTTCTTAAAAACTGTCCTAATATGATAAAAACCATGGAAAATCTGGACAGAATATAATAGTGTAATTATTCTGACCTATGTTTATGATTTTTTATTAGGATACTGTGAATCATTTGATTATCATCTTCATAGTCGACAGTCCAGTGAGTATTGAACATATTAGAAAACACTTCTCATGGCATTGAACTTTGATGCATATCTGTCAAATCAGTGACACTTTTAAAGAATGAATTAATTCTCTTTCTTTAAAGCCTGAAAAAGCAACTGAACCACCTTCTCCTTTGGTTCCATTCTTGCAAAAATTTGCAGAACCTAGAAATAAAAAGCCATCTGTAAGTATTTTCAAAGTAGCTTATATTACTTTTGGTAAACAATTTTATCATGTATTTATATAGCCTTAACTGACACTTCCTCTCATACTATGTTTAGGTGCTGAAGTTAGAATTGAAGCAAATCAGAGAGCAGCAAGATCTCTTATTTCGTTTTATGAACTTTTTGAAACAAGAAGGAGCAGTGCATGTGTTGCAGATTTGTCTGACTGTGGGTGAGGCTTACCTGTGTACTTTATTAAAATCATTTAAAAAAATTTTTAAATAGGCCATGTCTGGGTAGCTCATTTGGTTAAAGCATCGTTCAGCTGTGGCAAGGTTGCAGGTTCAGTCTCAGGTTACGGCACATACAAGAAGCAACCAATGAATGTATAAATTAGTGGAACAACAAATCTCTCTTTTCCTTTCTCTCTTTAAAATCAATAAATAAAATTTAAAAATGTTTAGATATATTTGAATATTTAGATTTGAATATTTAGTAGTTGTCATCTATCATCGTGCTAAATTTATTTATTAGAAATTGTAAGAGCACCTGTGAATTGTCTTTCAAGTGTCCACTCTTTCTAGATTGGGAAATAATTTATAACTGACTTCAACCAAATTCTATTAGCAGAAAAAAACTGCTCAAGGTTAAGTATAATGAAAATATTATACTCAGTCATTAGCCTGTATGACTAGCACTTTGTAATAGTTTTCAATAAGGATTACACTTTTTGATAAAATAATCAAATATAAGTGTTCCATTTTGATTTTAAACTCTGTAACATTTTGCATTAGATTTATGAGACTTTATGGACTATAAATTAATGTACTTAATTTCTTTTTAAAATGCCATTTAAAAAATTAAGTATAAATTACATATGAAACCCACAGCACTTAAATGAACAGTTTAATCAGTTTTGATGAATCTGTACATCTGAATAACCTACACCTTTATGAAGATATAGATCATTTCCGTTTCCCTGGAAAGTTCCTTTAGTGCTCTTAAATGATCCACCCCTGCTCTTACCAAAGCAATCACTGGTCTCATTTCTCTCACCACAGATTAGTTTTGCCTGTACAATTTCTTTATTTAAGTAGAATCACATAGTATGCACTTTTCTGTGCCTACCTTTATTGATTTAGGGTAATACTTTTTAAGATTGATCCATGTTATTGTGTAGATAAGTAATTTGCTCTATTTTATTGCTAAGTAAATTAGCATGAGTATGCCACAGTTTCTTTATCCATTCTCCTTGTAAATGGATATCTGGACTGCTTCCACTAATGGGCTATTATGGATAAAGTTTCTATTAACATTCTTGTACAAGGCTTTCTGTTAGGCTCATGTTTAATAACTAGAAAGAGAATTGCTGGGCCACAGGATAGATACATGTTTAATTTTATAAGAAACTTTCATATTGTTTTTTGAAGTGGTTGTACTAATTTATTCCGCCTAGCAATGTGTGAAAGTTCTGGTTGCTCTTCATCTTTAACAAAATTTGGTGGTGGTTATGTTTTTAATTTTTGCCAGTTAGGTGGCTGTATGGTGGTGTCTTGTGCTTTTAATTAGGATTTATCTAATGACTACTGGTGTTGAACACTTTACTATATGTTTATTGACCATACAGATATTTTTCTATAAAAATGTTTGTCCTTTGCATATTTTTATTGATTTTTTTTTTTGGTCATTACATTATAGGAGTTCTTTACATATTATAGATACAAGTCTTTTGTCAAATGTAAGGATTATGAATATTTTTCTCCATACTATGGATAGTCTTTTCATTTTCTGAATAGTGTATTTGGATGAGAATTTTTAATCTTGATGAAATTTATTATATCTATTTTTAATTTTATGCTTAGTGCCTTCTGAGGCTACCATAAGAAGTCTTTGCCTACTTAAGTCAAAATACTTGCCCAGTTTCTGTAGATGCATTATAATTTTATTTTTTACATGTAGGTTTGTGATCTATCTTGAAATAATTTTTGTGTTGGTAATAGATAGGGTTCGAGGTTCATTTCTTCCAATATCCATCTTTTAAAGAGATATTTCTTTCCCATCTTGAATTACTTTGGTATCTTTGTCAAATCGTTTGACCATATATGTGTAGTTATATTTCCGGATTGTATTCTTTTCTGTTGACCCACATGTCTGGTTTTCTTTGGCCAATACCACAGAGTGTATACTTGATTAGAGTATATACTGAGTCTTGAAATCAGATTGTTCAAGGCCTCATACTTTATCCTTTTTTAAGATTGTTTTGGCTATTTTAGGTTTTTGGCATTTCTATATAAATTTTAGAATCAGATTGCCAATTTCCACACACACAACACATACACACACAAAACCTACTTGGATTTTTTTATTGGATTGCATTCAATCTGTAGATCAACTTGGAGAGTAATGACATTAAACAGTATTTAGGTTTCCAGTGCATGAACATGTTATATTTTTTCATTCATTCTAGTCTTACTAAATTTCTCTTTATAATGTTTTATAGTTTTCACTTAGGTCTTTATGTTTCGTGTTGTGTTTGCAGGTAGTATTTAAAATAATTATTCAAATTGTTGCTAATATATAAAAATATTCTTGCATATTAATTTTGTATCTTGTGACATAGCTAAAGTCATTTATTTGTTCTAGTGGCTTTTTTGTAGATCTCCTTAGGATTTTCTATACACAAAATCATGTCATCTGCCAATACACAGCTATACTTTTTCCTTTATAGTGTTTATGCCTTTTATTTCTTTTTCATGCCTTTTGCAATGACCATCAATGGCTAGGACCATCATTGTATGTTTAATTGAAGGGGTGAGAACTGACATCCTTGCTTTGTTTGTGAACTTGGGGGAGAAATCATTTAGTGTTGTACCATTAGGTATGATACTAGTCTAGGTTTTTTGTAGATTATCCTTCATTGGATTGAAAAAGGTTCCTTCTGTTCCTGATTTGATGAGAATTTTTATTATGAATAGTGAATTTTTTAATTCTTTTTAAAGTGCATCTCAGTAATGTATTTTATTGTCACCAAGTTATTTCTAATTTTTACTTATTATGGTACTGTAGTGATGTCCCCTCTTCATTCATTGGTAATCTGTACTTTTTCTTAATCTTTATTGCTAGGGGTTTATCAAATTTATAAATATTTTTGATTTGCTGATTTCCTGATTTTATTTTTATTATTTCTTTTCTTTTACTAACCTTAAGTTTAGTTTGTACTTCTTTTTTTGGTTTAGGCTAAAATACTGGATAGTTAATTTATACTGCCAAATTCTCCCTTAGTATAAACATTTAAAATGATAAACTTCTCTCTATGCATTGTGATAGCAGAATTCCAAAATTTTTTGAAAAGTTGTACTTTTTTTGTCATTCAGTTAGAAATATGTTCAAATTTTTCTGTTTATTCTTTGACCCTTGGGTTATTTTGAAGTGTATTGTTAAATTTACAAAGGTTTGTCAATTTTGAAGTATCTTACTGTGATTAATTTCTAATTTAATATTGTACTGATCATACAACATATTCTCTATGGCTTTAGTCATTTGAAATTTATTGAAACTTGTTTTATGGGCCATCCATATAGTCTGTCTTAAGGAATCTTCCATGTGCATGTGAGAAGAACATCTGTTTTGCTGTGTTGGGTAGTGTTCTATAAGTGTCATTTAGGTTAAATGGATGGATTGTGTTCAAATATTCTATATTCTTTCTGATTTTTAATTGATTTGCTACTTTTCCCTTTGTTTTATTAATTTTTTTCTATTCATCTGCATTTTATTTATTTTTCTTTTTTGAAAGTATATATTTTTTAAAGGTTTTATTTATTTATTTTTAGAGAGGGGGAAAGAAGAGAGAAAGAGAGGGAGAGAAATATCAATGTGTGGTTGTCTGTTGTGCATCCCCCACTTTGGACCAGGCCTGCAACCCAGGCATGTGCCCTGACTGGGAATCAAACTAATGACCCTTTGCTTTGCAGTCTGGCACTCAATCCAATGAATCACACCAGCCAAGGCTTTTTAAAGTATATTTTATTCATTGTGCTATTATAGTTGTCCCGTTCTTTCCCCACCTTTATTCCCCTTCTCCTGGGATACCCCTTTCCTCTAGCATTCCCCCACCTTAGTTCATGTCCATGGGTTGTATATATAAGTTCTTTGGCTTCTTCATTTCCTATAGTATTCTTAACCTCCCCTGTCTATTTTGTGCTTGCGGGTTATGCTTCTCATTCCCTGTACCTTTTCCCACATTCCTTCCTTCTCCCTCTCCATTAATCTTCCTCCATGTGATCTCCATTTCTGTGATTCTGTTCCTGTTCTACTTGTTTGCTTAGTTTGTTTTTGTTTCTTTAGGTTTAGTTGTTGATAGTTGTGTTTGTTGTCATTTTACTGTTCATAGTTTTGATCTTCTTTTTCTTAGATGAGTCCCTTTAACATTTCATAATATAAGGGTTTAGTGATGATGAACTCCTTTAACTTGACCTTGTCTGGGAAACATTTTATCTGCCCTTACATTCTAAATGATAGCTTTGCTGTATAGAATGACATTGGATGTAGGTCCTCGCTTTTCATGACTTTGAATACTTCTTTCCAGCCCTTTCTTGCCTGTAAGGTTCCTTTTGAGAAATCAGCTGATAGTCTTATGGGAACTCCATTGTAGGTAACTGTCACCTTTTCTCTTGCTGTTTTTAAGATTCGCTCCTTATCTTTAATCTTGGGTAATTTAATGATGATGTATCTTGGTGTCCTCCTCTTTGGGTCCAACTCGTTTGGGATTCTCTGAGCTTCCTAGACATATATCTATTTCCTTCTCCAGACTGGGCAAGTTTTCTTTCATTATGTTTTCAAATAAGTTTTCAATTTCTTGTTTTTTTCTCTTCTCCTTCTGACATCCCTATGATTTGGATGTTGGTATGTTTAAAGTTGTCCCAGAGGTTCCTAATCCTCTCCTCATTTTTTTAAATTCTTGATTCTTCATTCTGTTTCAGTTAAATGTTTATTTCTTTTTTTGTTCCAGATTGTTCATTTGAGACCCAGTTTCCTTCTTTTCACTTTTGGTTCCCTATATATTTTTATTTCACATTGTATAGCCTTTACTTCTTTTTTTATTTTGCATCCATACTCAGTCATTTCTGGGAGTGTCCTAATTACCAGTGTTTTGAACTCTGCATCTGATAGGTTGTCTATCTCCTCATGCTTAGTTCTTTTTGTGGAGTTTTGATCTGTTCTTTCATTTGGGACATATTTTTTTTGGATGTAGTTGTAATGTTCTAGAGGCCAGAGCCTTAGGTATTCAGCAGGGTGGGGGCAACCCACTTTGTGGTGTTTTGGCTCTGTATGTGGGAAGGGGTCAGAAAGGGAACAATGCTGTTTTCTTGGCTCTCACCATGCTTTTAGGAGACTGGTAGTTTCTCCTCCCAGTTTATCCGCATGCAAATGAGGAACCACCCAGTCCACCAGCCCTGCCTTGCTGGGAGCTCTCCCCTTCATGGCTACCCATCTCTGCCCCTCCCTCCAGTCTGGATGAGTGTTTCTTTTTTAACTCCTTGGTTGTCAGACTTCCATACAGTTTGATTTTCTGGCAGTTCTGGTTCTTTTCTTCTTTGGGTTTTGTGAGGAGGTAAAGTGTATCTACCTATGCTTCCCTCTTGGCCAGTACTCTAATTTTTTCCATGTATTTTGAACTTTATTTAAGCTTGTTTTGTCTTCTTGAGGAATTTATCCCCTTATGATTATATGATTATGCTCTTTATCTCTGGTAATTCTCTGTTTTGAAGTCTTTGTTTGATGTTAATATAGCTATACCATCTTCTTTACATTTGAGTTTGCATTCTATATATTTTTCTATATGATTAAAGTGTTTAATGTATTTCCTATAAACAGCATATAGTTGAATCTTTAAAAAAATCTGATTAGATAATCTTTGCCTACTAATTGCAGTTGGTAGGACATTCACACTTAATATAATTATTGTATGTTTATTGTCAGATAATATGCCTGTTGTGGTGTTTTGTGTTTGTTTGATATATTTGTTTCTTCTTGCTTTTGAGTTACTTGAATATTTTTTAGTATTCCATTTTATTTCCTCTGTTGACTTTTTTGTTTCTTCTGTTTTCTTCTTTCTTTTTTTTTAGTGGTTGCTCAGAAATTGCACCACGTGTCTTTCATTTGTTACAGTTTTCATTTAAAAAAATTTTACTGCTTCAGAACCAATATAAGAACCTGAATATACCTCATATTAACCCCTTCCTGCTTGTTGTGCTTGTTACTGTTATAGGTGGGAATTCTGTTCTTCCACGGGGTCACAAGGAAAGCATTCCAAGGATCCATGCATAGGAGATTGTGGGGTGCAAGATGGTTTATTCATGTGGAGATAGAAGCTGCCCCCACTAAGTTTTCCATGTCCCATCTCCCTCTGTCCCATCATGGAAAAAGTCCAATCATATCTTCAGCAAAGCTAAAATAAAAGCCAGTGTCCAGAGTTTCTGTTTCATATTTAAATATAGTCCTTTGGAGCGTGCAGGTGGCTGCTAAGCAGTCTCAGTCCCCACTGTTCTTGGCAGCAGTCTATTTCAGGCTCCTTCCTGGAGCCTACATGTGAAGCCTGTACCACCATGGACCATGTGGCTGCTAAGGCTTCAATGGCTGCATGCATCCAGGTGAGAGATTGTGCAAATGAACGGGTGAGAGCATCACTGGGTGGGCAAGAGAGAGAGAGCTCCTTTGTTCCCCTGAGGTTATGTTAGCTTGGGTTGGGATGGACCACATGCTTTTTCAAAGGAACAAATGAACTTCACAAGCTCTCATGGGCTTTGGATGGGCCACCTCCCAACCAATCCCTTCTTTCCCTAGGCTATACTGATAGTCCTCTTTGGTCAGGCACCTTTCCCTGCACCATTCTGACTTCTGTTGCACATGTGCCTGTTTTCCTCTGCTTCAACCTGGCAACCTGGTACTAGATGGGGAAGGGAGGAAGCTTAATCCTGTTGGTAGAACACAATGCTGTAATCCTCCCGGGCATGAAGCTGTAGCTTCCTGACTAGCAAGTGGGCTCCTGTTTCTGAGTTTAGTAAGCTCGATGTCTAGTAATTTTTGTTCTTTTTCTTTTCTTTTATCATTATCATGATTTTACAATTTTCTCTGTTTTTGGTTTTGAGTAATTTAACTATAATATATAGTTTTCTTTTTATTCTGTTTGGATATTACTGAGTCTTGCATATGTGGGTGGGTGTCTTTCATCATTTTTGAAAATTCTTGGCTGTTGTCTCTTCAAATACTTTGACATATTTTTTTCTGTTGCTTTTGAGACTCCAGTTATATGAATTTCCTATCATCAAAAAGATCTTAAATATTCTGTTGCTGTGTTTTAAAACTCCTCTTCCTTTCTGTGTTTCAGTTTGGATAATTAAGAATTGAGGTAAAATCCATATCAATAGCTCTTGTAATAAAAAAAAGTCAATATTTTGTCTGTCCAACTGTGTTTGTCATTTTAGGGAAAAAAGATCATTTGCAAAGTCTCACCTCTATCACTAGTCTGTAACCTTCATGGTGGAAGGAATATTGTTTAAAAGCTTGGCAGTAACTAAAAAAAAAATCCCTTAGTTTTCACTGTTATTTAGTGAATCAGATTTTAAAATCTGACACTTGGTATAAGAAATTAATACAGTATGTTCTTTAAAGAAAATTTTACATAAAAATTAAAATAAAATTTTAGAAATGTATTTACTTATTCTAAATTCTAGTAAAGTATTGTTATGTAAGTATTTATATATTTTATAATAGTGTATAAATATTTGAGTATTTCTTTCATCTGGGTAGTGATTTTACTTCCAATTAAGTCTTTTTTTAAAATTAGTTTTTATTGATTATGCTATTACAGTTGTCCCATCCAGTTAAGTCTTTTAAAAAACTTGAAATGATGAACTGCTTGTTTATAATTGGTGCTTTTAATATTGATTACAATTAGACTGGGATCGTGAAGTTTTCATGAAAGTTGTATATTACAATAATTCTTTTTTTTCTTACTCTTTTCTAATTTGCTAGAGGAATTCAATGATAGAATTTTGCGACCAGAGTTATCAAATGATGAAATGCTGTCTCTTCATGAGGAGTTGCAGAAGATTTATAAAACGTACTGTTTGGATGAAAGTATTGACAAAATTCGATTTGATCCCTTCATTGTAGAAGAGATTCAAAAAAGTAAGTCAAAGATAATGATGAGAATGAATTCTGCAGCTTTTTACAGTTTTCAGAGTTTTCTTTTGTATTCTATTTATTGTTGCAGCAGTCGTGTGAGATACACAGGCATCCATAATCTTACTTTACCAACTAGATGAAAGCTTTGATGAAGAAACTTATTCATAGCTCACATAACTAATAGTTGCCAGAACTAGAGCTTGGTTATTCTAATTTCTCATTCTAGTGTGATTTCTATACCTTATAGTGGATTTTCTACAAAACATGTTTGTATGCTGTTTGACTATCATGAATTTTAAACTAATATATAATGTATTTATGCTATTCATAAACAATTTCTACAATGTAATGTTTTAAAATTAGTTGCTGAAGGCCCATATATAGATGTTGTGAAACTTCAAACTATGAGATGTCTTTTTGAAGCATATGAACACGTACTTTCTTTGTTGGAGAATGTGTTTACTCCTATGTTCTGCCATAGTGATGAGGTAAGTCAAAATAACCTTGTTTGAGGCTTTTTCTGTAAAACTTAATAGTGGCTTTGATAGCATTAGATGAATAATTCAAATAAAAAGCAAAAAAATAAAACATGATTAACTAGGAAACTGAATACTCTTTTTACTGTATAACTTAATTGAAATTAAAAGTTAATTTGTAGAAACAATTTCCAATGCCAAAATCGTGTGTGTGTGTGTGTGTGTGTGTGTGTGTGTGTGTGTGTTTGTGTAGCTACGTAGATTGTGACCAAAGTGGTCTACCTCATTTACCAAATGCCTGAGTGGCTTGGTGGAACTTTGTTGAAATAGAAACTTTATTTTTGTATATATGTTATTTATAGACCTGTGGAAATCAAGTGCAATATTTTAATCCTTACTCTATTTGACTGTGGTTGTATTCACTTGATTTAAATAACATTTTCTTTAAACTGAAAAGTAGTGTGTTAAAATAACATATTCAGTATTAAATATTAGTTTAATAAATCACAATTATTTTGGAAGTATTTCAGACAACTTTTAAGAGGTGCAGAATCACCAACGCGCAACTCAAAATTCAACAGGTAGGTATATGTAATCATACGTATGTTTTGTTTTTCTACTTGTTGATGCTAATCCTTCTGTGATATATCATTATCTTTATTAGCTATTTTTCTGTGAGTATGTGGTTCTATTGCTGCGTAAGTAGACAAGACATTTTACTAAGGAACTGTAGAGCTATACTACATATGGTAACACAAGGCCTGAAATTCTTTTACAAAACTTTTAATAAGATACACACCATTGCCTTGTTAATCCCATAGTTAATACGTATTAGTGTTTGATTATCTGCTTTATTGGAGACCATGGACTGCACACATAAATGCAATCCACACATAACTCAATTTTAGACAGTTCCCCCGCCCCACGCCCCAGTGAGTACTTTAGGTAATAGAGTACAAAAAAGTAGAGGGATCTTTCTGCCTCTCCTTTCTGACTCTCTAGAAATGTAAGTGTGTAGGCAAATGATCTAAAGAAAGATAACAGAAGAGAGGAGTTTTATCCATTTATAAACTAAATAATGTCTTGATTTGTACTTAAATTGTACTATGTACAAAATTGACACTGACATCAAATCCAGAAATCTATATGATATTCACATTGCTCAGCACCTTCCAGTTTGTCTGAGCAAGGATCTAATAAATATATAAATAAATTAGAAATGAGGTACAAAGAGAAAGTTGATAGAAAATGGGGTCATTTTATAGATAGATAGTACAAAGAAAAATGTGAAAATTTTAGCCGTGGGGAGAATATGTGTAGTGCATTTTTTGACATAACCAAGGATTGTAGGAATATTGAATTATTTCAAATATTGAGTATTCTTACATAATGCTTCAGTACAAGTAGTATACATGTAATAACTTCTCTAAAAGGTGGAAAATATCTTTCTGATTCTTTGTAAAATTATCATCACTTCCGCTCCTAAAATTTATATATTATAGCCATGAAACATTGACTTTATTTTACAGAAGTCCCATCCATGCCTTTTAAAATAGCATTCTTTACCCAATCCATATGTCTCTTTTTTCATTTGAATACTTTTCAAACCTTTTATCAAATATCTTAGCATCACTTAAGAAGCAGGTGAAATTTCAACCCATTTATAGACTCAGGATGTTTGGAGTACATACTAGGATATTAAGCTTAATGAAACTCCAATATAGGACCATTTAAGGTGAAGCAGTTCTTTGATCTTGCAAGCATGCAGGGTAGCTAAAGCTAAGTCAGGGTCGTAACTTCGTAGAAGGAAAGCTTTCTTTGCCACTTTGAGAATACCTGGTTGCCTCCAACATATTAATGCACTAATTTTGCTGGCTTTAAAATAGAAAATAAACAGGAAAAAAATATGGGTTCTTTTCTTTCTGAGTACTGATTATGTTCTTTTAAAATAAAGTAAGTTTTTCTTGTTATTGACCTGACTCTAATATTAACTATCAGTCTTATCAGGACTCTGTTTAATGACTCATTATGACTATATAAAATAAATAGAGGACTTTGTTTATATTCTTTCCTTGAAAATTTAGTGTAGCATTGCTAATTTGCTGTTAAATGACTTAAAATATGTAAAATATTTGTTCATATATGTTGTCAAATTTCTATGTAATTGTATCTTAGAAGTAAAATTTTAATGCATACTGTTTCATTCTATACTGAAAATTCAACGTAAAAATATTTAGAGATCTTTTGTTAACTTTGCTTCTTAACTTAAAACATACTTTTTAAAATATGCAAACTAAAAATGTGTGAAGCATGCATAATTTTATTTAATACAGACATGAATTCCACACTGGAAAATACAGGTTTACTTTCTGTGCCTAGTTTTTGGTAGTCCCTTCATACTTTCCACTGGGACTTCCACTATGTCGAATAAGTGGTGTGCCTAAATGAGGGTAAAACATAATACAATTATTTTCTGACATATTGTATTTTTAAGAACTTCTTTTTAATGATCTAGACTTCATATCCTCAAACTTCCCCCAAACAGCCCTTGTACTTTGTTTTGCTTTCCTTTATCATGTTATTCATAAGAATTCCTTCCCTTTGCAAAAAATGGATGTTGTCCACCTGTAACTTTAAAGCTTTTAAATTTTGTTTTGTGTTCTAAAGTGAAACTTGTTTAATATCTGGACTTTCTCTCCTTTCCTTATATAATTTCACATATCTGTTATTGCAGAGGTAGCCTAAGTTTGGATGATTTTCGGTAAGTTTTGAGACAGCATGTGATTCTTTTCTGTATGTTATTTGTGTAAGTCCAGAAGGTACACCCAAACCAACCTGAGTACAACTAAAAAGGAAAATAATGAAACATTGTATTATTACTGCCTTTAATATGAGTTAATTGGGGTATCTTTTAAAAATTAACTTCTACTTTGATTTAGATATCCCCTATTTGAAATAGCAATATATTCTTATGTCATCATAAAATTAAAATGTCAGTATAAAAATGAAATGATAAAGCCAGTACCTAGCTTTTCAAGGTTATTGACTCATTTTTTTTGTTACTGATTTTGCTAAATTACTTTTAGAATTATTTGTGTTTAAAGAAGTTTTTAAAAGCAAGAAGTACAATATTCCTATATTTCTGGGCATAATCACAAGTGAGATATTTTAGAAATAGGATATATTTCAAAAAGTCCAATTGTTTTATGATCTATCTAGGTTCTAGAGACTAGAATAATCTATCTAAATTCTAGATGTTTAGATTTTAATAATTGACAACATTTTTGTATTTGTTTTTGGAAACATTTTTATCAGAGAGAATTGTGTTTACAGTTCTGGATTTTTAAAAACACTAATTGCATGCTTGTTTAAATGAAATAATCTACTTTAAGTACCCTTTTTACTATTTAATACTTAATTTATTATTAGAGTTTTTCCTGTTCTAAAATGAGTTTAATTTGTTCCTTGGACATGTGTGACATGCACATGTTATACCTGGTGTAGTTGAAGCTTGATCAGTTTACTTTTATTTCTGTAATTGTTGCATTATTTTAGTAAATTTTGCTTGTAGAAATTATTACTATTCATTAAGCATTCAAAGCAAACTTTTTTGGATTTTAAAGTAGTCACTTTTATTTGGGTATCTGTTGTAGGGGCAGTAGTACATAGTGAGTATGAGTTTTAAATTGGATAAAAGTTATATATGTTTTTATTTATTGAAACATGGAGCAGTAGGCTGTAATAGAGGAAATTTGGCTTTTTTTGTAGTTGCTTTCTAGGTATTTCTGCTTTTAGAAATTTACTTTGGAAAAACATTACAAAACCAATACATACTGGTTTATTATGAGTAATAGTAATACATGGCAGAGCAGCCTGCTTTCTTAGGCTACATTTGCTTTTATTCTTATACTTAGTACTAACTCTTCCCTTTGACATTTTTTCTTTTTATTACTTTGAAGTTAAATAAGATGCATTTCATACTGCACTTTTTATTAAAACATTGTATTTGGCTTCAAAACTTTCAGTCATAGAGGACACTTTTTATTAAATTCTGTCTAAAATGAGTACTGAGGAGGTCATAGTTTTATATTTTTTTCTTTTTTTAATGCAGGTTTTAGCTTTTGTTTATTTTAAGGATTGTATTTATTTATCTTCAGAGAGAGGGGAAAGACGGGAGAGGGAGAGAAACATCACTGCATGGTTGCCTCTCGTGCGCCCCCTACTGGGGACCAGGCCCACAACCCATGTGACCTGACTGGGAATCAAACTGGTGACCTTTTGGTTGGCCAGTGCTCAACCCACTGAGCCATACTAGCCAGGGCGAACAGTACAATTTAAATGGATACTCCCCTTTGAACTTTGTCTTACAACATTAAAAAAAAAATCAATTTCAAAATATGTATTGCAATAATAACCATGTACCACTAGGGGGCTCTCATTTTAAAAACATTTTAGTTCAGTTAATGTTTTAAAAGTAAAATAGGTAAATTTCAAATATTTGTTAATAAATATTGCACCATTTATGCATTGCCTCCATTTTAAAACTTTAAATCTTTTCGTTTGATATGTTTTGCCAGACTATGACTGAGAAATCCAAAGGTTATGTTAGCTATAACTTCACAACTATTTTTCTTCATTATTATTTACAGTAAACTAGACTGTTGAGATAATTGGCTTGTGATTGATGTATTTTTCTTAATATTTAGGAGCACACAGAAAAGAGGAGAATCATTTGGAATCAGCAGAATAGGTAGCAAAATTAAGGGAGTATTCAAAAGTACCACCATGGAGGGAGCAATGTTGCCTAATTATGGTTTAGCCGAAGGTGAAGATGACTTTGTAAGTAAATATTCTTCAATGTGATCCCTGTATAACTTCACACTGACAATGGTATAAAATAATTGGTTATACTTACTTGTTATTTTTCCTCCTTTTTATCTTCTTCTTTCAAAGTTATTTTATATTCCCCATTCTTCCATTAGTTATTACAGTTTCATGGTGCTAATCTAATTTTTAAAATTCCTGAGCACTAAGTTACTGCTTACTAAGGCCAGAATGGTTTCTGTTAAGCTGAGTCAAACAATTTACCATATTTTGTTTAGGCTTTAACTTCATATTCTGATCTTATCCCTTTCCAACCAAATGGTCCAGACATACAGAGTTGTTCATAGATGTCCTAAACTCTTGCTATTCAAACTGTGATATGTGGGTTATTTTTATTAGTATTACCTGGGAGCCTGTTATAACTACAGAATCTCAGGTTTTATCCTGGACCTTCTGAATTATAATTTACATTTTAATAGTTGACTTATATGTACATTACACCTAGCATGCTCTTTTATATCTCTAGATTTTGGCACATGCTGTTCTTCTTGAAATGCCCCCCAATGAGCCCTTCCCTGAGTCCCCAAGGAGAATTGAACATTTTCTCCTTTGTACTCCTGTTAGATCATATTTAAAGCATACACCATAGTGTATTTGGAATTATGTGTTTATGATTGTCTTCCCTAGGAATTAGTGAGTTCAATAAAGGGAACTATTGCCCTATTTGTACTTACCATTCGTTTAACAAATCTTAATTGATCTCAAATCTTCATTGATCTCAAGTCTTCATATTGCCTTTTAATGACTTTGAGCACTGGCAATAAGATAATTAACAGATAGACTTTGTGGAGGAGTCACATGATGGCAGTGAAGTAGGAGGATGTATTGTGTACCTCCTCCCAAAACCAAACTGTAAATAAAACTAGAGGGGAATAGTCACCTGAAAAAAACTGAAGACTACCCCAAAATGAGACTTTTAACCATGCATGGGCAAAAAAACACCATGAAACTGGTAGGAAGGGTGAGGTCATTAAAGGCACTGGTCCTGTTCACATAGGCAGTGGGGTGAGATGGCAGCGTGGCAGTGGGAGCTCTTGCTTGAAGAGAGAAGCCGGGACCACAAACCAGGCTCCTAAGCACAGAGCATCAGTGTCAGAATCAGGCAACCATGTAGCATGCAGCAGTGAAAGACCATGGGGTTTTTCTCTGCTGGGGAGAGACAAGACCTGCTGGAGATAAAACCACTATTTTTTCCCCTAATGCTTAAAGGGGCCAAAACACAGGTTTTGTGTTTGCAGACACTCACCTTGGGCCCCAGTGAAGGGAGGGTGGTGCATATTGGAGTCATGCAAGGAGAGTGTGGAGTAGGAGGCACAGGGGAGAGAAGTAGGGGAGTGGCTCTGGGTTTTTCTGTGCTAGTATATACCTGGATTCCTCAGCAGTTATCTTGCTTGAGAAGAGCAAGCACCTCCCTGGAGAAAAGCAATTACCTTACCCTGTGTGATACTGCTTACCCTACCCTTCCTCTGCAGTCTCGCTCCTTCCAGCCTGCATCTTTTTTCCCCTTTTATGTGGTTTTTCATTTATTTTGTTTTGCTTTATGTGGGTTTTTTTCCTTCTCTTTTTTCTTTTCTCCCATCCTGTATCTCAACCCCTGTGGAAGAGACAGGAACTTACACAGATTCAGGGGGTCTCAGAAGCTGTAGGGCACAGTCATTCCATATGCTTTCCAAGACAAACAGACTGGCACTTACCCCTCATGGGAGAGCCATAGAAACACCATTCTAGTTTCCAGCAGACTCAAAATTTGGCTATGGAGACCCCACTTATTTGCCTACAAGGGGCCCTGCCCTGCCGAGTCCAGGGAAATAATTCCAGGCGGACTCAGAGTAGTGGCTCAGGGGGGATACACGCCTACCATCTTTCCTGAAGTCTGAAAGGCATGTGCTGTGGGAGATCCAAGAGTCCCATCCCCCCTGATTCCAAAAGAAGCCCTCTCAGTAGCAGTTGGGTCTCTGACTAGTTTAAGATTGACAGACAGCAGGCCGGTAGGCAGAGACAGACAGAGGTAGATCCTATGGTGACTTGGGATGCTTGCTGACACAACCCTTGACCCAGTGTTGATAAAACCCAGCTTTGCAGAGGAGTTTGGCCTATCCTGGGAGAAGCCAAGCCTGGAGATACCAGTTACAAACTGTAGATGACCTGTAGCTTTGAATGGTCTGCCGAGGGCTAGATGTGACATTGGCTTGTGCTGACAATGGCTTGACATTGGCTTAAACTAGCCTCAAACAGCATCAGAACTATAGTCAAAGGAAGAACTCAGGAGGCAACTACTAAACTCTGCTGAACCAAATACCACTTTTTTTTCATTATTTTCATGATTTTTTATAACCTTTTTATTTTTTCTATTTTTTTCCTTTTTTAAAATTATATTTTATTGATTATGTTATTAGAGCTGTCCTGATTTTTCCCCCTTGGCCCCCCTCCACACAGCACCGCCCCCTCCTCCCTCAGGCAATTCCTCCCACCCTTATTCATGTCCACAGGTCGTGCATATAAATTCTTTGGCTACTCCCTTTCCTATACTATATTTTACATTCCCATGGCTATTCTGTAACTACATATTCATATTTCTTAATCCCCTTTTCTCTCACTCATTCTCCCGTACCTCCCCTTCAATCTCATTATCTTTAACCTTTGGCATTTTAATTATGATGTGTCTTGGGGTGGACCTTTTATATCCATCTTGTTTGGGACTGTGCTTCCTAGACTTGCATGTCTATTTCCTTCACCAAATTGGGGAAGTTTTCTTTAATTATTTGTTCAAACACATTTCCAGTTTCTTGCTCTTGCTCTTCTCCTTCTGGCACGCCTTTGATTCGAATGTGGGACCTTGAAGTTATCCCACAGGCTGCTTAATACTACCCTTGTTTTCTTGGAATCTCTTTTCTTCCTGTTTTCTGATTGGTTTTTTTTTTGCTTGTTTATGCTCAAAATCATTGATTTGATTCTTAGCTTTATCCACTCTACTGTTGTTTCCCTATAAATTGTTCTTTATTTCAATTAATGTATCCTTTGTTTCTGACTGCATGTTTTTTATGCTGTTAAGGTCTTCACTAAGATCCTTGAGCATCCTTATAATTAATCTTTTGAACTCTGCATCTGAGAGATTGCTTATTTCCATTTTGTTTAGCTCTTTTTCTGGAGTTTTTATCTGTTCTTTCATTTGGGCCTCATTTCTTTGTCTCCTCATTTTGGCAGACTCCCTGTGTTTGTTTCTTTATATTAGGTAGAGCTGCTTTGACTCCATGTCTTGGTAGTGTGGCCTAATGCAGTAGGTGTCCTGTAGGGTCCATTGGTACAGTGTCTGCTGTTTCCTAAGCTGGGTATTTGAGGTGCAGCCTTCATGTGGACTGAGTACACCCTCCTCTTATATTTGAGCCTTGATTGCTGTTGGCAGATCAGTGGGAGGGATTTACCCAGGCCAGTTATCTACAAGGATTGGCTGTAATACTTACCACCAACCTCTGCCCTCCATGGAGGACCAGCAGTGGAGGGAGAGAGTGGTGGTGCTCTGACATGGTGTGTAGCTGTCTACTGGGTATGCTGGCCCCTGGGGTTTCCTGGGTGGTTTAGGCCAAGATCAACCCCAACCTGTGTTTTGCCCAGGGTCACCCTTCCTGAGTTATAAAGCAATCTGGGATGGCTACTACTTGTGCTGGACTTGGAGACTCCCAGGTGATGCAAAGCTGTGAATCTAGGATGCTGCTTTTGGGCCTGGAGCTCAATGAGGCCAACTACAGCTTGCTTGAGAGGATTTAGGAAGTTGTAAAGTATGAGCAAAGACCATTCAAATGGAAAAACAGCTTAGGTTGGCCCATAAGTTGGGTGGGGTGGAATCTCTGGGGAACTCCAAGGTGGGTCAAACAGTGTTTGCCAGCTTGATGGAATCTTAGATGTGGCACCAGTGTCCTGGGTCTGTGGGGTGAGGGTTTAGAAAAGGGACAGTGGCCTCTGCTCACCTTGATGTCAGAAACCTCAGCCTCCCCTTGCCCACCACTGGCACTCCTAAAGCTGCCATCCCATTGCTGGAGCTCAGAGGGAGGGAGTCTGAGTAGGTGAGTTTGTATGTGGGTTTTTTATGAGGAACTGCTTGGGGCTCCAGCAATTTTTTCCACAAACTCAATCCTCACTGGTTTTTGCAGTCAGAAGTTTTGGGGACTGATCTTCCTGGCACTGGAACCCTGCTCTAGGGTGCCTGGTGTGGAGCAGGGACTCCTCAGTCTAGAGATATTCCTCCCATGTTTTTATCTACCACATGTGGATGTGGGACCAACTCATTCTGCATCATCACCCCTCCTACCCGTCTGGATGGATGTGGTTTCTTTAATTCCGTAGTTGTCAGACTTATATTCATCTTGATTTCTATCAGTTCTGAGTGGTGGTTGTTTTATATCTTAGTTGTAATTTTGTTTTGGTTGTGCGAAGAGGTGAGCCATGTCTGCCTATGCTACTCTCTTCACAGGAAGTCTCTTTTCCTTTTATTTTTGTTCTATTTTTTCTTTCATATCTCTTATTTTACTCTTACCTTTGATTATCCCATTGTTCCCTTCTTTCTTTTTGTATTTTTGTTATTTTTTCTCGTTCTTTGTCCCTTTTTCCTGTTTTTCATATTATTTATATTCTCTTTGCTTTTCTCCTCCCATTATCATTTTTCTTCCCTTTGGTCTTCTCTAATGCTTTTTCCCTTTTTTTTGCTTTCCCTAATATTCCATTTCCCTTTCTACCTTTATTATTATTTAATCTTTTGTCAGTGAAATTGCTGCTGTTGTTGGACGGGGGTTGTTTGTTTTGGTTTCATGTTTTTGTGTGTTGTTTTGCTTTGTTCTGTCATCACTGTACAATAGCATACAAGATGTGGTGGGGTTTGAGTCTCTCAGTCAGCCTGCTGGAGGGGAGATTCCAGTAACAAACAAGCCAACAAAATTCAGGACCCAAATACAACAGGAGAGCCCACATAAACTACACAAAGAGCACTCCTAGAGTAATCAGATCAGGAGATCAAGGAGTCTGCACCTGGGTCCCACAGAACTCCTACTACATAGTCCTCCCCACAAGACATAAGTTAAATCAGATCTGTCTAATACATAAAAACAATTAAAAAGGGACAGATAAAATGAGGAAACAAAAAACAATCTCCAAGTGAAAGAAAATAAGAAATCTCCAGAAAAAGAGCTAAATGAAATTGAGGCAAGGAAATGATCTGACATAGAGTTCAAAGTAAAGGCTATAATGATGCTCAAAAACTTGAGAACTACATCAGCATGAAAAAGGACATAGAAACTATGAATGAGATCCAGTTGGAAATGAAGAATTCAATATCTGAAATGAAGAATACATCAGAAGGAATTAAAAGCAGGCTAGATGAAGCAGAGGATTGAATTTGTGATTTGGAAGACAAGTTAAAAAAATCACCCAGTCAGAGTAACAACATGAAAAAGACATAAAAAGAATGAGGTTAGGTTAAGAGAGCTTTGGGGCAACATGAAAAATACAATATTCGCATTATAGGGATACCAGGAGAGGAAAGGGAGCAAAAGATAGAAAGCTTGGTTGCAGAAATGACAGAAAACTTACCTAACTTGGTGAGGAAGAGAGGCAAATATGTTCAGGAAGCACGGAGAATCCTAATCAGAACGAACCCAAAGAGGCCCACATCAAGAGACATCACAATTAAAATGGTGATGTTTAAAAAAGAATCTTAAAGGCAGTCAGAGAGAAATGTTAGTTACCTACTGTGGAGCTCAATAAGTCTGTCAGCTGATTTCTCAACAGAAACACTTCAGGCCAGGAGGGATTGGATAAAGTATTCAAATGATGAAAAGCAAGGACCTGCAACCCAAACTACTCTATGCAACAAGGCTTTCATTTAAAATTGAAGGTGAAATAAAGAGCTTCCCAGACAAAAAAGGCTAGAGGAGTACATTTCTACCAAATGAGCAATGCAAGAGATGCTAAAGGGATGACTTTAATAAGAAGAAATAGAGAGGAACACAGGTACAAAGGGGAAAGATGGCGATGAATAAGTACCTATCAATAATAACCTTTAATGTAAATGGATTAAATGCTTCAATCAAAAGACATAGGGTAGATGAATGGATAAGAAAACATGACCCACATAAATGCTGTCTACAAGAGATCCACCTCAGAACTAAAGATTTACACAGGTGGAAAGAGAAGGTATGGAAAAAATATTTTATGCAAATGGAGATGAAAGGAAAGTGGGATAGTAATACTTCTATCTCACTAAATAGACTTCAAAACAAAGACTATAACAGACAAAGGGGTCAGCCCAAGAAAAGGATATAAACCTTGTAAACATATATGGATCCAATATAGGAGCACTTAAATATATAAAAATGATCTTAGAGGCCTTTAAGAAAGAAATTGACAGCAATACAGCAATTATAGCTGATTTTAACACCCCACTGTCAACAATGGGCAGATCATCCAAACAAAAAACCAACAAGAATATACCAGCATTAAATGACACACTATATCAAGTGGCTTTAATTGATATATACAGAACATTTCATCTCTAAGAAGCAATATACATTCTTCTCAAATGCACACAGAATATTCTCAAAGATAGATAACATGGTAGGACACAAAATAAGCCTTAATAAATTGAAGAAAACTGAAGTCATATCAAGCAAGCATTTTCTCAGATCACAATGGCTTGAAGCTAGAAATCAACCTTGAGGAAAAACCTCAAAAGCATCCTCATACATGGAAGCTAAATAACATATTATTGAATAATGAATGGATTAACAATGAAATCAAGGAAGAAATAAAAGTACTTGGAAACAAATGAACACACAGCAACCCAAAACTTATGAGACACAGCAAAAACAGTCCTGAGAGGAAAATTCATAGCATTATATGCCTACTTAAAGAAGGTGAATAAATTTCAAATAAACAACCTAAATAACCTTACACCTTAAAAGAACTAGAAAAATAACAAAGCTCAGAGCGAATATAAGGAAGGAAATAACCAAGATCAGAGCAGAAATAAATGACATAGAAACTAAAAAAAAAGTCAAAAGATCAATAAATCCAGGAGATGGTTCTTTGAAAAGATGAAATTGACAAATTTAACCAGACTAATTAAAAAAAAGAGAGAAGACCCAAATAAAATCAGAAATGAAAGAGGAGAATTAACAACTGACACCACAGTAACACAAAGGTTTGCAGGAAATTACTATCAACAACTATATGCCAAGAAATTGGACATCCTGGGTGAAATGGATACATTTCTAGAAACATACAATCTTCCAAAACTGAATCTGGAATAAGCAGAGAACCTGAATAGACCAATAACAACTAGTGAAATGGAAGTGGTAATCAAAGAACTCCTGGCACACAGAAACTGTGGACCAGATGGCTTCAAGGACAAATTATGCCAATCATTCAAAGCAGAACTAATAACCATCCTGTGCAAACTACTCCAAAAAATTAAAAAGGAGGGAAGACTTGCAAGTTCTTCTTATGAGGCCAGCATTATCTTATTCCAAAACCAGGTAAAACACAACACAGAAAAAAAATTACAGGCTAATCCTGTGCTAAAATCCTTAACAAAATATTAGCAAACTGGGTTCATAATATATGAGAAAATATCATGCACCATGATCAAGTGGGATTTCAGGGATGCCAGGATGGTACAATATTTGCAATAAATAAATATCATGTAAATAAAATGAAAGATGAAAATCACATGATCATATCAATACATGCAGAAAAGCATTTGATAAAATCCAGCACTCATTTATGATGAAAACACTCCGCAAAGTGGGAATAGAGGGAACATACTTCAACATAATAAAGGCCATATACAAAAATCCTACTACCAACATCATACTCAATGGACAAAAACTAAATGCATTTTCCTTAAGATCAGGAACAAGACAGGGGTGTCCACTTTCACCACGCTTATTCATCAGTACTGGAAGTCCTATTCACAGTGATCAGACAAAAAGGAGAAATAAAAGTCATCCAAATTGGAAAAGAGGAAGTAAAACTCATTATTCTCAAACAACATGACATTGTACATAGAAAACCCTATCAGTTCCACCAAAAAACCATTAGACCTAACAAATGGATCTGGCAGAGTAGCAGCATACAAAGTTAATATTCAGAATCAATACCATTTTTATACAATGATAATTAACTATAAGAAAGAGAAACTAAGAAAACAATCCCTTTACTATTGCAACAACAACAACAACAGCAAAAGCACCTATGAATAAATTTATACTAGGAGGTGAAAGACTTGTACTCAGAGAACTAAGGAAAATAAAGATAGAAAATGAGGAAGATACAAGTGGAAGCCTAGGTATATGGTAATGTTCATGGATTGAAAGAATTAATATCATTAGAATGTCCATAGTACCCAAAACAATCTATAGATTCAATACAATTCCTATTAAATACCAATGGCATATTTCTCAGATCTAGAACAAATGTTCCAAAAATTTATATGGAACCAAAAAAGACCACGAATAGCCACAGCAATCTTGAGAGAGGACAAAGTTGGAGGGATCACAATACCTGATATAAAACTATAGTACAAGGCCACTGTAATCAAAACAGTCTGGTACTGGCATAAGAACAGACATATAAGTCAATGGAACAGAATAGAGAGCCCAGAAGTAAATCCATGTCCCTATGGTCAATTAATATTTGACAAAGGAGGCAAGAGCATACAATAGACTAAAGACAGTCTCTTCAATAAATGATGTTGGGAAAACTAGACAGGTGTATGCAAAAAAAGAAAAAGAAAGTAGACTGCCATCTTACACATACATCAGAATAAACTCAAAATGAATAAAAGACCTTAAGTATCAGTCTTGATACTATAAAAACCCTAGAGGAAAATATAGGCATTAAAATGTCAGATATCTCATGTAACAATATTTTTGCCAATATATACCATAGTACAAGGGAAATAAAGGAAAAAAAATAAACCAATAGGACTACTGGGAATTAAAAATCTGTGCAGCTAAAGAAACCATCATCAAAATGAAAAGGGAACTGACTCTATGGGATAACATAATTTACCAATCATACATTGGACAAGGGTTTAATCTCTAGAATACATAAAGGCTCAACACCAGGAAGACAAGCAATCCAGTAAAAAAATGGGCAAAGGAGGACATACAAATGGCCCATAGACATGTGAAAAAATGACCAACATTATTAGCCATCATATAGATGCAATTTAATACCACAATGAGATATCACCTTACACCTGCCAAAATGGCTGTCATCCATAAATCAACAAACAACAAGTGCTGGCAAGGATGTGGAGAGAACGGCTCCCTAATGCACCTTTGGAGGGAAGGCAGACTGGTGGAGCCTGCATGGAAACTGTGGAATTTTCCTGAAAAAAGTAAAAATGGAACTGCTTTTGACAGTGATTCCACTGCTGGGAATATACCCTAAGAATCCCAAAACACTGATTCGAAAGAATTTATGCACCCCACATTCATAGCAGCGTGATTTACAATAGCCGAGATTTGGAAACAGCCTAAGTGCCCATCAGTAGATGAGTGAACCAAAAAAAAACTGTGGTACATTTACACAATACTATGAAGCAAAAAAGAGAAGGCATTCCTACCTTTTGTGACAGTTTGGTTGCAACTAGTGACTACTATAAGTGAAATAAGCTAGTTGGTGAAAGACAAGTACCATATGATCTTTTATAAGAGGAATTTAATGAGGAAAATAAATTGATGAGCAAAGTAGAACTAGAGGCATAGAATCATGGAATAGACTGACAGTTGTAAGGGGAGGGAGCAGTGAGAACGGAATGAAAGGAGGTGAAAGGATTTGTCAAAGAACATATACAAAGGACCCATGGATATGTACAATGGTGTGGGGAACGATGGAAGTGGGGAGCAGGCTAGGTGGAGGCAGCGAAGGGGAAAAAGTGGGACAACTGTGATAGCATAAACAATGAAATATTTTTTTAAGGCATAGAGTTTCCCTGTAAGGAATCTACTAACCTGGGTGTAAAATGGAGGAGTAGTAGTGAATGAATTGGTAATAACTAAGAAACAGGGAACAGAAGAGTAAATAAACCCATTTGTCCTCTTTACACCTTCCTTTTGACCTCTTCATCATTGCACTGATAAATTGTTAAGGAGAATCATTGCTGCTTTATAATTTAAATGGAAGAAAATCTTATTTTTAATTTTTTTCTTCTTAGATAATTCATATAGCATTTTTTCCTCTTTAAGCCTTGTTTCTCCATAAATAGAATAGACAGAGGAAGGAGTCTTTTTTCAAAATAATGTTTTGTTATGTTTTTTAATTTTAAGCATATTACTATGTCCAGAAGGTATCCAGCTACATAATATGAAAAATAGAGACATTAATTGAAGAAGATACAAAATATAAGAAACATTGTACATGGCACAAAGATGCCTCAGTTCCCTTCAAAGTCAGTACCTTGGAACCTCACACAGTTCTAATTGTCATCAGCTGCCCCATTGTATTTTCTTGAATCTTATCAATGGTCTGAAATCTCTTCCCTTTCAAAGGTGATTTTAGTTTTGGGAAAAGGTAAGAATCTCAGGACACCAAGTCTGGGCTGTAGAGTGGCTGAGTCACCTGGATGGTTTGCTGTTTTCCCAAAAACTCTTGAGGAGATGTGATGCATGAGCAGGCACATTGTCGTGATGAAACTGCCAATCACCAGTTGCCCATAGCTTTGGACTTCTGAATCATCTGAATAGTTTTTACCAAGGAATGTTGAAACTTAACACAAAATTTGATGCAAATTCATTGCTCTACTCACTCAGTCATTTTGAGTGCAATGGCCACACAGTACACATGCTCACTCAATAGCATTTACCGCCCTACTGACTAGTACAGTGAAGTCATCATTGTTTATGCATGCGCATTCCAGTCCACTCCCCTTGTCTGCCAGGTTACACCTGTGTTGCTCAAACAATTCTCTTTACATTAACAATGGCTGGACTTTTTCCAGACAAACCTCATATAATCTCAATTTAAAAAAAAAAAAATTTAATTGTTCAAGTACAGTTTTTTGCCTTTTACTCCCATCCCAGCCCATCCCCCAAGCCCTCCTCACCTCCCTCCTATTTCCACCCCCCCACACTAGTTTTTGTCCATGTGTCTTTTATACTTATTCCTGTAAACCCTTCCCCTTTTCCCCTGAAATTACCTCCCTTCTCCCCTCTGGTCATGTCAGCCTGTCCTCTATTTCAGTGTCTTTGGTTATATTTTGCTTGCTTGTTTGTTTTGTTGTTTAGGTTCCCATTAAAGGTGAGATCATATGGTATTTGTCTTTCACTGCCTGGCTTTCAATTTTTTAATAGTATAGAAAAGTGGAAAAAAATGAAAATAACCACTTATAAGCCTACCACCCAATAACCACTTCTACTAACATTTAGGTGATTTTCGTTTTAAAAAAATATCTGTCCCTTTCTACCTCCATTGATGAGGCTATATTATATATGTAGTTTGCTGCCTGCTCTCTCCACAGTTAACATTATATAACAAAAGTGTTTACCTATATTACTGTGGACTTCTGAAAACAATTTTTGTGGGGGAAGATGTACTTTTTATGTTTTGTTTTTCCTAATTACTTGAAATACAAGTTATATTTTTGCTTCAGGAATAGAAATGTATCTTTAAAAAACAGAGAGTCCTCTTTGGTAGTGGCACAGATGAAAATTCTTGATTGGAACCAAAGATGATAATAACTGGAAGTGAAAGAAGAGGACAAAGTAATCTCTAATATTTGAAAAGGAAGTGGTGGATGGGGCGTTAGATCAAAATGGTGTCACTTAGAATTCAGAGGGCACTGTGCTAATTCTAAGCTGTGGGACCTCATAGAATCTGTTTTGTCTTGTTTAGGAATTTTAGGAGAAAGAAAAATTGTCACTAATGGTCTTATTAGGAATTATGGAAAGCCATTTTAGTCCTAGAACAAAAAAAGGGATAATTGCTAAGGGACTGTGTGGGGAGGAAAAGAATTTATTAGAAAGTATGGCGCTAGAATTCTGGAAATGTATCTTCACTACTTGTTTGCTCTTGAGTGCTATAGGCTTTGACTTATTACCTTAAAAAGTGTGTTTATCTGTAATATTTTGCCCCCTTGAACATGAGTCAGAGATGTCTAGAGGACCAGGTGGTATTATAGTGTGCCAATTCAGAAGTTCTCTTTCAATTTAATGTGATAGAGACAGTTTTTTTCTTCTTTCTCTTTGTATATTTCTAGAACTTATTTTTTAATAATAATTATTCTTCAAGCAACTTTTAAAAATATTATTTTAAACATTTATTTTATTAACATTTTAGAAGCTAGGACTTTAAAACAATAACCTTAATAGTATAGAGGTGTGTCCCTTTCAGACCTCTTTTCTAAGTTTATATAATTTAATGTTGCAGTGAATACTTGTGCCTTTTTCCCATTTTAAAATATTTATTTGGAATACATACTATTATTAGAATAAATTCCCAGAAATGGAATTATTTGGTTGAAACTATTTTATGTCTCTTTATAAATGCACAATGTCAAAATGTTTTCTAGGAGGGTTGTGCCAGTATATCTAGTAACCAGCAGTACAGGGTGGGGCAAAAGTAGGTTTATAGTTGCGAGTATGCAAAAATTCATTTTATTATTATTTTTTAATTTATTATTTTCCACACCAGCAACTGTTTTGCTTACATTATATTATTATTATTATATTATATTATAAGATAATATAATAATTATATTATATTATATTATTATATTATTGCTTACTCTTTTATATCACAGATCGAACTTATCTGTGCAATATCCATTAATGGATGGTAACATTGATAAAATTTTATAACCCTAAATGAAAAATATCAGTATATATTTTCTTTTTATTGCCAAAGTTAAATATTTTTCTATGTATTTTTAAAAATACCTTTTTCTAGTAATCTGAAGTGTCTATTGACTATTTTCTATTGAATTTTCACAGGTGATATAACAAAACCCAGAGTTGATGCTGGCAGCTTATTTTGATTTTTTTATCTTTATATTTTCAGTAGAAAACTTGATATCACCTACTTCCAGAAGTATTTAAACATTATAGAATTTATATGGACATACTACTTTAGTTCTAAGTCAGGCCCGAAGGTCCTGGAAATATTACATTTTTCCTGGTGAATTTTTTCCAGATTGAAGAAGGTATTGTTGTAATGGAAGATGATTCTCCAGTGGAAGCTGTGAGCACACCTAATACTCCCCGAAACCTTGCCGCATGGAAAATTAGCATTCCATATGTAGACTTCTTTGAAGATCCCTCTTCTGAAAGGAGGGAGAAAAAGGAAAGAATACCTGTGTTTTGTATTGATGTTGAAAGGAATGATAGAAGAGCAGGTAGGAAGCTTTATGAGTGTCTTTCTTAAAAGATTCTGGTTAGTCTGTATTTATCAGGAATGATAAACATTTTGCCATTTACAACTATTGGGTATGACTGCATATCCAAAAGATAATTGTGTAGAACAAAAATATTAAATGAAAGCGTAGGATTTTCCAGGTTATCTCTATTATTAGTTAATTAATTAATTTGTTCAACCAACACTTATTCAGTAGATGCTTTCAATTGCAAGACACCTAACGATCCAGCAAGGTATTTTATATAATTTTATTTTAATGGTTTTGCTCCCATTATCATTAGCCATTATACTTAATTGATTATTATTTATGCCTATAGCACTATAAGAGATATTATACCAATTTTATTAAGACAGCATTTCTTCTCCTCTGTTTTTGTCAGAAAATTGGAATTGATAAAAATATGATCAAACACAATTTTACAAGTTTTCTTCATGTTTTGCTTATTTTTTTCTATTGGTGGTTTTAGGTGTGTACTGTACTAATGATGGGGGTAAGCAGCATCCATAGTGAGTTAAACCGTTACCATGCTAGGCTGTGTCATGTGCCTAGTACTTAAAATCTGCCTCTTATCCCTCAGAAAATTATTTAAAACTTCCTGTTCAGCTATAATTTCCTGTCAATATAAATATGTGACCATGTTACAACTGTTACCTCCTTTTGAAAGATTTATATGCTATACTTTTAAATATTTTGGGAATATACTTTTGTTTTTGCCTTTTTGACAGCTGTTCTTCAGTTCATTTTTAAAAACTTTGACTTAATGATTAATCATAAAATCAATACCAAAAAAAATTTTAAAACTTGTGTTGTAAGGATAATTTTTGTCAGCAGTGCTATAGATTTTTACAGTCAGTATAATATGTGCTCTTAGGAAGCCACGGCCTATAGGGGAAAAAAAGTGTATCATTTAAATACTACATTGATTTTACATCTGTAGCAAAGTAGCGATTTCAGGATTTTTAAAACCAAAACTAAATATAATATAGATATTTAAGACCAGTGAAGAAAAAAAATAGAATTTGCTTTATGGCTTGTGTTGTGACCATAGCAGGATGGTTTTTCTCTGAATACAGGTGTTGTTTTGGGGTTTTCATGGTTTTAGTTGACTTGATCCATTGCATTTCCAAATCAATGCTAGAAAGACAGTAGATGCTAATAATAGCAGTTAACACTTGTGGTGCTTACTCTGTGCTTTGCACTGTACAGAAGTGCCTTAGAGGGATTGTTTTATGTAATAGGTACAATTATTTGTATCTAAGCAAACTGAGGTACAGTGGGGTTAATTTATTTGTTCCAGTTTATATCCAGGGTGTAGCAAAAGTGGGTTTACAGTTGTAAGAATGCAAAGCACAGTTTATTCTTGTATTGTTATTTATTAATTATTGTATTTTCCATATGAACAACTGTAAACCTACTTTTGCCCCATTCTGCAGTTAGTAAATATGGGGGATCTGGAATTGGAATAGGCAGGCTGACCTGACACATTCTTTAAACCATTGGTAGTTTTTTTTCTTATTATTGAATTTATTGGGGTGATACTAGTTAACAAAATTATACTGATTTCAGATATAAACTATTAGTTCTTGCTATCCAATATGGTAGCCACTGTCCACATGTGAAAAATAAAATTAAGGTATATTAAAATTAAAATTTTATTCCTTATATTAGCCATATTTTAAGTGGTCAATAGCTAATAGCTACTTTTATTAGTGTAGGTAATATAGAACATTTATATAATATGCAGAAAATTCTATTGGATAGTGCTCATCTATACTGTATTAGATCACAACAATTAGTAAAAAGTTCAGAGACCCAAAATTGACTATAAATTTTTAATGAAATACATCATATTTATGAAATTTAAAAAATAATCATAATTGTATAATATTTTGAAAGTTGCTGTCAGCTGTATGATTCTGTTGTAGAAAAAAATATACATTATTGAAACTTCATAAATAGGTGAATTTACCAGTGTCTTTTAAATAATTTAAAATTAAAATATGGGATAAAATCACATTATTAAGTGTGGTGCCAAGAAATAAATTATGAAGATTGGAATAATTTCCATACTTGTATACTTAATGTTTTAAATGTGCATCTTTTTAATAGCAGTTTGTAAAATTATTTATTACTCAGTGTGTATTCATTCAATTTACAGTTGGGCATGAGCCTGAACATTGGTCTGTATATAGAAGATACCTTGAATTCTATGTACTTGAGTCAAAACTAACAGAATTTCATGGTATGTTGTCCTTTTTGTATAAAACGTTATGTTTCAGCCTTAGCTTTCTTGGAAGCTATTGAACCAGATTGATTTCTTGATTTTAAGTAACAGTAACAAGGAAATGTAATAGTGACACTTGCATACACTGCTCTTTTATTTATTTATTTATTTATTTATTTATTTATTTATTTTTAGAGAGGGAAGGGAGGGAGAGGGAGAGAGAGAGAGAAACATCAGTGTGCAGTTGCTGGGGGACATGGCCTGCAACCTAGGCATGTGCCCTGACTGGGAATCGAACCTGCGATGCCTGGTTCGCAGCCCGCGCTCAGTCCACTGAGCTACACCAGCCAGGGCTGCATACACTGCTCTTGATAATAGGAATATATTATTTTTATCTTATTTCTGTTTGTTTATATTTTAAAAGTTTTTACAATACACATTTATTGCTTTTTGAATAATAATATAAAAATGTAAAAGATAGCCCTGGGACTGATATGCCAAGTTTGCTTGTTCTATCCACAGTCAGGGTACATACAAGAATCAACCAAAGCATAGCAGGTGGAACAGTCAATGTTTCTCTGTCTCTCATTTCCCCCCTTCCTCTCTCTCTTAAATCAATTTTTTTAAAAAGTAAAATATAGCTATTTTTTAATTGTATTTTAGAAAAGGCTTTCTTTCCAATTTAATTTTTATCTTGATGGTAGATAATTTTGAGAATTGCTGTGTTCTTTTACCATTGTCTTTCTTGGTAGACATGTTTACTGTATGTGTCATGGTAAATGTTTCAACTTAGCTCTTAGATTTGGATATGAAGACAAAACTTGTAGATGAATGTTTCTTCTGAGGATAGATTAATCAGAAAAGGAGATCACTTTTCCTTTTTAGTTTTTCCTTTCACCTCTCAGTCTTTCTTATCTGTCTACTTACATTAGTTAATGTCAGGGGTATAGTTATGAAGTATTTCCAGTCATTTTGTATGTAGATTGGTGGGTTTTATTTATGTATTCTGAATTCTTTCATTTTAGAAAAGCTCTGTGGGATGTCTCCTGATCCAAATTCAGATTGGTTCTAAATTGAGAAGGGCAGGGAACCTGCCTTTACTATACAAATAAATCCCATGATAAGGAGATTATAGGAAGATAAAACAAGGTCTCACTCCATATATTTTGCCTAGATTTTGATTTCATACTTGTCTTTAAGTGGTTTTCTTTTTGTCTCTGCCAGTCTCATTCAGTGCTATCCTTGTCTTGTTCTTTCTCTGAGAACTTTTCTTTTTGTTTTAGGGTTGAGAGAAGATCATTTATCTCTATATTTTAAAATCCCAGATTAACCAAAGTTGGTTGGATTCCCAATAGTATTTTTCCATTTTGGTATTAAAATTTCCAAAGTCAGCCCTATCTGAGAAAGCATATCCGTGGTTTTTAAATTTTGTTTTTAAGCACATATAGCATTGGCAATGTAATTTTTTCCCATGAGATAGTGGGTATTTTTTTAGTAAGATTTTGTTTAACAATATCTCACTGATTTCAAAGTAATCTCATGATAATTTTTTGAATCTTTTTTTAGTAGTATGGAGGGTTAAATATGTTTATATATAAATAGAGGGTATCAGTGAAGAGTAGTGATATTTTAGATAGCAGTAGATTCCAGTTCTTTGGTCCAAATTTCTGTGCTCTCTGAATTTGTTAAGATTTTTTAAAGGATAATGATATATTTCTATAAGGCAGAATTGTGAATATGAATTTGTTATAGTAAATTATAAATTAGGTTTTAAAAGTATTAGCCTAAAATAGTAATAATTTTCATTTATATTAATTTCAGGCACATTTCCTGATGCCCAACTTCCTTCCAAAAGGATCATTGGCCCCAAAAATTATGAATTCTTAAAGTCAAAGAGAGAAGAGTTTCAGGAATATCTACAGGTATATCGCTAGCTTAATTTAACACATTGCTGATCATAGCATTCTCTAATTTCTCTTTTTTTCTCTCACATATGTAGCTTTGCTTTATGAGTATGTATCAATGTAGATTTCTAAAATTCTTATTTAAGGTTTTAATGTGAAGATGGAATTATTGTCAAAAGTATACTTTAAAAAAATGATAAGCAAATGAAATACCAGATATTTTCTTTTTAAAAATTATATTTTATTGATTATGCTATTACAATTGTCCTGATTTTTCCCCCTATGCCTCCTCCACCCAGCAGCACCCACTCGCTCAAGCAGTCCCCACACCATTGTTCATGTCCATGGGTTATGCGTGTATGTTCTTTGACTACTCCGTTACCCATACTGTACTTTACATCCCCATGGCTGTTCTCTAACAACCTATTTGTACTTTGTAGTCCACTCACCTCCTTACCCATTCCCCTGCATCCCCCTCCCATCTGGCAACCATCTTTGTTCTTCTTCTTTGCTTAGTTTGTTTTTTAGATTTAATTGTTAATAGATATGTATTTATTGCCACTTTATTAATCATAAATTTCATCTTTTTCTTAAGCCTCTTTAACATTTCATATCAAATGATTTGGTGATGATGAACTCCTTTAGTTTTTTTCTTGTCTGGGAAGCTCTTTATCTGGCCTTTGATTCTAAATGATATCTTTGCTGGGGAAAGCAGTCTTGGCTATAGCTCCCTGCTTTTCATGAATTTGAATATTTCTTGCTAATCCCTTCTGGCCTGAAAAGTTTCTTTTGAGAAATTAGCTAACAGTTTTACGGGGATTCCCCTGTAGATAACCAGCTGCTTTTCTCTTGCTGCTTTTAAGATTCTCTCTTTATCTTTAACTTTTGGCATTTTAGTTACATTGTGTCTTGAAGTGGGCCTCTTTGCATCCATCTTGTTTGGGATTCTCTGTGCTTCCCAGACTTGCATGTCTATTTCATTCACCAATTAGGGACATTCCTTTCATTATTTTTTAAAAATAGATTTCCAATTTCTTGCTCTTTCTCTTCTCCTTTTGGCACCCCTATGAAGCAAATGTTGGAATGCTTGAAGTTGTCCTAGAGGCTGTTTACACTATCCTCATATTTTAAAAAATTTTTAAATTCTTTTTTTAATTCATTTTTCGTCTTATTGTAGTTATTGGTTGGTTTTGCTTCCTTATGTTCCAAATCATTGATTTGATTTTTGGCTTCATCCACTCTACCGTTCTTTTCCTGCAAATGGTTCTTTATTTCGATTAGTGTATCCTTCACTTCTGACTGGATCTTTTTTATGCTGTTGAGATCCTAACTAAGTTCCTTGAGCATCCTTATAACCAGTGTTTTGAACTCTGCATCTAATAGATTGCTTATCTCCATTTCATTTAGTTCTTTTTCTAGTGTTTTGCCCTGTTCTTTCTTTTGGGCCATGTTTCTGTGTCTCCCTCATTTTGACAGACTCCCTGTGTTTGTTTCTATGTATTAGGTAGAGCTGCTATAACTTCCTGTCTTGGTAGTATGGCCTAATATAGTAGATGTCCTGTAGGGTCCAGTGGCACAGCCTCCCCTATCACCCAAGCTGGGTACTGAATGTGTGTCTTTCATGTGGTCTGAGTATACCCATCTCTTATAGTTGAGTCTTCGTTGCTGTTGGCAGATAAATGGGAGGAATTTACCCAGGCCAGTTATCTGCAAGGATTGGCTGTGACCACTGACCACCAACCTCTGCCCTCCATGGAGGATTAGCTGTGTAGGGGCAGTGTGGTGGGGCTCTGATGTGTTTTGTTGCTGTATACTGGGTTGCAGACCCTGGGGTTTCCTGGGTGGTTCAGTCCATGGTCAGCCCCTACCTGTGTTTTGCTCAGGCTCCCTGGCTTGAGCTATAAAGCAATCTAAGGTGGCTGCTACTTGTGTTTGGCTTGGAGATTCCCAGGCAAAGCCAAGCTGTGAATATGGGCTGACTCCTGTTAGTGCCAGGCTTGGAGCCACTTAGCAGGAGGTACAGGGGTTGGGGGCTCACTGAGGCTTGCTGATTGCTTGTTTGAAAGGATTTATGAAGTTGTGAAGCATGAGCCAAAACCAGCCATTCATATGGAAAAGCCACTGTTAACAGCTGTAAATTGGGTGGGATAGAGCCTCTGGGGTTCTCCAGGGTTGGGCAAATAGTGTTAACCAGGTTGATGGAGTCTCAGATATGGTACCCACCTGCTGGCTCTGTTGCTGTAGCCGGGAAGAGGGTTCAGAAAAGGGATAGTGGCCCCTGCCCACCTTTCTGTCTGGGAGAAAGCTATGGTCCAGCTCTCACCTTGATTCCAGACACTTCAGTTCTTCTCTGTATGCCACTGGTGCCTTTTAGGCTGCTACCCCAGTGTTGTAGCTCAGAGAGAGTGAGTCTGAGTAAGTCCGTGTGCGGGTTCATTAAGGAGACCTACTTGGGACTCCAGCAGTTTCTTCCACCAACTCAGTTCCCACTGATTTTTGCAGCCAGAAGTTATGGGGAATTATCTTCCTGGGGCTGGAACCCTGGGGTGGGGGCCTGGTGTGGGGCTGGGAGTCCTTGCTGAATTTTTATCCACCACACATGGATTTGGGACCAGCCTATTCTGCCTGTCTCCTCCTACCAGTCTGTATGGATGTGGTTTCTTTAATTCTGTAGTTGTAAGACTTTTATTCAACTTGATTTCTGACAGTTCTGAGTGTTGGTTGTTCTGTATTGTAATTTAGTTGTAATTTTGATGTGGTTGTGCAAGTAGGCAAGCCGTGTCTACCTATGCTGCCATCTTGACCAGACACAAAATACCGGATGTTTTCTTACAGGAAAAAAGGTCTTATGTTGGGCTTAGTTTTGGTGTAGGATGTTAAAGAAAGAAACAAAAAGTTGGTATAAAAGATTAAATATATTCTAAGAATGCTGGGTAGTTTTTGTTATTTTTATCTTATTCTATGTTTAATTTTGTGTTCAGCACTTTTTTAGCTTCAGAATCTTCCCTCCTGTTTTATTCCTCAGTTCCTTTCCTTTTTCAATTTGAAGATGTTTTTCCAGTTTCTTGTGGATCTCCTGACTCTCTACCGTTTACCAGCTGGAATTAAATTCCATTTTTCTCAAAGTGTGGGCACTGTGTTATGTAAACAATGTAACTGGTATATTTTTCATTGTTGGCATAATCAACTTAAAAGTTACTTGCTTACTTGAGACTTCTCTAAAATTAATAACCAGCTGCCTTTAATCAAGTGTATAAGACCAGAGTATATTTTTGCTTTACTCTTTAAAACATCTTTTTTTTTGACATGAGTTTTTATTAGGTGTGAATTCAGTTAAATTCGGTTCCTTATAGCCAAAAACAAGTACTTTATGAATTTAATATTCAACAGCATTGAGAGGTATTTACATTTTATTTCCTGTATTTGAACTTGAATACTTGAATTCAGAAAATATTTTTAATATAATTTTTTGTGGTGTTAAAATTGAAATATGAATTAACTGTTAACTACTACAAGGACATCTGAACACAACACATAGTGTTAACCTGTGTCTTATTGATATCATTAACCAATTATTTGAACTAATTCTAAAAACTAGAGTACCTCCTTCTAGAACTTTTTTTCTGGTAATATGAAGTTAAAAGTTACAGTACTACTATTTCGTTTATATGTAGGGTGGAGCACAAGTAAGTTTACAGTTCTGTGGAAGATAATGTAATGATTAATAAATAATAATACTAGAATAAACTCTGTTCCATGTACTCATTACTTTAAACCTACTTTTACCCCACCCTGTAGATTTCTTTTCATAAAGTTTTATAACTGTTTCATAGTTACAAAACTGAAGATTAGCTAAGAATGGGTTAATTTTGGCTTCAGAAGGTCAGTTTGTCTCTAAGAAAATAATGTTGTAGGGAGAACAGACAACATATCCTCCAGTTATTTCACATTTCCACATTTAGTTTTTGCTAAATCCTTTTAATTTTTGCCAACATCTTTTAATTATCAAGGTAGTTAATGATCAAGGTATAAACAACTGCTATACTTGTTTATAGTTGAGAAACTGAGAAATAATATTAGCTTCATGTTTAATCTTCCTGTGTATAAGGTAGGTGCTAAATGCTTTTATAACAACATTAAAAAAGTAGGTTGTATTATTTTCATTTTACATATGACATGAGGAAAATGACTTTTCATCAATTTAGGAACTTTTCTAGAACACCCAGCTAGCAGATAGAAGAGCCAGAATTCAGATCTATTTAGTCTGACTGCAGAGGCTGTGGGCATATCTCCTATGTGGTACTATTCTTCCTATAAATGTAATTTTATTATTATTTTGAATGTGAAATTGCTTTTGAGGATTTAAAATTGTTTTCTTGGTTTAAAAAATTATTTTAAAATAGTTTGATCACCCTTCTAGATTTTTAAACTTTTTTTTTCTTCTTTTGTTCATTCAAGAAACTTCTGCAGCATCCAGAACTGAGTAATAGTCAACTTCTAGCAGATTTTCTCTCCCCCAATGGTGGAGAAACACAATTTCTTGATAAGATACTACCAGATGTAAATCTTGGTAAGTCAAATTGGAGAATGAAACATAAGAGGATAAACTGAAAAGAATCAGCATTTTCACATTAATTTAGAAAAATAATTTATATATAAAGCCATATACACTATATAAATTACGCTGTTAGTAGGAATATAAATCGGAAAACCACTTGAAAAAAACAGTTTAGTATAAAGCTAAATGACCCAGCAGTTTCTCTCTGAGGTATATATATATTTACTAGAGAATCTTATATTCATATTTAAGAATGTTCATAGCAGCATTGTTTATAATAGCCAAAACTGGAAATAATGCAAATGTTCACCAGCAATAGAGCAGACAGATAAATTGTGGTGAATTCATAAAATGAACACCTGTAGCAATGAATACCTATAGCCAGGTAGCTTCTTGTAATAGATAATCTTAAAAACATGAATGAAAGAAGCAAGACACAAAAGAATATATATAGCAATTTATTTTATATAAAGTTAAGTACAAACCAAACTAATATAATCTAGAAAAGTTTGAATAATTTTTTTTTAATTTATTTTTTAGGGAGGGAAGGGAGGGAGAAAGAGAGAGAGAGAGAGAAATATCAATGTGCGGTTGCTGGGGGCCGTGGCCTGCAACCACGGCCCTGCAACCAGCCCTGGCTGGGAATCGAACCTGCGATGCTTTGGTTCACAGCCCACACTCAATCCACTGAGCTACGCCAGCCAGGACTGAATAAAATTTTTAAAGATAATGGAAGAAAAGCAATATTTCTAAATATATTTTATTAATCTTCAGTCTCTATAGACCTAAAAGAATCAGTTAAATATTACAAGTAGGCCTTTGGCTTTCATTTGTATTGTTCCAAATTAGTTGAGCCAGAATATTTCATGTGTGTGTGTGGAGGGGTCTTCCTATCAGGGGAACATGTGAGGACATTTTACATTTGGTTATAGGATTAGAATTGGGTAGACCTGGTTACTGTGCAGGTTTGACTCAAGGAGAAAAAACGTTCAAAGTGACCCAGGTTTCTATTTAAACAATAGGATGAACGCTGTTACTTGCAGAGACGGAATAAATTAAGAGCAGTTTTGAACTTGTTGAGTTCATAGAATTTAATTGTAGAAATTGTGTAAAGGAAGAGAGGCCAGGAGATAGGCAAGGAGTAGAGATTTGAGTGCTATTTGATATCAAATTGAATAAATCATTTGGTTCAGAAGAGCATGTACTACAGAGAAAAGCATATTGTAAAGCCCTGTAATTTGAGGACCTTTGGAATTTTAATGAGGGAGATGTGGTATGTGGGGGTACCAGAAAGAAAGGGCCTGATGGGATGGTTGGGTGGTTTGCATGTCATAAAGCAATCTCTATTTTTAATTTCTATTACTATATCTCTTGCTGTTGCCATGAGTCTACTTCTTTCTAAATTGAAATGAAAGAAATTTAAGTGGTATTTATCAATTTTGCCTAACTTTTACAGTCATTTCTAAATGCTTGAGAAAATCTTTTTTTACAGAATTTTTAATGTATTTTTTTCCCATTACCAGTTAGTCCCCTTATACTTTGCTACTCCCTGAAGTCACCACACCTGTTGTCAATGTCTATGAGTCCTTTTTCCTTTCAGCTCAATCTCTCCATCCCCTCCCCCTCCCTCCACCCAGCTATCATCCTGCTCTCTATGAGTTTGTCTCTATCTTGCTTGTTATTTCAGTTCGTTCACTAGATTCTGCATATGAGTGAAATCATATGGTATTTGTCTTTCTCTGACTGCCTTATTGTACTTAGCTTGATGTTCTCCAGGTCCATCCATACTGTTACAAAGGGTAATCTTTTTTTCTTTTCTTTTTTATGGCCATGTAGTATTCCATTGTGTAAATGTCCCATAGTTGTTTTATCCACTCATCTACTGATGGACACTTGGGCTGCTTCCATATCTTGACAACTGTAAATAATGCTTCAATGAACATAGGGGTGCTTATGTTCTTTTGAATTGGTGTTTTGGGTTCCTTCAGATATATTCCCAGAGGTGGGATCGCTGGGTCAAAAGGCAGATGCATTTTTAAATTTTGAGGTATCTCCATACTGCTTTCCATGGTGCCTGCACCAATCTGCATTCCCACTAACAGTGTACTGGGGTTCCCTTTTCTCCACAACCTCGCCAGCACTTGTCTTGATTTATTGATGATGGCCATTCTGATAGGTGTAAGATGATATCTCATTGTGGCTTTAATTTGCATTTCTCTGATTAGTGACATTGAGCATCTTTTCGTATATCTATGGGCCCTCTGTATATCCTCTTTGGAGAAGTGTCTACTCAGGTCCTTTGCCCATTTTTGGGGGGGGGTTAAAAATTTTATTTTAATGGTTGTTCAAGTACAGTTTTCTGTCCTTTACTCCCATTCCAGCCCACCCACCCATCCCTCCCCATCTTCCTCCCATTTCCACCCCCCCCCTAGTTTTTGTCCGTGTGTCCTTTATATTTGTTCCTGTAAATTAAACCCTTCCCATTCTCCCCTGAAATTCCCCTGAAATTTTTAAATTGGGTTGTTTGTTTTTTTGGTGTGGAGTTCTTGTAAGTTCTTTATAAATTTTGCATGTTAACCCCTTATCAGATGTATCAGCAAACATGATCTCCCATTCTGTGGGTTGTTTTTTTAAATTTTGTTGATGTTTTCCTTTGCTGTGCAAAAACTTTTTAGTTTGATATAGTCCCATTCGTTTATTTATTTCTTTGAAAAAATCTTAAAGAGAACCTGGAGATAAAACCAAGAAAAATTTGATAAACAGGATTAGAATATATATTTTTAATCTTAAGTAGAGAATATAAACTACTCAAATAGTCCATTTAAATGTAGCAATTTTATTTTTATTTTAAAGGTATTTTTTATTGATTATGCTATTATAGTTTTCCCAATTTTTCCCTCTTTATTCCCCTCCACTCTGCCCCTCCCTCTAGCATCCCCCCCCACTTAGTTCATGTCTATGGGTTGTACATATAAGTTCTTTGCGTCCTCTGTTTCCTGTACCATTTTTTATCTTTCCCCGTCTATTTTATGCCTACTAATTATGCTTCTTCCTGTACCTTTCCTCCCCCATTCCTCCCTTCCCCCTCCCACTGAACTCCCTCTGTGTGATGTCTATTTCTCTGATTCTGTTCCTGTTCTGGTTGTTTGCTTAGTTTTTCTTTTCTTTTAGGTTCATTTGTTAATAGCTGTGAGTTTGTTGTCATTTTATTATTCATATTTTTGATCTTCTTTTTCTTATATAAGTCTCTTTAATATTTCATATAATAAGGGCTTGGTAATGATGAACTCCTTTAACTTGATCTTATCCGAGAAGCACTTTATCTGCCCTTCCATTCTAAATGATAGCTTTGCTGGATAGAGCAATCTTGGATGTAGGTCCTTGCCTTTCATGACTTCAAATACTGCTTTCCAGCCCCTTCTTGCCTACAAGGTTTCTTTTGAGAAATCAGCTGATAGCTTTATGGGAACTCCTTTGTAGGTAACTCTCTCCTTTTCTCTTGCTGCTTTTAGGATTTTCTCTTTGTCTTAATTTTGGGTAACTTAATGATGGTGTGCCTTGGTGTGTTCCTCTTTGGGCCAACTTCTTTGGGACTCTCTGGGCTTCCTGGACTTCCTGGAGTTCTATTTCCTTTGCCAGATTGGGGAAGTTTTCCTTCATTATTTGTTCAAATAAGTTTTCAATTTCTTGCCCTTGTTCTTCTCCTTCTGGCACCCCTATAATTCAGATGTTGGAAAGTTTCAAGTTATCCCAAAGAATCCTTAGCATCTCTTAATTTTTTTGGATTCTTCTTTCTTTGTTTTGGTCCAGTTGGATGTTTATTTTGTCCTTTTGTTTCAAATAATTGCTTTGAATCTTGGTTTCCTTCTTGTCACTGTTGGTTCCCTGAATTTTTTGCTTTATTTCATTTTGGGTATCTTTCACTTGTTCTTTCATTTTTCGTACAAGCTCAATCAGTTCTGTGAGCATTTTGATTACCAGGGCTTTAAATTCTCCATTAGATAGGTTGGCTATGTCCTCATCACTTAGTTCTAAGGTTTTGCTGTGTTCTTTTATTTGGGCCATATTTCTTTGTCTTGGCACAGCTGATAGGTTGTAAGGGGTGGGGACTTAGGTATTCACCCAGGCAGGGCAACCCTCTTTGCTGCACTGCCTGTGGAGTAGGGGCCAGAGAGGGAACAGTGCGGCTTGCCTGCTCCTCTCTAGCACACTTTCCAACAGCCTTTCATGTCAGACTGGAAGTTATCTCTCACCGCCACAACCCCAGCTGTAGCCCACAGTCAGCTCTGAGTTTCAGTTTTCCTCTTAAGTCAGTCCCTCCCTTGCAGCTCTGCCTAGCTCGGCAGTCAGCCCCGCCCTTCAGCCACCTTGCCAGGGTTTTTCTGAGTCAGCATGCACAGTGTACCTTACCAATGCACAGTGTACCTTACCAGTCTGGTTGTTCTGGTTGATTTTTTCTTTAATTCCTTGGTTGTTGGAGGTCCATGCAGTTTGATTTTCTGGTGTTTTTAGTTGTTTATTGATTTTAGATGGGTTGTTATCCTCCTTTTGGTTGTGTGAGCAAGTGAAGTGTTTCTACCTATGCCTCCATCTTGGCTGGAACTCTCTAAATGTAGCAATTTTAAAACTTGTTTTGTATATTTTTAGATATCTTTATAGATTCACCATTGTTTAAAATCTTTTGAAAACATTTTTATAGAAAATTTCAAATATACACAAAAGTAAAGAAATTTATATAATGAATGCCTTACTCTATTTCAGCAGTTATCAACACTTGGCTTGTTCTATCCCTTCCCCCACCTCCCACCCAACTGGATTATTTTAAAGTAAATCCCAAATGTTGTATTTATAAATAGTTAAGTATACCATGGTTATTGTAAATTTCTGTTGTGTGAAGTGGGCAATTGTAAATATTTCTTATGATTTTACTTTTTACTTCGCTGTTTTAGCATTTAAAATTACTTAGTGAAGTATTCATATAAGCAATTAGGTATATTATGCCTTCATAAAGTTAATAATATACTTCTAATTGCAGGAAAAATTATAAAGTCTGTTCCTGGAAAACTAATGAAAGAGGTAAATAACTAATTTATGTATATTCTATTGTGTAACATGGTAGTTAAAAGCATATTCAAATATTAGTAAATTTTAATGGGTTATATGATACTGAATATCATAATCTTATTTTTCTATTTTCATACTATGATCTCTGTATTACCACAGAAGGGTCAGCATTTGGAACCTTTCATCATGAATTTCATTAATTCTTGTGAATCTCCAAAGCCTAAACCAAGTAAACCAGAACTGACCATTCTTAGCCCTACTTCTGAAAACAACAAGAAGGTACTGAACATCACCTTAAAGAGCCATTAAGTTTGAAGTTGTCCTACCTGAAATAACTTTTCCATTATAGGGAGAATCCTGTGTTGATGAAATGGATGGCACTTTTAATTTTCTTTATATGGAAATCATTTGTACACTGTAAGGAGTATATTGCAAATAATTGCTTGGTTCTTTAACAGTTGAAATGTTTCTTTTTTTTTAAATTTTATTTTAGTGGTTGTTCAAGTACAGTTTTCTGTTCTTTACTCCCATCCCAGCACACCCACTCATCCCTCCTGACTTCCCTACCATTTCCACCCACCCTAGTTTTTGTCCATGTGTCCTTTATATTTGTTCCTGTAAACCCTTTTCCTTTTCCCCTGAAATTCCCTCCCCTCTCTCCTCTGGTCACTGTCAACCTGTTAAACTTTTCTTTAGATAATGTATTTGCAAAGTTATATTTCTGTATTTGAGGTATTTTTTAAAAGTGGTTTCCTGAGGTTATAAATCACCAAATTCTAATAATCAAGTAATTACTTGCTATAATGTATATGTGTTTCTTTGTTGGTATTACTAGTTGTAATGGTTTATAAAGTATTTTATCTATTCATTAAACAAGTATTTTATTGTCTGCCTACTACTGAGTGTTAGGCACTGGGAATATATATTCTCTGTCTGCAGGAAGCTCAGTTTAGTGCCATAGTGGTGCCCAGCCTGGGGAGCTATGTGGGCTCAAAAGGCAGTCCTCCTCTCCCCCAAAACACCTTCATTTTTGTTATTACTTTAACTTGATTGTTGGTAAACAGAAATCAGTTGATTTTTATGCATTGGGTTTTTTAGTTCAATAATTTTGCTAGACTTACATTAATTTAGTAACATATTTATTAATATTTTTAGATTTACACACTTACCTGGCAGATGACATCAGGTTTTGTTTCATTATGGCTAGGACCTGCTATACAAAGGGAATGATTTCAGTGTTTTACCATTAAGTAGTACAGTGTAACTTTTTTCATAGATACCCTTTATGAGATTAAGGAAGTTTACATCTGTGTTTACGGGTGAACAGACTTATTTTGTCCTAGTCGGACATTGGTATTGATGTTATATTAGCCTTTTTCTAATTTGCTAGTAGAGTTATTGGAATTATTAGTTTTTAAAATAATTGATAGACTTGTTGGTAAAGCCATCTAGGCCTTGAGTTTGTTTGTAGAGATATTTTAAAACCAAATTTAATTTCTTTAGTGATTATAATACTCTCCAGGTTTATTATTTTATGAATCACTTTTTAATAGATTATATTTTTCAGCAAATTTTCCACTTTATCTAATTTCAAAATCTTTGGGCCTAAAGTTGCAGTAATATTTTTTTTTATTTCCTCTGACATCAGTAGTTATGTTCCCTTTTGTTTGTGTCTTTCTCTTTTCTTTTTTGATCAGTCTTGCCAAAGGTTTTGCCCATTTGTTTTTGCCGTTGTTGATCTTTTACATCAAACTTTTTTTAGTTCCTTAATTTCTGCTGTTTGGTTATTACTGAGAATAGATGCTTTTTGCAAAGTTTGGAGATAAGTAGAAATGAGATTTAGTTGCATTTCATCATTCATAATTCTTCATATCTTGTTTTGTTTTGTTTTTTCCCACATTAATCAAAGTCCTTTCTGGGCTTTCACTATCTATCATTGTCCAGATAAACTTTGCTTAAAGCTTAATGTTCACCTCTAAACAACCTTTAATTAAATAGCTATTTATGATTTTTAAATCATGTTAGTTTTAAAATTAGCTATCATTAATACCTTTATACATTTTTATATGTTCATTTGCTCCTTTTGGTGTAAAGAAATAAAGTTATAAATAATGAGTTACCTGTTGTGTCTGAAATGAATGTAGATTTTTATGTACTGTTTTGGGAGGAACATTTTTTAAATTCAATTTTAGGTATAAGTGTGAAATTTTAGGCAGATCCTAAACTGATGTTCCATTTTGATTAAAAAAAATGTAAATGTCTTTGCTCTTTGTTACTTTAGTTTTAGTGATTATTATCAGTAGGTGTAATAAACTACATATTTCTTTACTTTTTCAACTTCTACTTTAGCTTTTCAATGACCTGTTTAAGAATAATGCTAACCGTGCTGAGAATACAGAAAGAAAGCAAAATCAGAATTATTTTATGGAGATGATGACTGTAGAAGGAGTTTATGATTACCTGATGTACGTAGGTAAGATCAATGTGGTTACTATTAAAATATGGTTTTCATTCATGTATCATATTTCTTTTGTGATGTAAATTAGTGCTCTTGAGTATTGCCCCATTGCGACTTTTTTGGAAATTGTAAATACTTCTTTTATAAGAATTCAGTGCAATTGGTTTTGAACATATTAAAATTACTAGTGTTAACAAATAAAATATTGGCCATTTGTGTTTTTTATATTGGAAAATATTAAAACACATATCTTAAGAACAAAATATTTCCTGTGATGCTTTCAGGACGAGTCGTTTTCCAAGTTCCTGACTGGCTTCATCATCTCTTAATGGGAACTCGAATCCTCTTTAAAAACACCCTGGAAATGTATACTGACTACTATCTCCACTGTAAACTGGAACAGTTGTTTCAGGAGCACCGTTTGGTCTCACTTATAACACTTCTCAGAGGTTTGTATTTTCTTATGTGTGTGATGTTTTGTGTACTCTTAATGCTTTTATTCAGATCTAAAAGTCTTGTTTTTGTTTGCTTTCTCAGTATTTCCACTATGAGGAAATAAATATTTTGTGTATAATAGGTGAAATTTCAGAAAGTATTTTTTTTTTCTTTTTAGATGCTGTGTTCTGTGAAAACACTGAACCTCGCTCTCTCCAAGATAAGCAACAACGAGCAAAACAGACGTTTGAAAAAATGATGAATTACATTCCAGGTGTAATATTTAAGAAGTAGTTTAATATAGATTAACACCCTGTTGGGTCACAATGGATAGGAATTATTGAAACTGATTTTTACTATGAGTTTTCATTTTAGAAATAGTTATAAAGGCCAATAAAATTAACTCATTAGTTATATAAAATTTGGCTTTTATGATGATAACACTGAGGACTTTAAGAGAAGGGTATTTCTACTCATCCAAATAGATCTTTTTAACAATGAGTTATAATTAGAGTAGTCCAAGCGACAAGCTTGTGGGACAGTTGGAATCCTGCTGCCTCCCATCAGCACCTTCCATGTGCCAGATACTATGTAGAGTACAAGGGATTAAAAAAAAGTGTATTTGCATAGCTCAAGTCTATCAGGAAAACATACATGCAGTCTAAACATGCCTGTGATAATAGAAATATGTTCAAGTCACAAAATATCTCAAAGGAGGACCCTTAAAGGAGGTAGGCTCGGGCCACTAAGTAAATGAAGGGTAGTAACCTCTTAACTGAGATGGGAAATACAAGGAAAAAATGTCGGGGGGTCATAGCGGAGGATATTTAAGCTAGGACATTTTGAGTGTGAAGTGCCTATACATTATTCAGGAGGAAATGTCTAGTAAACATTTAGCTGTCCCTGTTTGGAATTTGGAGGAATGGTGGTATGGGATAGAGATATGGAAGTCACATGCGAGTGGATAATAATGCCCAGGGGGAAAATATAGAGTAAGATTGAAGAAGGCTGAGGACTATACCTTACAGAATTCTTATCATTGAAAACTTACTCCCAAAATATTTCTGTTGCTCTGTGTGGTGACAGGGAAGTTCAGTCCCTGGTCTGAATGTAAAAGTAGACAAAAGCTATTTTTGAGTAAATCTTCTGTAGATAAATAATGAAAAATTTCTTACCTGTTTTATAACATGATGTAGCATTCACGGTTTTAACAGTCTTAGTTTTGATATGCAGGAACTGCGTGGAAAGCCAGTGAGTGTAATAATTTGTTATTTTTCTGAGGCACAAATTTGAATTACATCTACTTTGAGACTTTTGTTTGGGAAGGAGTAATTTAGCTAGCAAGTAAGCTTAGCATGCCATTCTGTTGTCCTTTACTCCTCATTTCTTAGTGATTCCTGAAGGATCTGAAAGGATCACTTATTTTTGCCCATTATGCTTCATGCATATTAACTGGGAATTTCTATGTAGTATTGGTGAATTAGAGGATTCAGAAAGATCTATATTGGGTTGCATAGCTTGAAAAATATCAAGGATCCACTGTGTTTATTGTAAAATGAATTTGGCCTTTGCCTAGGGGTAGATTTACCTCATAGAAGCAAACATAAAGTGAGAATTTTGTGTGACCAGCCTTAAGAGTTTCATGATGATTGGGGGAAGGGACAAATTATTTGAACAACTTGTTTACTTATGAATGATTTGCTTTTCTTGTTTGGGGGAAAACATTCAGTAGAGATTTTAATAAGAACTAATTTTTTTTGGTAACAAGAATGATGCATTACACTTTTTGGACTCTAAATTAGTGTTTAAACATTTCCTAAAAGGATTGTTTTGTAAGATGGTTAGTAGTAATTATGCAAATTGTACAGAAACAAAGTAGTCATATTCATTGAGGAAAGTCTGTTAAAAATTAAATTAAACTTTTTCCCCTCATATTAAGGTATTTAAACATGAAAATGAATAGAGTAAAAAGTAGGAGCCATCCTCTTCCTGCTGTGCAGAAATAGCCATGTGCTTCAATTGGTGTTAATCCTCAACAGACATTTTCCAATGCATTTCTATACATGTGTGTGCAAATATACAAACATAATTTTAGGGTTGTATTTTGTTTTCCCTGAAGGGAATAATACAATATGTATTATTTTTCAACTATCTTTTATCCCTTAGTAGTATAGGCACATTTCTTTACTGCAACATTCTGTGTGCTTGCAGTTTTCTTTGTGCACGTGAGCCTCCAAAAAGAGGATGCCCAGTACTGCATTTCTCACCTTGACCATAGAACCCTTGCAGAAACCTGGTTTAGAAAATTTTTGATTTACAGTTTTTGCATAATATGTGGGACACAGGGCAGAGATTTTCTTTTATGATTCAGTTAATGATGAATCACTTCATGATATAAAATTGTTTCACATGTGGCTTTCTTGTTTAGATCTGATTGTAAAGTGTATTGGTGAAGAAGCTAAGTATGAAAGCATCAGGCTTCTATTTGATGGCTTACAGCAGCCAGTTCTCAACAAGCAGGTAAAATTCATTAAAACAGGTTGACTAGAGTTGGCTAGGTTTCCTGAATGACACAGTAGGGTCTGGTGCATTTTTAAAAAGATTTTATTTATATTTTAGATAGAGGGGAAGGGAGGGAGAAAGGGAGAGAAACATGGATGTGCGAGAGAAATACTGATCAGTTGCCTCTTACACACCCTCAACCGGGGACCTGGCCCACAACCCAGGCATATGTCCTGACTGGAATTGAGTCAGCAACCTTTCAGTTCCCAGACCAGCACTCAGCCCACTGAGACACCCCAGCCAGGGAGGGTCTGGTATATTATTAACTGTGAAGTGACACTATATTAAATCAAGGCAGTGTAATTCAAACATTCAAATTGAAAAGTGTTTTATTTGTGTTACTCTTTCTAAGTGAATACCTTTTCTTTTGTTTATAACATGAATTGTTTTGGTTTGAAATAAACATTCATTATAGAAAATTTGGAATATATAGAAAATTCGCGAAATAAAATAAAAATTTAAAAATTGAGAATTTCATCATTCACATAACATGAATAACCAGTTAACATTTTTATATTTAGAATCTATACATATGTTAAGATCTCAATACAGTTACAATTTTGTGTCCTGCTTGTTTCTTTAAAATTTTTGTTACATATAAAATATCTAACGTAAAATGAAATACAAGGCATAATAATAAAATGTCCACATGTGAACACACGGGTATCTAACACTCATCTTAAGAACAGAGCATTATAGATACTAGTGAAGCTATTTTTGTGCTTGTTTGATGTTGTAAATTCTATTCCCTGCTTTCCCATTTAGAAGTAACCATAGTCCTGAATTATGTGTTTATCATTTTTATGGGGTTTTTTTTGTCTAATGACTTAAAAAACTTTTTTGTGCTTTAGCTGACTTATGTTTTATTGGACATTGTAATACAAGAACTGTTTCCAGAGCTCAATAAGGTAACTGAAAAGCAGCGATTTTATTCTTTATGTTTTTAATCATATGCTAACATTTATTTTAATAGGACATAAAAATTAAGGAAATCCTTGTGACTATAATCCTTTTAAAAATGAGCAGCCTTAACAAACAGCTCTTGATATTTTCTCTATTCAACATACTCAAACTTAGAATGGATTTTGGTATCAGGAACTGCATAGTCTCTGCCTTGACGTCATCCCTTCCTAATTAAAAGCAGAAAGGGACATTATTCCCTGTGGAGTCTTCCCAGAGGAAGGTGTGAGGATAAGTCCTAGCATTAGAATAGACCGAGTTCTTCAGGCTGTCATCTGTAACACTGAATGCTGGAGTATTTTTCTAAGCTAGACTTCAGCATTTTTGAAGCAGCTGAACTTATATTAACCCAAGAGAACAAAATGAATTTTAGAAGAGGATGATAATACTATTATATTGACTTCTGAGGATTTTCAAGTTTGAGCAACAATTTAAGGCGTTATTTTTACTGTTTCTATTTTTTGACTAATCACTTTGGTCAGATGAATTAACTGCTCTTCAAGGTTGTGGTATAGCAATGAAATGCCAGTTTCACAGAGTAGAAGAATTCAGATTTGGACTGTTTACCTATTATTTTGTTATATTAGTGTTATATGTATATTAAAATAGTGTGGCAGTTATGGACATTTTATGTTCAATTTACAGTGAGAATCAGTACAGGTAACCTTTAGCTCTCTGAGACTTTTTAAGATCTGTCCCTATACCTTGCCATTTTTCTCATCTCTGAAACATAGATATTACCTGAGGCATATGCCAGCTAATTTCTTTTGGTTTAATTTATATATATATATAAAAATTAAAATAATTTAAAATAATATATATAAATTATTAATTTATATATATATAATTTGTATGACTATATATAGAATTTATATATCTATGTCTTAGGTAGAATTTTAATATACTGTAACTATGAAACTGTTAGACAATTCACAAATGAACCCTATTTTATTGTCTTCTATTAAATAGATTTATTTTTACTTCAGGTACAAAAGGAAGTTACCTCTGTGACGTCCTGGATGTAAACATTTGGATTTGGGATCGAATAACCAGTTGAAATTTCTGCTGTGCTAGCATAGTAGATATGTACTGTTTTCTCCTTTTACTTTTATATATTCTTGTATATATCATGTAGTTTTGTGTCTGAAATTTCGATTTTTTGTTTTAATAAAGACGAACACAAAGTTACTTATGATTAGAAGTGATTGTGTTTCATAGCCTTTCATTTTATACCTGTTTTTATCTAAGTTTTATTAGAACATACATCACTTGTTATTGATGCATACATCATTTTTTAAGAGAGATAATTCATAATTCCCTTAAGCTAAACATATAAGGTAACAACCTTTGTATTGTATCATTTTGAAAATAATTATGCTTAGTGTGGAAAAATAGGAGTAAAATCTTATTTGTTCTCTTATTTAGAGTTAATACACTTTAAGAAATTTATTTTCTCTTTTTCTTTATTTTCTACACACGTAGTTAACTGTGTGTCTGTAAAGAAGACATTCTTTATGAGTTTTTCAGAACAAACAAGGGACTTCTTGCCTGTGTTGGGTGATTGACAGGTTATATCCCTTTCTGGTGTGAGAACTGAGTGCTTACAGGTATTTGTGATCATGTGGTTGCAACTACATTTCACTGAATGTATGTAACTATGATCCAAAAGCTTATAGATATAAGCAATTTAGTCATGCTGATTTTTGGTTTATGTTGTCAGTTGTCTCTCCAAAAGAAACATGTGGAATCCACTGTATTTATTCCCTGAGTAAAGTTAATTTAAATGATTATTTTAAAAGATTCAATGTTTAGAATTCTAATTACAATTCCTCCCCATACTATGCTTTTCTCCTTGAAACAAATTTGTCTCTCATGATTGAGCATTTTGTGTTTTGTTATTAAATTGTAGTGTCCATTCCAAATATATTTATTGAGTTTCAGCCATGTATTAGGCACTAAGCTGGGCTTTGTGGGAGCTCTAAAATGTAATCTGGAAAAATAACCCATTTAATTATATTATTCACTTATTTTTACAAGGTTTGAGAAAAAGATCACTAGGTATTTGTTTTTTTAAGATTTACTTATTTTTAGAGAGAGGAAGAGAGGGAAAAAGAGATGGGGAGAAACATCAATGTATGAGAGATACACTGATCTGTTGCTTCTCACATGCCCCCAACAGGGGACTTGGCCTACAATGAAGGCATGTGCTCTGACTGGGAATTGAATCGGCGACCTTTCAGTTCACAGGCTGGCACTCAATCCACTAAGGCACACCAGCCAGAGCATAATGTTGTAAAAGGTTTTTTGAAAAAGTTTTGTCTGTAATTCTGTTATGTTTCTAATTGCTTGAAGGTTGTAGAATATGTGTTTCCAAGAATCAGTGCTTTAAGCCTTAAACATTTGGTAATTTCTCAGGTATAGGTAAAAAATTAATCAGGCTGACTCTTCACATTTGAATGTATAGCATTTTGAACACTACTATTTAAAATGTTACTGTGGACTAGAAAAATAAAATATTTTACAGCCCTTTTTATGACATTCTCACCTACTTGCCTGTAAATTGTGACATTGTTTATGTAGACGAGAAAAACATTGTAAGTGTGTGAGTCTGCTTGGGCTGCCATTACAAATACCATAGACTATGGGTGGCTTAAATAGTAGTAATTTATTTTTACAGTTCCGTAGAGTGGGAAATCCAAGATCAGAGTGCCAGCACTGTAGGTATGTTTACTTGACTCTGTGTGCCAGCAAATGGGAAGAGAAAGAAAAAAATCTCTTCTTCTCCTTCTTCATCCTCCTCTTCTTTTTCTTCTTTCTCTTCCTCCTCCTCTTCTCCTTCCTTTTCCCTTCTTTCCCTTCTTCCTCTTCCTCCTCTTCTCCTCCTCCTCTTCTCCTTTTCCTCTTCCTCTCTCCCCTTCTCCTCCTCTTCCTCCCTTTCTTCCTTCTCCTCTTCTTTTTTCCCTCCTCCTCCTCCCCCTCATCCTTCTGCTGTTTCTTCTTCTTCCCCTCCTCCTCCTTCCTCTCCTTATTATTATTATTATTTTCTTCCTCCTCCCCTTTCTCCTCCTCTTCTTCCTTCTTCTTTCTTCTTCCCCCTCCCCCTCCTTTCCCTTCTTCTCATTATTATTATTATTTTCCTCCTTCTCCTCCCCCTTCTTCCTATTCTTTCTCCTCTTCCTCTTCTCCTTCTATTTCTTCTCCTCCTTCTGCTTTTTTTCTTTTTCCTCCCCCCTCCACCTTATCATCATCATCATTCTTCTCCTCCTTTCTCCTTCTTCTTCCCCCTTCTTCCTCCTCCCCTTCTTCCTTTTCTCCTTCTTCCTCCCCTTCCTGTTTATTTCTTCCCCATTCCTCTCCTCTTCCTCTCCCCCTTTTCTTCTTCCTACTCCCCTTCCTCCACCTTCTTCCACTAGTTCTACTGGATTATGGCCCCACCCTTAGGACCTCATTTAACTTTAATCACTTGCTAATGGCCCCATCTTCAAATATAGTCATGTCGGGGTTTAGGGTTTTAACATAGGAATTTTAGGAAGACACAATTCAATCCATAGCAGTTGATGAGCACTATTTAAAGAAAATGTGATATATAAAAATCCACATATAAAATTGATCATTCACATTATAAAAGGGAAAGAACTAGATGCACTATCTATTGGCTAGGCATTTCGAATATTACGTGGTCACGTTATATCATCCATCACAGTAACTGTGGGATGGTGGTATTCCTATTTTATAGGAGAGGATATTGAAGCCAGAGAGAGTGGTGAAGTTAAAACTGAACCTTAGATCTGTCTCTCTAGTCTTCATGTTCTGTCAGTGTTTCCTCATGAAAGGAGATTTTATTTCCAAAAATAGTCACTTTCTGGATCTCTTTAAAAAGTATGTTCCTTTAGTGTATTTCAGAAATTTTACTTTGCACCTTTCTAGTCATCTTTCTATATATAAACAGTGTTCTCTACTGCATGAGCTTTCACATTTTGAAATGTGTTTATAGAAACAACTATCAGTGTTTCTACTTGGGGAGATAAAATGAAATTAAATATATGGAAAACACATTGAAATTTATGGAGGACATAAGCTTGTGTTATAAATATAATCATTTAGTTATAAGAAGATTCTGAGAAGTGGTTGAAAGCAAGCACTTAAATTATCATTTATTGACTTATTAAAAACCATTAGATTTTATAGAATATAAACAGAAGTCTATTTTGCCACTCTTCTTAGCACACTATAATGCTATATATGCAAGTTGTAATTTCAGGTATAGTCAACATTAGAATAAAGATGACCAAATGAATGAGCAAATGAAGGAGTCTTGCTAGTTAGTCCACTGTACTGTGTTCTTTTCTGTGTATCCAGGAATATCTTTAACTATGCTAGATACACAGAGAAGAAATCTTTAACCTTAGATCTACAGGCCCCTAGAAGATTGTTAAATCCAGTGGGAAATATTTTTTTTATTTTGCTATTTTTTGTTAATTTGATATTAATAATTTTTTCTATAAAATTATATTAAAGTATTGTTTCACTTCAGGTAATGGATGTGTCTGTATTCCAACAAAACTTAATTTACATAAAGCAGTGGTAGGCAGGGTTTGGTCCTCAGGCTGTGTGGTTTGCTAATTCCTGATGTAGATCAAAAGGGGGGAGGGAAAAAGGATACTGTTAGAGAAACTGTATTCACCTTCATGTTAGGGAGACGGGGAAGGAGGCCACACAATTTAATCTTTGGAGAAAGGCAGCCATCCTTGGGGAAGAACTGATTGATCTTCTGATTTTAGAAGCATTAGAGTAAAGGAGAGTCAAACTGCTCTGCACAATGAAAAGGGTAGGTTTTTTAGGTAAAGAAATTGTTTTCTTTAATTTTTCTGAATGAGTGATGATGTAAAAAAAAAAGGATGGTGTGGCTTTTCATCCGAATGAGGATGGTAGCAGAGAGATACAAGAGAGGGAATTATGCAGAATTCATTCAACAAATGTATATTGAGCGCTCAGTGCATGCCACTTGTTGACAGTAGGTATGTATTTGTGCATTTATAAGCCTACATTCAAATTGAGGGAGATGCAATAAAATAAGTAAAGAAATAGTATAGTATGTTAGAAAATAATAAGTACTCAGAGAAAAAAAACCAAATAGTGGTATGGATAGAGGGTTGCAGTTTTAAATAGTGTAGTATGGCACATTGAAGAGAAGACCTGAAGGAGGCGAGAAATCAGGTCATGCAGCTTTTTAGGGGCTCCAAGTAAAGAAACAGCAGGTGCAAAAGTTTGAACTGGAATGTGCCTGTTTTATAGGAAGAATAGCAAGGAGATCAGTGTGGCTACACATGGTGAGTGAGGTGAGAATGTCGGAGGAGTCATGGGAAACCAGGTCACAGAGGGCCATGTGATAACTCACTTTTACTGGAATGTGATGGAAAGATTTTGAGCAGGTGAGCAACATGATCTTATATTGCTGTACAATCACAGTGGTTGCTGTATTGAGAATGTTGAAAATAGACTAATGTCTGTCCTTGGGCCCATAACTCAGACCAAGACAATCAGACACTATAATTATGAGGTCTGGGTGGTACACTTTCACTTAGGGCTGGGAGATTGGTCTTTTAATTAACTCTCAGCACAGCTAACTGGGATAGGAGAGGTGCAGTGTCTCTCCCAAAGTGGGAGCTCTTTCCAGCAGTGGGAAGAAATGTTGGATAGACATACAAGCATGCAAATCTGCTTTTAGATGTTAACTATCTGTGTTTCCACTCAGCTGCATCAGTCTATAACTGCAGGGCTGTGTCCTACTCATCCCTGTATCACCTGTGTATAGTCCAGCACCTCCTGCAACTAAGAAGGTGATCGATACAAAGACTTATTTGTGAGTGATGGTGAGGTGAGTTGAGGTGGAATGTACATGAAGGGTGTTAAGAGTCAGGGATGTGGCCTGTGGTCTAGGTCCCTCACCTTCTTTATGACTTGCCAGAGGAAAGTATTGAAGACATCAGGGCACATGCCTCTATCCATGCTCCTGAGCCAGTTCTGCAAGTAAGGTGATCACGTCCTCTAACCTTAGGATACTCGACATTTCTGAATCAGATGACTAGGTGTTTCAGGAGGAGGAAGAAGCAGAGAGAGAAGTTGGAGAGAAAAGGAAGGGGCTATTGTAGAGGTATGACTACTGAGAAGTTACTTGCGAGCACAAAGACTATGTTGATTTTTTTTTTCAAATAACCACGGAAACCAAGGAAAGTTATACGGAATGTGGCTGAAATATTAAATTAAAAGAAGTGCATAAGAGATGCACTTAATAGGCTGGCAGGTGAGCTGAGTACCAGAGGGATAGAGAATTGGCATTACTAAAGCATTGCAGACTATTGAGTTGCACCAAGTCCTCAAATTTTTACAATTCACTAATATTTCTAATAGTTACACATTTTACTTCCCGTTTGGTACTTCTGGCATTAAGCTTATATCTGGTATCTAGTGGAGGTTAGCAGTTGTCTCAGCTGTCATACTGAGTGTACTAGTGTCTCCTGATTAGATTTGAAGGGGATGAGTAGTACTTTGGTACAGTGAATAAAATATAAGTACTTCAATAAATCCTGGTGAAGGGGGCTGCTCTGTCTGTGGAGTAGCTAACTCTCTGACTCACTGCTTCACTAATAAACTCATTTTTACTTTAAACTCTATGCTGGCTTGCATTGAATTCTTTCCTGTGTGATGTGAAGAACTCACAGTGAGGTTGCAGACCCTTGGGTCCCTGGATTCCTCAGAATTCCTGTATCAGTGTGGCAGGACTTCAGTCATAAAACCCAGTACCTGTGAATGTGAACACTTAGAAATAGGTTTTGTGCAGATGATTCAAATAAAGTCATTAGAGTGGGCCTAATCCAATATGACTGTGTTCTTATTTTTTAAGTATATTTTATTGATTATGCTATTACAGTTGTCCCATTTTTTTTTCCTCTTTATTCTCCTGTGCCCTTTACTCCCCCACCCACCAGCATTCCCCAACTTAGTTCATGTCCATGGGTCATGCATATAAGTTCTTGGGCTTCTCCATTTCCTATACTGTTCTTAACCTCCCCCTGTCTATTTTGTACCTATCATTTATACTTCTTATTCCCTGTACCTTTCCCCCACTTCTCACCCATCCCTGCTGATAACCCTCCATGTGATCTCCATTTCTGCAATTCTGTTTCTGTTCTAGTTGTTTGCCTAATTTGTTTTTTTTTAGGTTCAGTTGTTTATAGTTGTGAGTTTGTTGTTCATAGTTTTAACCTTCTTTTTCTGAGGTAAGTCCCTTTAACATTTCATATAATAAGGGCTTGGTGATGATGAACTCCTTTAACTTGATCTTATCTGAGAAGCACTTTATCTGCCCTTCCATTCTAAATGATAGCTTTGCTGAAGAGAGTAATCTTGGTATTACTCTCCTGGTCCTTGCCTTTCATGCCTTTGAATACTTCTTTCCAGCCCCTTCTTGCCTGTAAGGTTTCTTTTGAGAAATCAGCTGATAGTCTTATGGACAGTCCTTTGTAGGTAACTGTCTACTTTTCTCTTGCTTCTTTTAAGATTCTCTCCTTACCTTTGATCTCGGGTAATGTAATCATGATGTGCCTTGGTGTGTGCTCCCTTGGATCTAATTTCTTTGGGACTCTGAGCTTCCTGGACTTCCTGGAAGTCTATTTCCTTTGCCAGATTGAGAAAGTTCATTATGTTTTCAAATAAGTTTTTATTTCTCTTCCTCTTCTCCTTCTGGCACCCCTACAATTTGAATGTTGCAATGTTTAAAGTTGTCCCAGAGGTTCTTCAGCCTCTCCCCATTTTTTTTGAAATCTTCTTTTTTTTTTTTTGCTGGGGAAGGAGAGAGGTCTTTATTAAAGTATTGCCCAATTTGGAGTGCCCAGCTCCAATCCCTTTTCTTCTGCAAACACAGAAAGAAGCCAGCCACCCCTAGGACCAGAATCAGTGTCCAAACACACAATTCCATTATTATCTTCCTGGGACCCAAGGGTGTTACACAAACGGGTCTCTCATCTCTCCAGCTCCAGGCTCTCTGTCTCTCTTTGGAATAAGCACTTGTGGGGCTGCCATCTCCATTGCCTGGCTGCAGCTTCCTCTTTCTTCAGTGACTGGCGCCCACTGCCAGATTAACTGCAGCCAGTCATGCAAAAGGATCTGTTGGCAGGGCCTCTGCACCCAAGGCTACTCATGCCCCTGGGGCCAGGAAACATTCTCAGCCTGCATATCTGTGCACTGCTCTCAGAGCAAGAGAATGGGAGTGGTCCTGGAACTATGCCTTGTGGCATGGGGCCACAGCAGCCCCATGGTGGCCACTGGTGAGGCATGCATCCCTCACGTGGGACTCAGCTCTGCAAACTTGCTCCAGACTCACTTAGCATAAGATCAATTTCCAAATGTACATAGTTGAAAATGGAAAAAGTTCCTCTTTTGTATCTCAGGAAAAGAAGTAGAAGTCCATGACTCAGGTAGCCCCTCGGTTCCCAGCACCATCAGCTGTGTCACCACTGCCATCTCCAGTTAATTCAAAACCATGTGGCACTTTCTCATGGCCCACCACAAGAGTCCTTTCACCCTTTTCCTTCCCGGCAAGGTCTCTGGTACTTCCTAACCCACGTGGCAAAAGGGAGCACCACCCCAAAGCCGTATGGTCCTGACTCTCACCAAAGCCACGTGGTCCCAACCCTCTTTTTTTGAATTCTTATTTCTTCATTCTGTTCTGGTTGAAAGTTTATTTCTTCCTTGTGCTCCAAATTGTTGATTTGAGTCTCAGTTTCCTTCCCTTCACTGTTGGTTCCCTGTATATTTTTCTTTATTTCACTTTGCATATACTTTATTCTTCCTCCATTTTGTGACCATACTCAACTATTTCTGTGAACGTCCTGATTACCAGTGTTTTGGACTCTGCATCTGATAGGTTATCTATCTTCATCACTTAGTTCTATTTTTGGAGCTTTGATCTGTTCTTTCATTTGGGCCATATTTTTTTGCTTTGGTGTGCTTGTTATGTAGTAAGGGGCGGAGCCTTGGGTATTTGCCAAGGCAAGACAACCCTCTTTGCTGCGTTGTGGCACTGTGTGTGGGGGAGGGTTCGGAGAGGGAACAATGCTACTTACTAGACTCTGGACAGCCTTCAGTCACTTCCCTTGCTACCTATAAGCAAATTGGGCCCTCCTGGTACTGATGCCCAGGTGAGTGGGTTTGTGTATGTTCTAGGACCCAGTGTGTCTCTCCAACGAACTCTCTTGTGAGACTGGGAGTGTCTTCCACTGCCACAACTCCCAGAGGTCTTAATAGCCAGAGGTTTCAAGGCTTTATTTCCTCACGCTGGAACCCTGGGTTGCATGGTCTGTCTCGCTCCCCAGTTGTTCCTCCCAGTTTATCCACACACTAATATGGGACCACCAGGTCTGCCAGCTGCCACCTTGCTGTGTGTCCTCTGCCCTAGCTGTCCGTCTCCACCCCTCCTACCAGTCTGAATGAATGTTTCTTCTTTAACTCCTTGGTTGTCGGACTTCTTTACAGTTCGATTTTCTGGCAGTTCTGGTTATTTTTTGTTTTTAAATTTGTTGTTGTCCTTTCAGTTGTGTGAAGAGACAAAGTGTATCTACCTATGCCTCCGTCTTGGCCAGAAGTCCTGTGTTCTTACAGAAAGGAAATTAAGACACAGAATCAGACATGCACAGAGAGAAAAGGAAGTATAGAAACATGGGGAGAATACTATCTCTAAGGCAAGAATTCCTGAGTCTACCAGAAGCTAGGAGAGAGGGCTGCAACAAATTCCAAAGCCCTTAGAAGGGATCCACCCTACCAATTTGATCTCAGACTTCAAACCTCCTGAACTGTGAGATAAAAAATTCTGTTCTTTAAGCCACCCAGATTGTGGCACTTTGAGACAGTAGCCTCATCCAATGAACCAGCGACCTTTCCTAATTTTGACAAATCTAGCCATACATCCATGGGACTATGTGCTCCCTGAGGGAGCAACTTTTCTAATGGACAGCTAGCTATTAGCAACGTAAGCTTCCTTCTAAGAAACCCAGCTTATTGTTACAAATTGCTGAAGGTGGCTCTACCACCAAATTGATTTAATGTGTCTGATTGATCACTGGTTGTTGTGTCATCTGTATGCTTGAAGATTCTTAGATGCACAGCCAGTTCAGATAAGTTAATGAAAATCCCCAACCCTAACTTGGACATTTTTAATTTTTAGGAAACCATTACAGGCTTCAAAACAGGTGATTCTGTATATGAAATGCTAGAAAAGTTAATGGTATTATTTAAAATATTCTGTATTTACTCTTCTGCTAAAAATTACATGCATTTTTCTTTTCATTTTTTGGGTGAGATAGGGAACAGGCAGTGTTATCAGACAAGAAGCAGCCTATGATCAAAGGGAATGGTATCAGTGATAAATTGCCAGAGTCTCCTCCAGCCATGTTCTTTTGCAGTATAGGTGTTCACTTCAGAGAAGAAATAACTGCGAAAGACAAAGAGCATATCTCCATTTTCATTGTTTGGAATCTACAATTGCCAAGTGTTCTGAGGTCATTTTGTATACCGCAGTATAATACCTGCACACACATATTTAGAAAACTTAGAAAAATGTTCATTAAAGTTTGTGCTCCATGAGGATTTATCCTATTTTACTAGACCAAGCATAAAAAATACCCCCCAAATGCACCTCTAATTTTTCTTACAATCTTGACATTAGTTTATTTACAGCTAATGTGTATATACATAGAACTGAGGATATTATTACTGCAACAACCTTTATACGGAGCTTATGAACTAAAAAATATATATTTTGTATCAAGAGTACTTAATATTTGTAAACATTAAGAAACAAACATTTCCTCTCGAAACCTCTAGTTCTGTTTACTCACTATTTTTTATTCCAACCTTTTATTATCTGTAAATATATTTGGAAATGTGTCTGTATCATAAACAATAGATTTCACACACTTAACAAGCCTGGGTGACCAATGACCAAACACAGACATAGAATATTCTAGCACCCCAGAAACTGCTCCCATACTCCCTTATTGTCCACACAAGTTTCTGTTTTGTTTTGTTTTTTGTTTTGCTTTGTTTTGTTTTGTGGTCATTGTAGGTGGTGTTTTTTGGGGGGTGAGGGTTGGGGAGTGCTTACTATTTTTAAGGTGGTTTCCATTTCTCATTTATGCAATGTGGAGCAGGTTCACATGCTCCCACTACCGCCTTAAGCAAATACTTTGTTCTTTGGGAGTATATTACCTCATCAGTCTGAGTATTTCCTGAACACCCACTCAGAGCAGCTCACTCCCGGGCAGGAGTTCTTATATCTAGACTTGATAATTACTTAAGAGTGAGTGTTCAGATTTGGAGGCAGAGCTGACTTTAAACTTCTGTTGTAGCCCATTTTTAAAATCAACCCTTGTCTCCCCTCTATGTTTCCATAATGGGGAGGAAGTGTGCGTTTGTGGTGCAGCTAGAATAAGTACAGTGTTGGCACTTGCTAGGGAGGGACCCATGCCAGTTTAGAATTACAGCTTGTCTTGGATGGTTCTCTTAAAGTTAAGGAGGAAGGAAAGAGCATAGAGGCAGAACTGATGGAATCTCATAAATTATTAACAATACCATGTCAGGCACTAGGCTGCTATTCTTTAGCAAATATCTACCTGACAAATCTGAATGTCCTTTAGCTCTTTCTGTTCTATACTGAAAGTTGGTCCTGGGTGCCCTGTCCTTTCCTTTCTCCCTGCCCCTTGACTTGGCATGTCCCATTATCTGCTGCATCATTTGTTCCTTGACTCATCAAAAGCACACAGGTGGCACAAGAGAGAATACTACCCTGTGTTTAGTCCATTAAACTTGCTATAACAACAGGAGCTTAAAAGGTAAAAAAAATAGATAGAGACCAGAGATTAAGTAGAGACTTTTCATCCATGAGCTTGGGGCTATTGATAATTATGAAGAGAGGAGACCATTAAGTATCATTCTAAAGAGTTTAAAATTTGCATGTGTAAACTAAAGATGGTTGGCCTTCTTCATAGGGCTCATTTTAAATTCTTTCCTATGTGTTCACTAAAGCTGTCCATCCTGACTGATGATGTCAGTGTCTTCATTTAAGATACACTCAGCTGCCCTGGTGGGTGTGGCTCAGTGGATTGACTGCCTGCCTGCGAACTAGAGGGTTGCCAGTTTGATTCCCAGTCAGGGCACAGGCCAGGTTTCCGGTAGGGAGCACACAAGAGGCAACCACACATTGCTGGTCTCCCTCTCTCCCTCCCTTCCCCTCTCTGTAAAAATAAATAAATAAAACCTTTAAAATGTCTTTTAAAAAGTATTAAAAAAAGATATAAGTTCAGCTTCTAGGAGCCTGTGAAGATGGTCTGTGCTGTTACAATGACAGTTCCTAAAAGGTAGGCTTGAATCTCATTTGAGAAAAAAATGCAGTTTCACACAGTACTGACATGAAAGAGTCTAATTATTGGCTCTAAGGCCAAAAACGGATGGTTGCCACAATGGAGAGAAATATTAGAGAAAAGTTCCCAAGGTAGCGACTTCCTGCAGAAAACATGATCCGACCTTCAATTCCTGGATAAATGACTTTCATTTTTGAGATGTATTGAGAAACTACGTTGATATCTTGGTCACCTAGAAAAATAGAGACATTATTTTAATTACAGAGGAGGTATCAATTAACAGTAAGATTGTATGGAAAATGATACAAAAATAATAATACAAGAATAAACTGTTTCAAAGCATACACCTGTAAACCAACCTCCTTTTGCCCTACTCTGTATATGCACACTATTTAGCTATAAAAAACAATAAAATCTTGTTATTCAGGGCAACACGGATGAATCTCGAGTGCCCTGTCCTAAGTGAAATAACCAAAAAAGACAGATGCCATATGATTTCACTATGTGGGATTCAACCACAAAACTAACCTAACAGATACTGAGAACGGACGAGGTTACCAGAGGCAGGGGGTGAGGACTGAGAGAAATAGGTAAGGGGGATCAAAAGGTAGAAACGTCCAGTTAAAAAATGAGTCTTGGGAATGAGAGGTACAGTATGACGACTGTAGTTAATGTCGCACTGCGTATTGAAAGTTGCTATGAGAGTAGACTGGAAAAGGTCCTCATCATATGAAAAATACTGTTTTGCAACTATGTATGGTGGTGGATGTTAACTGGACTTCCCGTGGTGATTTCACAAAGTATATACCAAGGTCAAATAATTATGTCGTACACCTGAAACTAATGTTATGTCAATAAAATCTCAATAAAAAATTACTCTAATACTTAAAAAAGAACAGCTCTCTGGTTCTCACCCCTGGGTATACATGAGGATCACTGAGAGAGACTTTTCTCCGAGCCCAATTAAATTGAATCTCTTAAAAGTTGGGGCCAAGGTATTGGTATTTAATTAAAATGCTCCCCTAGTGATTCTAATGTATAGCCATGGCTGAGAAACCTTAGGGCCAAAGCTCCCTGAGCCTCCAGTGTGAGTTCTTTCTCTCCAACCCCCAGCAGTCTGGGCTTGGGTGCTGCACAACCATCACCCTCTTGTCTCATGGGGAGCTGATGGCCACGGGACTTCAGAGAACACCTTGTTAAGCTTGATTTACATCTTCTATCAGGGAATGGACAGAAGTAGCTAGTGCCTTTTTCCCCAGGAAGGGCTGCCCGTTTTGCCCCTACTCTGCTCTCCACCCTTCTTGGATAAGCCTCCAGAATGGTAGGTCTATCACAGCAAGGCTGAGGAGGAAGCCAGCTGAGTTCCACCCCAAAGATCAGAGAAGCTTGCGTGTGTCTTCTGCCCTGGAGAGGGGAAGGGGTGGTATATTCTCTCAGTGGACTTTAAGCACATGATGTGGTTCTCATAGATTTTTAAAAGGTGGGGGTCTAATGACCCTCAATGCTGATGAAAATACCGCCTGGGTCAAGTGGGGTTCCCATTACTCACCCCACCAATGCGCTGTGCTGACGGGTGGGGTTGTGTCCCAGGCCCCCTGGACCCATTCACACTAAAGGCTTCTTTAAGTTGAGGTGATTTACTGTGGTGATTTTCCACATTCAGTCTTAAGATCTACGGTTATATCTTTTTCTGTAAGGGCAAAACTCATTCTTCACAATTCAAACCGCTGTTTATATGTGCATAAGAGAGTTTTAAAACATTTTTGATTTAAAAATGTGTTTTCCCTGGGTTTGGATGGATGGGCGTGTGTGCTGGGAAGAGACAAGGCATGGGTTCGCACAGACAGGCAGGAGTTGGCGCTCAGGGCAGCATCTGGAGTCTGGATTCGCTGGCAGGCATCACAAGTAGCTCCCCTCTTCGGAACAGCACTGTTGATCCTGAGTACCTTTGGGACGTGGACAGGAACAGGCGCTTGTGCTCACCTGAGTTATGTTGTAACACCTCTTCTTTTATCATCTGGTATCCATCTCCCCCTTTGGCAAGGAAGTTCGGGAGGACCACATAATATTCCTTATCCATTCTGAGAGGCTCGTAACTGGGCACTCGACACTGGGTGCAAAGACCATCTAATTTGACCACCCTGTCCCCAGGGTTCCGGGAAAGATCATACATCACGTGAATTCCTGGAAAAGAAATGAGTCTATATGTTTTCCCTGGATCCAAATGGAAATTTCTGTTTTCTAAGAGGGATTTTGGCCAAAACCTAGAATTGGGGCATTGGGCTTAGTTTTCATTTAGTTTGAACTTGAGTGGAATTTCAGCAAGTGAATTGAGGTAACATCGCAGCTTCCCTTTCTTGGTTAGGTTGAGTCTTCCTGGGAGGTCTTAGAACCCAGGAAAATGGGGTATGGCTCGGAATGGGCAAGGAGCAACTCAATAAGGAGAAACCACATCTTTTAAAAATCCTGAGTGAATTGGTCCAGCAGCTCAGTTCAGCAGTTTTGAAAACTGAGACATAGATGAGAGGTGGTGAAAATTTGCTACAATTTTGAAGGCTACAAAATGGTAATAATTTGGACTTGGGTGACTTCCACAAAACATACAACTACCAGCACAACGCTGGAGCATCAAAGCCTGGCTGTTCCCTCCACTCTCCCCTGGGAAAATGCAGAATGTTTGTGTTACCTCACAGCAGGCCTGAGCCCCACCACCTTCTGCAGCCCCTCAGTCCCAACAGGCTTCTGCAGAGGGAGAACCCCACAAAGCCATCACACCCACTCAGTCAGGGCCCACCATCTGCAGCCAAAGAACTGAGAGCATGATATGGTTTCGGAGTCAAATAAGAAGATTCATTTAAAGGTTAATTCATTGGGCTGTGGAATTATTGACAAAAGCGCTTCTGAAGTCCTTCACAATTTGGGAAGCGTTTCTTTTCATTCGCTAGTCATTGGAATCCGTGAAGGGAGCAGGGCAGGTTTTCTCTGCATTCAGAGACCGTGAAGACTTGCCCCAGGCCCTGGTGGAGGCAGAACCACCGTGGGGGTGAGGCCAGGGCTGCAGCCCTGCTTCACCCAATTTGGACCCCTTTGCTTTGATCATCAGGTGTGTCTATGCAGCAGGCTGCCCCTCCCAGAAATCATCCTTTTTAACAACTGATGGACATGGCACATCCGCCTTTGAACTTCAGCATGGTTCCAGACGATTATGACTAGAATGCAGGAGGGATTTTTTTCCACAAAGAGTATTGAATGCTTAAACAACTAAGATTTTAATAGAAATGATTTCAATGCAGCTGACCTGCTTAGAGTTGGGAGGGTCCATCCGAGGTCCAAATCAGACTTGGCAAATACTGCTCATTGCCAGGCAGTTGGGGCTTTGAGAGTGACCTAATCTCAGTGGTCTGGGAGTCCACAGCCATTGAAAGGCTGTGCGCCAATGTTGGCTTGTGGAAACCTGAGCAAGCTTGGCCACAGGGGTCCTGGGGAAGAGGGAGCGGGGCCATCTCGCCAGGAATCCTACCTCACTGGGAGGGTGACTTACCGCCCACCTGCAGGAACTCTCCAGTGGACTGGCCATAGCGGTGCACGCTGTGCTCAAAGGCCTTCTTCAGGGTGGAGCCTTTTAATCGGACCAAGTCAAAGGTGCCTCCAAAGGGTAACACAGCAGCCAGGTTCTCCCATGTAATCGTGCCTGAGGGTAGTCAGTCACAGGTGAGGCAAGAAGGAAAATATCTTGAGAACAAGCTGATGCCCAAAACAGTTTTCTTTCAGATGATGGGCAGTGAGGGGGAGAAGAAGAGGGGACACGGGGCCTTGGGAGGTTATTGGATTAGCATCAGCTGCATCTAAGTGCCTCCCAGCACTTGGGGAGGGAACAGCTTCCAAGAGGCCTTCATCACCGAGCAAGACAGGCGGGTCTTATAAATGGCTATGGCTCCAAAGTCGCCTGTGCCCTGTCCTGGGTCTCCTGACATGAGGCGGGATCTGCAGTGGGTGCTAAGCATTGCTCAGTATTTCCCTGTCCCCCCACCCCTGTCCCTGACTGAAACAATGAGGTGAGCGTGGGGCTCACACCCAGACCGGCTGGTTTTGACAGTGTATCAGGGAAGACATCAAGAGTGTCTTGAGTCTCTGTCTAGTTGGCTTATTTCATCATATAACATAACCCCGAGTATCTGTAAATGCCCTAAAAGGATTTAATCCAGTGGTATGCTTTCCAGGACGGAAAACAATTTTGCCTTTTTCTTTCCAGAGATCAGGGTGGAGGCTGTCAATGTTTTGCATAAATCAGCAACAATTCCTATTTAACTCTGTTTAACTTTGAGCAAGAAGTTTAGATCAAGCTTGGGTTCCACCAACCTTAACCTGCCACTGCTGTGTGCAGACACTCAGGAGAACCTGAGCGTGTGTGTGTGTCCTTTGGGCAAGGTGCTGACTTGAGTAGTGGTGAACTCAAACTGAAGGGACTGACACTGTGGTGCACAGCTGGCAGCAGAGGTCAGCTGAGGCTGCCCACGTGCAGGGTCAGAGAGAGGATGCTGAGCCGAGGACCGGGAGCCCGGGGAGCATACCATTATTCCGCTCATCGATAGGAGACCGAATGCCACCACCATTTAAAATGCACATGGACACGTGGCTCCAGGACTCTTCATTCAGGTGTCTAATGTTGTTGTTAATCTGCAACAGTAGCATGAATTTATGTTACTTATTCTGAGTCTTCATCCTTAGGATCAGTTCCAGGAATTTGGTTGCTCTACTGAGGAAATAAAGTCGCTTTCCCCTGCTCCTGTGTTCCCAGAGATTTTTCAAGTATAATCAGAACTAGTTTTATGCTCTGAGAAGCAAAAATAAGATACTGTGACCTGTCCCATGCTCTGAGTCCCCTCTCCTGAGGTGCCTGTGATCTTGGTGGGCCTCGGCAAGACAGGCCTGCGGGGCTGCTCCTCCAGGGCAGGCCCCACACTTGCTTCTGAAGGCAGGACCTGAAAGCTTTTCAATTCCAGGCCTCAGGCCAACAAGGAGCCTGGTCTTGCCCTGACTGGTCTGACTGTGCTGCAGACAAAGGGTCTCCAGTTTGACTCCCAGTCAGGGCACATGTCTGGGCTGTGGGTTTCGATCCCCGTCTGGGGCATGTGTGAGAGGCAACCAATGTCTCTCTACCACATTGATGTTTCTCTCCCTCTCTTTCTCCCTCCCTCCCCATCTGTATTAAAGAAATAAAGTCTTTAACACAAACAAACAAAAAACTCTGGCCTCAGGTCTGGGCCCCCAGAAGTTCATGAACAGGTGATTTTGAAGACACAGAGACAGCCTCCTGAAACTGGAGAGAACCAGTTACATTCTTACTTTCATTTTACAAAATACATATTTAGTTACAAGAAATAAAATGACTACATTCTCATTTGGAAAAAGAAAACAGTGCAAAACCAAACATTTCCTTACACTTGCCCCAGTCTATTAACAGAGAGGTAAGCATCTTTAGCCTGGGGCATTTCCTTCAGGACGGTTCTCTAAACATCCACACCTGCCGGTGTCTGCAGCTCCTTCTCTGGCAGCACCGGTCTTACCTGGGACAGCCTGAATATTGTCACTTTTCACCTGGCAGACATTTATTGCGTGTGGGTGGCTATGACCCCTGCACCGTCCAGAGCGCAGACCAAGAAAGGACCCCTCAGGTATGGGCTTTGAGCCTGACTGGGGAGGCCTGGCTCAGCAGAGCCCCAGAGGGCTGCCCCCCAAGCCTCCCCACAGACAGGTGGGCGGGGCGGTGCTGCTTGGGGCAGGTGTTGCTCAGCCACAGACCTTACTATCATCACTGTACAGGTGTTGTCATCCTCTGTTTGTGGCGGGGGCTCCAGCCACACGAGGCCTAGCTCTCCGGAGCCAAGTTAGGCCCAGGTAGATGTTTTACGTCTACATCTTCAGAGGAGTAGAGTTCTATGTATTCTGGTCGCCTTACAGGAAAAGCAACACCCAAAATTCAGACGTCCAAAAGTAAATGCCTTAAAATAAAGGCTTCAGTTCTTGCAAATCGATAGAATGATGGTCAGCTGGGCTAGTTTACCTACCTTCCCAAAGTGCTAGATGTGACTCCATGCAGAGCTCTAGTCTGGGCACTGATTTCTTTCTAAATGCTCAGTTCAGTAACTGTCAGGTTGCCTACCCAACCCCCCGCCCCCACTGCGCTCCCAAGGCCCGGCCCTGCATCCCCGCCGGCCACTCACCATAGCATCGCAAATCAGGTTGCCCATGTTGCATTCTTTAAAGCGGCACGATTGAGAGGAGCCATCCAGGTAGACAACTGTTTTCCCCAATTCCTGGGAAGAATAATTATCTAATTTTACCCGCCATTTGTTAATCTCTGCTTTTATGGTTGGATCTAGAAGAAAGCAAAATAACCACCACAACAGAAATCAGTCTGCCATTAAAACCCATCTCACACTGGCCCAAATTTTGAAAAAAGAATCAAGCATTATTTAGCCTATGCGTGTGATCATACATTTCTTTACCATATGTCTGTACAGTTTGGTTTTGACTATGAAGTTTCCTTAGGAGCCTTTATTCTGTTTCCTGGTACTAATACCCAGAATGGACCCTAACTTGAAGACAAGCCAAGTGTCTGAACATCAACTCATCCCATTTGTGGAGTGCCTGTTGGCCCCCTGGGATAGCATTGGTGGTGTGCTGGGTCCTGAACGAACGGCCCCAGGCCAGGCACGAAGGGCTGCTGAGGTCCTGCTCTCTGTGTGGTCCCTGCCCCTCCCTCTGGCTCTTGAGAGGTCTGTGTTGAGACCACCGCCCCTCAGGGCCCCTCACTGGCCATCCTTCCCAACCTGATCATCCTAAGCAGTAAGTGGCAGGTGAGGGGACGTGTAGGAGTGTGTTCGTATATACTATATGAAAATGGATGACGTGAAGTGTATATTTACTCTGCATTTCAGACCAAGAAGGGGGAAAGACACTCCCGTATTTGATAAACAAAGAAACTGAAGCCCATGAAACTGGGCGGTTTGCCCCAGGTACACTGCTGCTGGGGGCGGGGCCCCTGCTCCGCCCCGTGTGAACCCCTTGAGAGGTCCGTGTGTAAGTCATCAGCTCTCCTCTGAACAGCAGCTAAGAGTGGCCTTCCCACGCCAAGGCAAAGCTTGGAAAGGCACAAGAGGCAGTGACAGTGTCTGATGCTAAAAGGACTTATAGAAGCAAATGGGGATTTGTGGCATTTGGGTGTGTTTTAAATCTTTTTATCCACGAAAACAATAAACTCAGAGAAACCCAATTCTTCAAAAGCATGTAGTCTTTTTCTGAAATATTAACAAAAAAAGGAGAAAAAACTCAGCCGTCTAATTTTTGGATTAGTGGAACATTGCCCTGAAAACACATACCTTCAGGAATGCTGCTGTTGAGAAGAATGGGATTCCCATGTGAAGTGATGACATTTCCTTTTGCATCAAACTCAACCTTCAAGTAGCCTAAGTACTTGCCAAAAGCATAGGCCTGGACCACAGGAACCTTCCGTCCATCATCGGAGGTGACTATGAATGGGTAATTCCCAGCCGGCTCCTCTTTGGAAGGTGGGTTGCCTAAAATAAAAGGGCCAAAGTGGATCAAGTCAGCCCTTGTACATGGCCGACTGCAGGCCAGCAGGCCACTGGCCAGGTGACAGTGAATTCCGAATTGATGACTTGGTACCCACTGCTCTACCCAGCTGGTCTTCCAGAGCCCCACTTGCTAGGGCAACTGCTGTATTTCTGAATGCCTTTTTGCAAATGAATCCTTCTGTTTATGGCTCAGCAGTCATTTGCTAAACTGTTCCTGAGTCCAGGACACTGTGCCTGGTGCTGTGGGGGACGCAAAGATGCAATACTGCTCAGATTATCCTACTTCCTCCATCCTGACCCTGGCCCTGTTCTCACTGGCCAGGTATAGCCACTTCACTGTACTTCAGTTTCCTCAGCTGTAAAATGGGTGAAATCATTCCTACTTCACAGGGCTCCTGAGGCAATTAAATGACCAAACTCTCTAGCATAGTGCATGGCACATGGTAGGTATTCAATAAATGTATATTTCCTTCTCTCACGCGGTGATGGCAACCTCTAGAAATGCTAGCCACACACTTTCGGATCTTAGAATCTTCAACGACACATGAACAGAAATGACAAAGCTCTGTTTTCAGGTTTTGCTACTAAGTCTTATGTCCCCTCAGGTGACTTTGGGAAGAGCCACATTCACCCTGCTGGCCAATCAGCACACACACACTCCCCACCCCAGCCAGACCTCACCTGTGCAGTTCTGCTGACTTCCGTCTGAAAGAGCACCCCTGGAGAGAGCGTCCAGCCACTCATCGCCCAGAGGCTGAGGCCCACCCACCACTGTATCGTGGACCCAGGACTGCATGAGGGTGGGGGACCTGGCCACACAGAGCCTGGGCCCTGGCTTCTCATCCCCTGGAACGTTTTGGTTCTGTACCTGCACCTCTTCTTCAGGCATGCTGCAGGTCGTATCTTACCTCCTCAGAGACAACGACCTAGTTTGGGTTGTTTCAATAGAACAGACACCATTGACCTGCTACTGTTTCTACCAGCTGCCTCTCCGCAGCCACGAGCAGTCCTTCCAATGGGAGGTTTAGAGGGCCCAGGGAACAGCAGCGTGGGCTGCTTACTCACCCGAACCGGTCGTTAGAGTCAGCTGAGAGCCAGGCCTGGGCTATATCTCACTTAGTTCTCCAAGAATCTCCTGAAAAAGACCCTATTATTACCCCCAACTTTCAGACTAGAAGACTGACTGTCACAGGCAGCGTGTCCAAGGTCACACTGCTGGTTTGTGAAGGAGGGCCCACTGGAAAGCAGGGCTAGAGGCACTGGGACTTGTGTCCTCCCCACTCCCCACTCCCCACTCCAAGCCTGGGGCGGCACTGCGGTGCCCCACGCTCTTCCGGGGCTTGTCTCTACACCTGACACAAGGGCAGTGAATGTTACGGAACGCCCCCTCAACCCCACTCTGCTCCTGTGCCAAGAGCAGCCTCCTCCAGCTCCATAACCACAGAGCAGAAGTGCTGCAAACGCCAGCACTTTACAAGCACGAAGGAGCTGTTGCCAACCTTAATTTCCAATTTTGTAACTCCCTCTGGAAAAAAACAAAAGGAAAAGAAGTCTTGTAACTTTATTCTCACTAAAGCACCTGACTTCAGAGGCGGTGCAGGCCTTGTCCCATCTCCATCTCCAGGGTACAGCTTCAAGGGCTATGACAGCTGTAGGTGATCTGAAGCACTGCACAGTAGCAGGGAAGATAACACTCGCACCTCCTCCTTCTCTTCTGTGCCGTTCCTCCTCTGGGCAAGCCTGGGACCTGCTTTACTTCAGGGCACCAGGGGACCGACAAGCTGGGGAGGGTTACCATAGATGGTGGTTCTCTGAGCCCAGAGAAGTTTGGGGGGTGCAGTTCCAGACATTCCCACAAGGTGGCGCAGAACACACGCCCAGGAGGAACCGGCACTAAATCAATTTCAGAAAGGAAGTCTGGCACTTTCCTGGAGATCCAAGAGAAGGACGAGCCTGACTTTCTTTGCCTGTAGTCTTCTGCCTTCCATAGACATATCTGAACTTGAACAGGATGTAAAGGCTAGAAATTTGACGATTGGTCAAATGCCCCATCTGATCAGAATGCACTCTACAAACAGGAGCTATGAATCCCAGCTACTATCTGACAGGGAACACCCTCCAGAACTGAGGGCCCATGATATTCCTTTCCTTAGACCAAAAGACATGTCATCTGTGCCTGAAATGGACTGAATCAGGTACCAGAAAGATATTTTCCATGTGGCTAATCTCCGCCTCCTCCACAGCTGAGCCCTCTCTGCTCCCGCTCAACTCGGCAACCCCGGAAACCATGAGCGCCAAAAACTACCCAGGGCTTCAAATTGTCCACACCATTCTACCTCCTGCCAAAGATCCTCATGCACCACGTATTCTGTCCACACAGGGCCACACGTCTGTCTTTCCAAACCCAGCTTGTCATCTTGGCAGGAGAGAAGTTATTTACCAGAACTATTTCAGCCATTTAATAAATAAACAAACCTGGGAACCAAACTTGGAGAGTCCGTGAAGTTGTGGGCTGGCATTTAGAGGTGGTAAACAGGGCATTTTCTAGCACATAGTGGTGCCCCAGAGAGTCCTACAGGGAGGGCCCTGCCCTGGGAGCCTGACCCCAGCAGCTCTCAGGAGTGCGATGGCTCCAAGGCTGGAAGAGGCAGCCAGGGAGGACCGCACAGTGACAGAGGTGCCAGGGAGCCGACCTTTGACCTGGTTTTCAATTGGCTGAAAACCAATTTCAGCCAATGAATTTCAGAATATTTTAACATAGTCCGTGTCATGGTTTTTAATGTGTATGAGAACCAGTTTAAGAACTTCCAAACTTCTTTTTAAGGACAGGATAAAAGTAATTGGTAATTAGCACATTTCACGTCATTGCTTCTAAGGGACTTGAGTCTTTCTTTTATTTTTATTTTTTAAAGATTTTATTTATTTATTTATTTGGAAGGGAGGGAGAAAGAGAGGGCAACATCAGTATGTGAGATACATTGATCGGTTGCCTCTTTCATGCCCCCCCACTGGGGACCTGGCCCCAGGCACCGGCATGTGCCCTGACTGGGAATTGAACCTGTGACCTTTCAGTTCACAGGCTGGTGCTCAATCCACTGAATGATACCAGCTAGGGAGAGCCTTTCTTTTAAATTACTTGCAAGTTGCTCAATTCTACCAGATACTGCTTTTGTCTGCTTCTCTACTACATCTCAGGCAAGCCACAGGGTTAGTCACCATTGTCTTAAGCCTGGGCTACTGCAACGGCCACCTGTACCAGGTCTCTGTATGTCTCTCCTTCCCCTCTTTCTAATCCAGCCTCCACACCGCAGCCTGAGTGGTCTTACTGAAACATAAACATGATCATATGCTCCCTGGTATAAAATATTTCCTACTGGCCTTAGGCAAAACACTACAATTTTTGGCATGAATATCATTGACTATTACACCTATATGAGGGGCCTCTTTCTTACTCAACCAGCTTCATCCAGAGCCAGGGGTGTCCAACCTTTTGGCACCTCTGGGCTATACCGAAAGAAGAGTTGTCTTGGGCTGTACATTAAATACACAAACACCAACGAACACTGATGAGCAAAACAAAAAGTTTTAAGTAAATTTACAATTTTGTGCTGGGCCACATTCATAGCCATTTTGGCCGCATCCTGGCCACATGCAGCCCGCAGGCTGCAGGTCAGACACGCCCGGTAGACCTTCTGTCCTGCACTTCAGCAATCTTAGCTCCTTTCATTCCTCGACCACACCCAATCGCACAGCCTGCGAATGCAGAGTAAGACCCGGAGCTGGGAGGCTACATGTGAATTACATCATCTTGTTTCAGTTTATGCATCTTGGTAAAATGAAGAAAGTAACAAGACCTACTTTACAGGGTCATTGGGAAGATTAAAGAAGTTAATGCAACAAATGAAACCCTACTTAGGTAAAAGCTCAACAATGATTAGAGATAATCATGTATCAAGTTAACTCTTGGACATCTCTCTGATCTTAGCCCAGGCATCGTTTCCTCAGGAGAACACCCTCTGGTGATCCCCCAGACTCGGTAAGGTCCTTCTATACGGGGTGGGGCAAAAGTAGGTTTACAGTTGTTATATGGAAAATAATACCATAATTGCTGTATAATAGTACAAGAATAAACTCTGTTTTGTGTACTCACAACTGTAAACCTACTTTTTGCCAGTCTGTATATGTTCTCACAGCATCTTGTACTTCTCCCTACACAGGATGTTTTGTGGTGATGTATTGTAGGGGTTCATCCCACGAGGTGACTCTGTGGCATGGGGATGATTTTGAGCTAAAGGCAACTGAGACCCTCTGGGTTCAAGACAAACTTCTGCCCCTCCCCTAACTACCCAAAAGAGATTGAATTAGTGGCCTTGCCTATAATAAGAGATTATCAGAGATAACCATAAATTAACCGATCTACAGAACAGGCCAAACTTCTAATTACTGAACATTTGCTCTTCTTATCATCCTGAGAGTAACTGTCCTCCCCCAAGGTGCCTCCCCGGACCTTTAGCTCAGAACATTACATATACCTGTGTTTCCATTCTGTCTCCGAACCTCTCATGAATGCAGGGTCTTTGACTCTCTAGTGTATGTGGGATTCCCATGTGTATGCACATTAATTGAATTTGGTTATTTTTTTCTTGTTAGTCTGTTTCATGTAGATTTAATTATTCAGCCAGTTGAAAGAAACTTGAAGGTCAGAAGAAGTTTCTCCGTCCCCTATAATATAATGATTGGTTCCTTTGCATGCATTAAGAGGAAGCTGATCAGGGTCAGTGTGGAAGAGAGACTATTCCATTGCCGGGCCCACCAGCTAGGTCCAGCCAGATGAAGTTGCTTCCTGAAAATCCCATCAGGGACTGTCTGATTGACCCCCCCTGCCTTGCCCCAGGCATGCTGGCTCCAGGCACAGGCTGTTACCCGCTCCCCAGGCAAACACACAAATCACTGTCCCGGTGTCTGGGGCAGGTCACTCCCCAGTGCCCTTATCAACCCTGCATCTACGTAACCCCTTAGCACCTGCCACGTTGCACTGAGGACCCACATCATCCCGCCACTGCCAAGACGTGCCTCCCTCTTTTGTGAGTCCCCTTAATAAATATTCTCCATATAATCATGGAGTTGTCAACCTCTTTCTCTGGTCTCTCAGCCCTGGGAAATTTTCCTTAAGAGTCAGCACCTCTTTTAAGACAGTAAGTTCCATGAGTGCAAAGTCTGCTGTGTCTCTGGAGTTTGCCTAGCACATAGTGGGTGGTCAATAAAAGTTTGTTGAATGACTAAGCTTAAGTAACTTAGCCAATACTTTTCTATAGATCAGTCAAGAATTTTCCGCTTTCCCTGTAGTGGAATCTGTTTGTAGAGAGGAGCAAGGCCTGTGTGCCCACCGGACTCCCCTGAATTCTGCTTCCTCAGCTGATAAGCTCAGCGGGGCTCCCAATGCAGGATGGGAGATGAAAGTCAAGAAAATGGGTTTGGTGCTAGCTCAGTTTCCATCTGGTTTCATGACCTTGGGAGAGACAATGAGTTCCTGGGGCCTAAAAGTATCTCCTAAATTTGTAAACTGAGAGATTTGATTAGTGGTTTAAATGAAAAATGGTTTAACTTTTGTTGGTGTTGTTTGTTTGTTTTAAAGCTCTGAACGTGCCTCGCACACAGAGGTTCAGTGGCAGTGTGAGGCACAGAGCAGGCTGCTCAGGGCGTGAGGCATGAGGGAGGCTGGGGCTGGAGTCCAGCTCCAGGCTCTGGCCCCGGCGTTCTTCAGGGCACAGGGCGGGGACTGCTGGCCAAGATGCACTCTGCGCCCAGCCAGTAAGGCCAGCTGCCGTGTCCCCTGCCTCTGGTACAGGAGCAGTTCCAGGTGCCCAGGGCTCCCTCCCATCTTCACAACAGAGTTTAGAGGTGGCTGGCAGCCAGAGAGCTGGGTCATGGCCTCCCTGGCCGTCCCTGCACCCAGCCAGGGTGCACCCACTGTCACGTCTCTTCTCTCTCTGCACACGCTTTGACTCCCTGCTCGGATTCTTGCCCTCGGACATTCCATGAAGACCGAGAGGCCTGAAAGAGGCGATGCACCTTCGTGTAGTACCCAAGGAGGATGATCTACAGTGGCAATTTTCCACTTTTTTAAAAAATCTCATAGCACATATAAACTGATTATTAAAATTCTGCGGTACACCAAAAAATATATTTTTTGCCAATCTGACCAAAAAAAAAATAGGTATAACTTCAATTCATTCACACCCAATGGCTGTTGTGCTGACTATTGTCAGTTTTTTATTTGACAGTCTAAAGGAAAGCAGGTTAATACCCCTGTCTAAATAGTCAGGCGTGGTGTGTTTTAGAAATCCTTGTGGTACACGGGTTGGAAATCGCCAGTCTGGAAATCACCAGTCTGAAGTCCACCCAGCTGCGCTCAATCCTGACTGGTTCGAGCAAATCAGGGAGCCCTGCAGGGAGTGGGCTGCCACACACCGTTCACTCAGCCTGCAAAAACATGGACAGAGCTGCAAGCCCCCAGTGTTCTTGATGCCCACCACCCCATGGGGCTAGGCCTCAGGTCTGGGCTTCATCCTCGTGGGGCTGGCAGAGGCTGCCCGACGGGAATAGAGGGAAGGAGTGATGCTCCTGTCTATCACCCACTTCTCTTCTATGGGACCTAGCCACCCATGGCTCAGTCTCCTTCCAGGTACCAGCCTTCCCATTTGCTTTCTACACTGCAGAACAGGCACTTATAGAGCAAGAGAAAACATAAAAACAAAAATTATCACACAGCCACCCTAAAATCGAGGGTCGTTATAACTCTGATTGAATTTAGTTTTAAATGCTAGCTCCGGAAATCATATCTCTCTGGTCCCCTATCCCTCAGAGACCTAGCCTTTCACCAGATTAATCAGCAACCCCTGAGGCAGCAGAAGGCAGTAGCTGGGCCCGGACTAATGGTCACAAGGTCTGTACACCTGGCAGGCTAAAGGTAACATTGTGACTAAATCATGTTTCAGCTCCTCAGCCATAATGTCGACTGTCCCCCTACCTACTTTCCCATGAGACTAGACAGAGAGTCAGCAGAAAAGACCTCAGAACTATCCTCAACATCTGAAGAAATAATTTATTACCCTTACTTCACTTCCAGCCAATCAGCTCTCAGCATGATGTTGAACCCCAAATCCCACAATGTCTTGTGATTTTGCCCTTGTTGATTCTGCAACCAGGAAATAGACATGCAAGTTCAGAAAGCATAGAGAGTCTCAAACAAATGGATGTGACGACGCCCACTCCAAGACACATCATAATTAAAATGCCAAAGGTTAAAGATGAAAAGAGAGAATCTTAGAAGCAGCAAAAGAAAAGCAGTTAGTTACCTACAAGGGAGTTCCAATAAGACTATCAGCTAATTTCTGAAAAGAAATTTTGCAGGCTAAGAGGATTGGCAAGAAATATTCAAAGTCATGAGAAGCAGGGACCTATAGCCAAGATTGCTCTACCCAGCAAAGCTATCATTTAGAATCAAAGGGCAGATAAAAGAGTTTCCCAGACAAGAAAAAACTAAAGGAGTTCATCCTCATCAAACCATTTTTACATGAAATATTAAAGGGACTTATTTAAGAAGAAGAAGATGATTAAGACTATGAACAGTAAAATGCAAAAATACATATCAACAATTGAATCTAAAAAACAAACTAAGCAAACAGGAAGAACAGAGACAGAATCATGGATACAGAGCGTGTTTTGATGGTTACAAGATGGGAGGGTGGGTGGGGGAATGGGTGTAGAGGTGAGGGTATAAGAAGTACAAATAGGTAGTTACAGAATAGCCGTGGGGATGTAAAGTACAGTGGAGGAAATGAGTAGCCGAAGGACTTGTATGCATGACTCCTGGACATGAACAATGGTGGAGGAATTGCCTGAGGAAGTGGGGGGTGCTGGGTGAAGCGGGGCAAAGGGGGAAAAATCAGGACAACTGTAATAGCATAAGCAATGAAACATAATTAAAAAAAGAAATATTTTAATACTAAAAATAAAACCTATTTTTTTTTGTTTCAATACTGCAAACTCCTGCTTGTGCATTTCTTAGGGCCAATGTGTGCAGACAGGCAGACTCCAGGAAATACTTGGGGCTCTGGTAACAATCCTCTGGTTTCCATCACTATGGCCTGTTAAAATGCAGAGTCCAAAGGAATGGGATGGAAGGAGAGAGAGAGAAGCTGATTTTCATTTTAACATGCCCTTGTGGTTCCATTCATCAACACTGCTCTTTTCAGAATACCTAATTTCTTGAAATTAATAAGGAGGTCCACATGACCATAAATTGATATTTTTTTAGGGGAAAATCAGAATTTAGCTGCAGAAAACATTCCCAGGGTGGTCACGCCCCTGATCCAGTGCAAAAATGCTGAGTGTTTGTACTCAGTGCGGGGTCTTAGCAACTGATTCCCACAAATTCCTCTCAGTCACATAGGTGAGCTAGGGAACTTTCAGTACACAACTTACATAAGCCTATCAAAGAGAACCTGGAGATCACCTGGCCTGGATGACTCAAACTCTGCGTTCAAGTTGTGACAGAGTATTTACAAATTCCCTCGTAGAGGAACACCAGTTCACAGCCGTTGGAGTTTCTAGGCCTGGGGGAATTTATAAACTGAGACAAGAGAATTGAGCAGACACTGCTTAGCTGCTTGGGAGAAAGCACTATATTCCTGGTTTATTATCTTTTAAATGTAACAAGATATACTTGGTCATATGTGTATTTAGCTCAGTTCTCAAATTGAATATAAGTATCTTTTTAATTTAACAAAAATATTTATATTTTTAATATAAATATATTTAATATAATGTTTCCCTCTCTCCCTTCCCTTCCCTGTGTAGTTGCCTCTCGTGCGCCCCCTACTGGGTACTCGGCCCACAACCTAGGCATGTTATTTAATATAAATTTATAAATATATATATTTATAAATATCCCACTTGTTAAAATAACCAAATCAGCCCCAAGATGCCCTGGCTCATGTTAGGCTCCACGTCAGCAAACCAGAACTTCTCTCTGTCCCTACGCTCAGCTCTCCCAGAAAAGGAAGACCTGGGCCAGCCAGTCAGCACTTGCCTGCTCACACAAGTCACCCGACCGGCTCAACACTTTGCCTCTCTCCACAGAAGGAAGGTCGCCCTGCTTAAACCGATCCACAGGCCAGTGTTTCCTCCCTGTTCTTGCTCACTTTGGTCTATAAAGTGCTCTGGCCTTGTGTGGCTCTGCAAAGCTCCTTCTTACCTACTTAGATGGTATGCTGCCTGATTCACGAACTGCTGAATAACAGTCTACCTAATCAGTAATTTTCAGTGGAAAATTTTTCTTGTTATAAAGTTTAGAATCAGTGGTTACATTTATAGGGTTTAAAGAGATTTTGAATTTTTTTAAAAAAGTAAAAGTAGCATGACAAGATTTGGCAGAGAGAAGAAAAAAATTATTTGTAGTCCCACCAACCTATGGCAAAATTTTTAAAATTTCTGTGAATTAATATATATATATATATTTATTGAATTAATGTGTATATTTATGGGTTGCAATGAGAAGAAAGTGGGTGGCAGAATGCATTTTAGGGAGAAACCATTTTCTGTTCAGTAAAATACCTATGAGAGGACAAGGGTCCTGGTGTCCCTGTTCCTTCCCTCTTCCCCAAGGTGAGGTGAGGCTAACCTCTCTGGGAAGACAGGCTTCCTGACAGGGACCAGGTTGGGGGCAGGGTGGGGGATGCGGTGTGTGGTGGTAGTGAAGGTACAGGCAGAGAGCGCTTATTTGCATAAGAGTAGTGGGAGAAATCTTGAGTTTTGGGTAGCCTTTGGTAACAGGGGTTGGGACAGAATTAAAGAAAGAAAAGGGAAGTGGGAGGTGGGTGGAGACTGGGAGGAGGAGTGGGCTGAGGAAGAGAGTCAACCTGCACACCTGCCCTGTGGTGGCACTGGCGGGGGGTGGCCCTGGAAGGGTTCATTCCAGGCGTTAGGCTGTGCTGTGCAGTGGCTGGCTCCCCTGTGGGGACTGCATACATGGAGGGAGATGTGTTTCAATGGAGTATGGGGAGATCAAAATGAAAGGTCAGTTTTCCATATTTGGGTCTATGCTGCATGGACAGAAAAAAAATGGTTTGAAAGAGTCAAGACCAGAGATGACCAAGAATTCAACAGAAGTAAAAGTTAGAATCAAAGGGACCAGTACAAATATGGGATCCCCAAGGAATTATCAGATTTCAGAAGGAGGAGGTGAGAAAAGCCCTATTGTTTCCCAAGTTTTGTGTGGTAAAGAGCCTACTTATTTACTTACTTTTTAAATTAAAAAAAATATTTTATTTATTTATTTTAGAGAGAAGGGAAGGGAAGGGAGGGAGAGAGGGAAACATCAATGTATGGTTGCCTCTCGTGCGCCCCCTACTGGGTACTCGGCCCACAACCTAGGCATGTGCCCTGACTGGGAATCAATCTGGTGACCCTTTGTTTTGTAGGCTGGCACTCAATCCACTGAGTCACACCAGCCAGAAGAGCCTTTTTATTTATTGAAAGTAGGAGCAATCCCATAAGTTAGCTTGAAGATGTGTATCTTTGATGTGGTTACAGCCTGGATAATAAGTTTTTATATAGTCGTAAAAAAATTTTTTTGTGTGTACTCTACTTTTTCATTTAATATTACATGTGTTTTCCTATGTTGCAGAATATCAGAGAGTTGACATATTTGTCTTGGACCTACAATGCTCCAGGACCTAGTTGTGTTCATATATTACCTCATTTAATCCCTACAACACTCTCTGAGGTAGTCGTATCACTGTAATCCATTTTTAAAAATAAAAAGCTGAAGCCCAGAGTGGTTCAGTAACTTGTCCGAGGTCAGACAGCTTGTGGTGACCAGCTCCAGCAGAGTGGGGTTGGTCAGAGCCCAGTGCCCTTTCCACAACCCCATATGGGTAGGGGGTAGGAGAAATGAGGTTCTTCTTGGAAGACCATCAGACAGCAAATTAAGGCAACACAAAATGCAGTCCTGGGAAAATATTTGTACCTTGTGGTAAGAATGAGCCTACGATTTCACAATAGTTGGCTTTCCTTATAATGTGACCTGCTGAATCACCTTGACCTTGTTTTGTAGTTCTTTTTATTACATTTTGGGTTTGGCTAGCCCCACTTTACCTTGGAAAACAGTTTAGTAAGACCTAACTACAAGTGATCAGTGTTATGTAACTGCAAAAATCACTAACCAGAGGCTTAGCTCCATGAAGGAAGCTATTGCTGAGGCTGGGGTATGGCTAGAAATTGATTAAAAGGTCCTGAGTGGTGACTAACTATTGAAATAAGTAAGAACATCACCTTTGCAACCAAGGGCATCATCTTTTGAAGCTACGAGCCACACGTTTGCCCTCTGGCTGATCCTCCCAGCTGACTTAATAAACTATAGCTGTCAGCAGTCCTCACTGGGGCTGATGGTTATTTGTTGCAGAGTTTTTCCTTGTCCTGTGGATGTGGTAAATAAGAAGACCATTTCCTTGTTCTAAAAGGCAAGATTACCTGAACTGCAAGAGTGGAAGCTGATGGAGAGACGAACGATCGCAAACAAAGTCTTTTGCCCTCCCTGATTCTGCTGAAGCAGGGAGGGGTCAGTCCCTTCGCACTGTGCACCTGGCCACTGGCTGCAGTGGGAAGAATCAGCTGTAGGTTTTTCTGCCCTGTCTTAATTTATATTTCCATTGCAAGCCATGTTTATTTTGAGAACAAAATTTAATACTCACTAAAATCATTTATGTTCTCTGTATAAATAAAAGGTCTGAATTTCATATTCAACCAATGGGTGCCAGAATCCAGAAGCAATACAAATTGGGTACTTAGTAAAAAGACTGATCAAATAAAGAAATCTTGCTTTTAAAGGAGCTGCATCTGTTAACAGTCATTCAACAATCCTGGGCACCTGCCTTCCATGTGTCAGCTGCAGACTGGACCCAGAGTCTGTGATGGACACTGCCAGGCTGACGAGGAAAGAGAAGTGAAGCCCCCTGAGCTGGGAGCAGAAGAGGACTTCGTGAGGCTGAAGTTTCAGTAAGGCTGAAAGCAGCCGGCTGGCAAAGGAGTTAGGGGCGAGACAGCTTTAAGGCTAGGAGGCTCTGACAAGGGAGGCTGGCAGTGTTTGGAGATAGAGCAATTCTGGATGATGATATGACCAAGTCTCAGCCTGTGACCCTAAAAGTGAAGGAGTGGAGGTGACAGTCACGAGGACCCAAGGGCTCCAAGCCTTGGGTATTGGATCAGCCATCCACGTGGCCACTCAGCCAAGATGAAAGCAGGATCTGCAGTGGGGAGCGAGAAAGGAAGTTGGGTGCTAAATTGTCAGTGACGCTGTGGAGTGGTTTGGAGGCCATTCGATGACAGTGATAGAGAGGGCCAGAGAGTAGTATGGCCAGGAGGCATGGGCCTCAAAAGAACAGAGGTAAAATTAAATTCCTGCAGTAACCTCAGGAAGTTATAAGGTGTTCTGACAAAAAGATGTCTTATTTCCCCATGTTTTGGAAAGTGAGCAATCAGGCTGTTTTCATGGATGACTTTCTAGGGAACAGGATGTCAGACTGGAAGGAATCATAGACTTACCACCTCTAACCCTGTTATTCTGCTGCTACAGACACTGATGTCCGCAGGCTTGTATAATCCAAAGGTAAGTTAAAATAGTGGGAGGCAAACAGAGAGACAGCATCTCAGGGGTTTGTCTGCCTTTGAGGACTGACACAGAACAGGTTCCCCTGGAGTATTTGGTGCCACTTTCAACCTGCATTCACTTCATTACTTTTTTCCCAAAGGCAACAACATGCATTCGGCCCCTTCAGAGAAGATAAGTGCAGACCAGCCCTGGTCCTGGTGAAGTGCAGCTTCACCATTTTGTGAGTCTGGTCCCTCTCCCTTCGGACACGGCAGACAGTTTATCTGCCTGGGTGCTGCGCAGTGGTTGTAATCAAAAGAACCTAGAATGATGTGCAACATGTGGAGAGGAGCTGTTCATCTACTCTTCTTGGTCATGCCTCATTTAAAGCTGTTTAAATTTTTTTTATTTTACTTATTTTGTTTAAACTAAACTTATTGGGGTGACATTGGTTAGTAGCATTATATAAGTTTCTTGTGTACAATTCTGTAATACATCGTCTGTATATTGCATTGTGTTCTCACCACCCAAAGTCTAGTCTCCTTCCATCACCATATGTCTGATTCTTTACGGGGTCAAATGGATGCTCCAGGCTTCAACCTCACCTGACCTTAAAGCTGAGTTTTCAAAAATATGGGCCAGCTACAATACAATGAAATTAATTTAACAGGTGGTAACCAGCATTATAAAAATTAAGTAACAAAACAGGAAAAACATTGGGTGCTATGTAGATGCTTTGTGAGATTTTCTTTCAGGTGTGTGTGTACATGTGTGTGTGCGCTGAAATGATTCTCGGCAAAACTTAAAATTCCAAGCAGTGTGTCATTTTTAACTATGTTTTATTGACTAATAATATGTCACTTTAACTTTATGCTAATTCTGTTCAAAACAATTCAGCACAGGGTTTTTTTTAAGGCTGGAAAAATGTATTTATACAAGCAAATATGCCTCATCTCCTGTTGTGTCCTGGAGTTATCTTATCACCTTCATGAGCTCACTCCTCAAAAAGATGAGTATCAAAACAGTGTTTTTCACCAGAACAAGTTTAACTTTGGTAAGCAATCAGGAAATGTGAAAGACATGACTAAGACTCTATAGGCAGTTTTCTCAGAGATGGTGATTATCTACTTCTGGATTTATGGATAAGCAAATTATAATTTTTATCCACACATCTTTCTTTCACTCATTCATCATTAAATATATTCATCTACTTAGCAAAAGGCACATATTATTTTGTAGGACTTCATTGGCTGGAACAAAAGGACAGACTACAGAATTAATGGAGCCACCAGCCCTTCTGAGAACTATCAGGGCACACACTTAATTGATGGCCACACATTAAGGCTGAGGGTGACCAGTTGGCCCTGTAAGAAGGCGTCAAGGGAGACAGTGTAAAATCCTGAGTGACAGGGTGGTGACCTCAGCATCTGAATGGAGGGATCAAGTACTATGATTGTTCGTGCATGATTTTGATCATGCCTCATTTAAAGATGAGATTTTCAAAATATGGGCTAGCTACAATATGAAAAAATTAATTTAATGGGTGGTCACTGACACTTAAAAAAATGAAACTGTTGAACAGAAGACATCAGAGTGCATTCCAGGTGCTTTGTGAAAGTTTTCTTCCAGTTTGTGTGTGCATGCATGCGTATACATGCACACACATGTACAATGCCTTTGTTACTATGGATCAGAATGAACAGAGTTTGAAATCACTACTATAAAGCATGAGGGGATGGGAAGAAGATATCTAGCTCCCACTGTGTGCCCTAGGGTTCTGACACTGTGTTAGGGAAAAGCTAAGAAAAGGCTCCAGGGAAGGGTTTTTTGGGGGTCTTATCTACAGAGCTGGGACCTAACTAAAATAAGAACAGCTAAAGCAGAGGCCCTGTCCTGAGGCTCTTTACAGACAGCCATTCGTTACACCCAGGAAGTCACAAAGACCCTTTATAACAGGTTCTGTTGTAACCACCCCCATTCTACAGATGAGGGCAATCAAGCAGCCACAGGATTGAACCACTAGTTAGAGGCACAGCCAGCATCAGAACCCAGAGGACTTTACCCAGCGCTGCTCTGGATTTTTCCTGGTCTTGGTACAGTCAGTCCATCTAACTCACTGAGGTTACTTAAGTGGCTCTCTGATATTTGACTGCACCATTACCAACACTAGGAAAGTTCACATCACTGTCAGTGACCATCAACACCTTTGTCACACTTATAGATTCTGTCAGTGACCATCAACACCCTTGTCACACTTATAGACTGCCTGCTACTTGCTTGGAGCTGTTCTCATGATTTTATATATGTTTTTTTATACTTTATTTTTACTGTTGACACTATTAAAGATGTTCCCATTTCTCCCCTGTTTGTCCACTTCCACCCTAGTCCCCACTCCCCTTCCCTCTAGCCATCATCACACTGTTGTCTGTGTATGTGGGTCATGCATATATGTTCTTTGGCTGATCCCTTTACCTTCTTTCATCCAGTTCCCCCCTCTCTCTCCCTTCTGAGATTTTTCTTGCTTCTTGAGGAAGGCCTGTAACGTAACGCTATGAACTTCCCTCTCAGGACTGCTTCCCCTGTGTCCCACAGATTGTAGGCTGGCTGTGTTCTCATTTTCATTTGTTTCAAGGGAACTTGAGTCTTCCTTGATCTCACTGTTGACCCATTCACTGTTTAAAAACATGTTGTCTAGCCTCCATGTATTTGAATGTGTTTTTTTATCCTCACCTGAGGACATTTTTTCATTGCTTTTAGAGAAAGAGGAAGAAGAGAGACAGAAAGAGAGACAGAGAGAGAAAGAAACATTGAGGTGAGGGAAAAACATCAATTAGCTGTCTTCTTGTACATGCCCTGAACCAGATATCAAACCCACAACCTAGGTATGTGCCCTTGACTGGGAATCAAACCCACGACCTTTTGGTCCATGAGATGACGCTCCAACCCACCAAGCCATACTGACAAGGGCTGCTTTTGTTTTTTTATTGTAGTTTCATGCCATTGTGACCCAAGAAGATGCTTAATTTCAATCTTCTTGAATTTGTTAAACATTATTTTGTGTCCTGACATGTGGTCTATCTTTGAGAATGCTCGATGTACACTTGAGATATATGCATATTCTGCTGCTTTGGGATGAAATATTCTGTACATGTAAACTTAATTGCTCTGATCTAGTGTGTTAAGGTCACCGTTTCCTTGTTGATTTTGTGTCTGGAAGATCTATCCTCTGATGACAGTGGGCTCTTATTTCTGTTGATCTCTCCCTTAAAGTCCACCAAGATTTTCTTTATATGTAGGTGCTTCTGTTTTGGGTGCATATATTTTTATAAGTGTTATATCTTCTTGTTGGATTGATACCTTTAATTTTATGTAGTGATCTTCTTTGTCTCTGGTTATGGCCTTTGTTTTGAAGTCTATTTTGTCAGGTATAAGTATTGCTGCCCCAGCTTTTATTTTTGTTCCATTAGCATGGGATTTTTTCTTCCACCCCTTCATTTTCCACCCGTGTGAATATTTTGTTCTGAGGTGGGTCTCTTGTAGGCAACACATATGAGTCATGTTTGCTTATCTATGCAGCTACCCTATGTCTCTTGATTGGAGCATTTAATCCATTTACATTTAAGATTATTATTGATAGGTACTTATTTATTGTCATTTTTTTCCCTTTATACCTATGTCCCTCTATTTCCTCTTCTTAAAGGAGTCCCTTTAACATTTCTTGCAATACTGGTTTTGTGGTAATGAATTCCTTTAGTTCCTTTTTTTTGGGTCTGAGAAGCTGTTTATTTCCCCTTCATTTTTAAATGATAGCCTTACTAGATAGAGTAGTTTTGGTTGCAGGTCTTTGCTTTCCATTGTTTTGAACCCTTCATGTGAATCCCTTCTGGCCTGCAATGTCTGTTGAGAAGTCACTTGACAGACAGCCTTATGGGAGCTCCCTTGTAGGTAAATAACTGCCTCTCTCTTGTTGCCTTCAAGATTGTCTTTAACCTTTGCCATTTTACTTATGATGTGTCTTGGAGTGGGCCTCTTTGCATTCATCTTGATTGGAACTCTCTGTGCTTCCTGGACTTGTGTCACTTGTTCCTTCACCAGGTTAGGGAGCTTTTCCGCCATTGTTTCTTCAAACAGGTTCTCTACCCCTTGCTAATGTTCTCCTCCTTCTGGTGGCCCTATAGTGTTCGTGTTATCACACTTGACATTGTCCCAGAGGTTTCTTATTGAATTCTCCATTCTTTTGATGATCTGTGTGGTTGCTTACTGTGAACTTGTTCTCTAATTCATGGATTTCCTCCTCTGCTTCATCTGACCTACTGTTGATTCCTTCTAGTGTGTTCTTCATTTCAGATATTGTAGTCTTCATTTCTGACTGGTTCTTTTTTATGGTTTCTATGTCCTTTTTAATGCTTACTGTCTCTTTGTTTAAGTTCTCACTGAGACCACCTGTTCTTCCCCTAAGGCCTTTGAGCATCCTTGTAACCATTATTTTGAACTCTGCATCTGATATTTTTGTTTTTTCCACTTCATTTATTTCATTTAACTCTTTTTCTGGGGATTTCTGTTGTTCTTTTGTTTGGGACATTTTTCTTTGTCTCTGTATATTAGGTAGATCTGCCATGACTCCCTAACTTGTTATGATGGCTTTATGATGAAGGTGTCTTGTTGGGCTCAGTGACACAATCTTCCAGATCACCTGCACTCCATGTTCCAGGAATGTTTCCTGTGGGTTATGTGCACCCCTGTTGTAGTTGAGTCTTAAAATCTGTTTGCTCTTTTGTGGGTGGACTTGACCCTTCAGTCTGGGTAGCTATAAGAGTAAAACCTAGGTCACAGTGTATGAGACACTGTGCAAAGGCTGCCCTCCAAGGCAGAGGTTGTTCCCAGCAGGGTCTGGTGCCTGCCAGAATGCGCCTTTGGGTGTGCCACTTGTGTGGCTAGTTGAGTCAAGCTCTGGTATGGATTGAAACCCACCACTGGTTGTGTTGGTTCTGGGTCTGCTTGGGTGGGGTTCAGGTTAAGGTCACTGTCAGATGTTGTTTGTAGTCTGCCTTGGGCTACCTGTCCGTAGCTACCATGCTGTTCACTGTGTTTGCATCTACTGGCCCTGAGTATGTGTAGGAGGGGCCAGGCTGTGCACCAGGATCAGCTTCCTAGAGCTCTGAGCTGAGGGCAGTTAAGTCCGACACACCCCAAGTTCAGCATCTACCTCTTGGCCACTAAGAGGAGAACTCTTCCCCCCTCCCCCGGTTGCCTGGACTTCCTCCAGAGTCTTATGAGAAAAGGCTGTAGAGTGGGCCCAAGCTAGTGGCACCCCACTGACCCTTCCATAGGGTTCAAGTTGGCTAGGGCGAAGTGACCAGGTCAGGAAAATTGGGCTAGTGGGTCCCCTACTAGGGACAGCCTGGTCAGGCACTCAATGAGGAGAATGTGGCCCCTACTCTGAGCCATATCATTCAGTGTGTGTTAGAGACTCCAACTCTAGGTCCCCCAGAAGGAGCATACCACAGGTTCAGGTTGAGTGCAGCCTGCTATTGCCTCTGTGGACCAAGCTCAGCAAGACAGGGCAAGTCACCAGAACTTGGGCAAACAGATCAAGAAAGGCTTCCTTTGGGGGTGGCATTGGCTGGGCCATGAGAGGGGTCAAGGCACCCTCCTCTCCTCATCTCTGTAGCCACACCTGCTCAAGCCCCAGACTGGAGCCTCTGAGGTAGATGCACTCTGACTATCTCAGCTCTGAGCTGAGCTGCCCTGCCCCCTGCAAAACTGAGCCCAGCAGTACAGGGCCAGTACGGCTGATAAAAACAGACCAAGGGAGTCTTCCATGGGGGTGGTGCTGGCCTGCTTACCTCCCTTAACTGCATAGCATAATCTGCCCATCACCAGAGATTAGCAGCAATAACTTTTTTGACCCATCTATATGGTGGGGCAAACTTGTGTTTGCTAAACATCTCCTGTTCTTATCATTCTTCAGTGACACTTTGAAGAACCCAAGGCACCTGACCTCATCATCCCTAGTTCAGAATGTCCCATATTCCCCTGTTCCCTTTCTGTCTCTGACCCTCTCGTGCACGTGGGGCTCCCATACTGAAGAGTGTATTAAATTTGGTCATTTTCTCATTTTTATCTATTTCATGTGTATTTGATTATTAGACTACTAGAAAGAACCTTGAGGAGAAAGTCTGTTTCTACCACACACTCTTCTTAGTGATAATCTTTTAAAACATTTTTGGGTATTATCTACTATTTGGGGGCTATTTCCTACTGTTGCTTTTATCACCTTAGATAGCCCATATAGAGATGTGCTAAGAATCAACCTCTTCAAGGGATGGTTTGCTCCCCACCAACGCCTTCCTTCTCACTGCTGATAAAGTCTCTAACCAGTCAGGCCTTCCTCTTTTTCCTTTTCTTGAAAATACTTCAAAGCTCCATGCAGTGGGGATGTGGAGCATGATGGGAAAGATTCACTGAGCCAGATTCAAACATTTTGGGACATTACAGTTCAAAATTTCTTTTCAAATTTCTCACTAAAACTATGCAACACCAAGGAGAGAGGGCAAGAGAAGAAGAGAGGGGGTAGGGAAAGAGGGAGAGACAAAACAAGAAGGTGAAGAGGGAAGAAGATGTGAATGATAAAAAGGGTTCTGTGGAAAATAACCTCACAGGGAGAGCGATCGTAATTTCCTAACTGGGCAGGTCATGGAGGGCAGTCACACCACAGGTGTGGTCATCTCTGTTCATCGTTCCTGTGCATCCAGGTCAATGCACCCTTAAAATGCCCCTTGAATAAGGTATTAACCTCAAGAAGGCACACAGTGTTGTTAACTATCCTGCGATCCAATCCCCTCTTTCTTGCTTTCTCCAATCTTCCTTGCTTCCTCTTCTTAATTTCAAATGCATGAAAGAAACTGCAAAATTCTTATTCTCAGGAGCATTTGCAATCTTGCTCCCTGACACATATCCTCAGCTTGGCTCCAATAAAATCTTACAAAAATTCTCTAAAGCTTTGACTGTTTCTTACATTGACAAAGGGAGGGAGGTAGAGAGAAGACTGAGGGAGAGAGGTGAGAGGACAGAGAGATCTGATCAGACCACTGGGGAGAGGCAGGGAGTTTGTGGAGGCAATGGTGGACAGCCTAGGACAGGACTGGCTGAGACCTGAATGCCTTCAGAGTCCATGCAAATAAAGATGTCTGGCTCTCTGGCTCTCTGGCTCTCTGGCTCTCTCTTCCTCAGGGTGCCTGGGTGATTCTACTCAGCTGCCTGCATCTCCCAAAGGAGATGGGAAGGCATGGGAAGGAACTTGGGCACAGCTTAGCATCAGGCTGGCCTGGCAGAGGGTGGCAGGGTTATTCTTCTTTGAATGTTCTAGAGGGGATGGCCTCTGAGGCAGAAACCAATTCTTCTAAAGTTGTGTAGCTTTTGTATCTTATGTTGTTTTAGATTGTAAACTAATCCTATAAAAATAAGATAATTAAAAATTAACTGGGTGAATGATAGGAGAACTCAGGTGTTAAAGAATTTAGCCTTAATTGATAGGCTTAAGTGACTAATACTGTAGAAAGCTGTTATTCAAAATCGTTCAGGTTTTGAATAAAGACTCCTTTCTTTCTTTCTTTTATCCCAAACTTTTGCCTCTGGAATTTTGCCTAGAGGGTGGCGATGGGCTGTTAGGACCTCAGTTGCTGTTCAGTAACAGAGAGAGCGGGAGCAATAGAGAGGGAGAAGAGGAAAAGAGAAGGTGAGGGAGGGAGAAGAAAAGTGGGGAAGGGCAAGAAGGGAGAGGGAGGGAGGGAGGAAGGGAAGAAGGGAGGGAGGGCAAGTGCCCACTCTCCAGGGGCCAGCTGAGGTGTGGCTCCAGAACACTCACAGCCCTGGTCTGCAGCTTCTGTTACTTGTGACCCTACAAATCAGTCTTGTCACTTTGAGCTATGAAGACCTTATTTATAGTGTTTCGTTTATGCCTAAAAAGTTTTTTAATCCTCACCCGAGGATGTATTTATTGACTTTAGAGGGAAAGGGAGCTGGATGGGGAGAGAATGAGAGAGAAGTAACATGAGTGTGAGAGAGAAACATCAATCGGTTGCCTCATGTATGCACCCCAGCAGGGGATCAAACCTGCAGCTTAGGTGTGTGTGCTCTGACGAGGACTGAACCCACAACATTTTGGTGTCTAGGATGACACTCCAGCCAGCTGAGCCACCCAGCCAAGGCATGCTTAAAAATTTTTATATGACATGTTGCCTTTTGCTATAAACTGACTTTTGGTTGAAGTTCAGTAATTTTTTGTTACATATGTTTTTTATACATATGTTATATTTACAATATGCATAAATGGAATTGACATAATCATGAAAGCAATAAATTATTCTTAGTAATGTCTCTGCACAGGATTTACATGTTACCTTTCAATGTGTACTATGTGTATGTAATGTATTACATATGATGAAATTTATGTAATATGTTCAATAGTAGTAAAAATGCTAGTAACGGTTGCAAAGGCAAAAGCAACTAAGTGATGGAAACATCCTGGCTGGTGCAGCCATCTGGAAACAATTACCTGTATAGAGAAACGTGTTGGAGTGCCCTCCTACCACGACGTCCACACCCTTCACTTTCTGGGCGATCAGTTTGTCCTTTTCGAAGCCGGAGTGCCCCAGGGCAATAATTTTGTTCACGTTTAGAGTGGTTAGCTTATCCACTTGATGCTGCAATGCTGTGATTTCATCTTCAAATTCTAAATTTGCTCCTGAAAGGAACAAAACAAATAACATGGACATTTATTAACAATAATTTTTATTATACTGCTTACTGTACATACTAACGTGCCAAGTAAAAACACTTAAATCTATTTACACCCTTAAATTACTAAGGCCAACATACATTTTTTAATTAAATACAGAATCACTACAAAGGCAACCCCAAAATGTTATTGATTCTTAGTTGTACTCACTTAATATTGCATTAGTTTAAGGTGTGGATGGTATTATGTTACTCAAATTCAAGCTCAAGCTGCGAGAAGGCTTCAGAGTGGCAAGCCTATCTTTTTCTATTCTATTTTGTTTTTTAACTTTAAAAAAGATTTTACTCATTTATTTTTAGAGAGAGGGAAAGGGAGGGAGAGAAACATCAGTGCGTGGCTGCATCCCACAATGGGGACCTGGTTCACAACCCAGGCATGTGCCCAACTGGGAATTGAGCCAGTGACCTTTTGGTTCACAGTCCTGAACTCAATCCACTAAGCTACATTGGTGGGGGCCTATTTTTGTATCTAAGCTTTCATTATACCAATGCAGAAAATGCTTGCATGCATAAGCATAAGGTATGAAACAGGTTAATAATTCTAAGGTTTTATTTGCAAGTTTAGGATAATGAGTCTTAAAATTCTGTCAGCAACTAGTACTTGAATGCCAATCTTAATACGCCCGTTGACAACTCTGCTTTGTTCACTTGATGAGGGTGGCATTAGAGAACTGAGCTGTGCATTAGACATGGGTCCCTTCCGAACACTGCTGCACCGGGACTGTGCAGGCTCTTCACTGGCTACCTACCCCCACACAGAGGTGACGGCCACAGCCCACAGCTTTTGGTGCCTGTGGGGGGTGAGGGTGGGTGTGGCTGCACAGCCAAGGCTCTCTGAGGGCTGCAGGCGTGTGCTACTAAGTGTGGCGAGACCACCAGTCTCTCTCTGTAGCTAAATCTCAGCAAGTCTTGAGGTCTTATGGCTTTCATTGACACAGAGATTACAGCAAACACAGATAGGCACACTGCCCTGAAGTCACGTCCAGTACTCGGTGACAAGAGTCCTCCAGGTGATCTATACTCCTTCATGCAACATTTCTAAGAATCATCACTAAAATGAAATTGCTGAACACAATAATATCTTGTAAAGAACTCTCAAAACCCAGGAGCCTGAAATCTCAGTTCAAAAAAGGATTCCTCTCTTCAAAGACCAGCACGTTTGTGAAACACATGCGTTTGTGTGTCAGGAGCAGCTCGGGACTGTCAGTCAGGGCCCTGTGAGGGGACCACACACTCTTGGTCAGAAGAGCATTTCTAAAACACTTCAGAAGCCAGTGACTTGTCTGCTACCTTCTAGCTCCACAGTGACCTCAACAACAGCTACTAACTGTATGTCACTCAGTGTGCAAAGGCGTGGTTGCCTGTGGGCCAGCTGTCTGCCTGCTTCCTGGAGCACCTGGCAATCCCCAGCTCCCCTCAGCAGAGAGCAGCCCGGCCCCACGCTTGCCCTGCCCCGCGCTGGCTGCAGGGCCCTCTCCCCTCAGGAACAGCCATGCTGCTCAGGGTCAAGGTCTGTTGACCTTTTTGTTTTTCCAATGGCCTGGACTTATTTTAACAAAAATAATAAATATATCACTTTTCTAATTGTTAAATAATTATATCTCCATTATCAGTTCATTTTTTTTTAAATTTTACTTTTATTGAATTTATTGGGGTGGTATTGGTTAATACAATTATATAGATTTCAATTGTACAATTCTATGATACATCATCTGTGCGTTGCACCATGTGTTCACCACCCAAAGTCAGTTCTTTCATCACTGTTTATGCCTACTCTGCCCTCTCCTACCTCCCTTTAGGAGGTTTCTTTTCTTAATCCCTTCACCTTTTCCAGCCAGCCCCCAAACCTCCCTCCCTTTGACAGCTGTCAGTCTGTTTTCTGTATCTAGGAGTCTGATTCTATTTCATGTGTTTGTTTGTTTTGTTTACTAGATTCTACATATAAGTGAGATCATATGGTATTTGTCTTTCTCTGACTGGCTTATTCCACTTAGTATAATAGCCTTCAGGTCCATCCATACTGTCACAAAAGGTAAGATTTCCTTTTTTTTACAGCTGCATAGTATTCCATTGTATAAATGTGCCACATACTTTTTATCCACTCATTTACTGATGGACACTTGGACTGCTTCCAAATCTTGGCTATTGTAAATAATGACACAATGAACATCAGGGTGCACATATTCTTTTGCATTAGTGTTTCCAGTTTCTTCAAACATCTTCCCAGAAGTGGAATTTCTGGGTCATAAGGCAGTTCCATTTTTAGTTTTTTGAGGAAATCTCAACTGTTTTCCACAGTGGCCGCATGAGTTCGCGGCCCCACTGTGCACCAGCAGTGCACCAGGAGTGCACCAGGGTTCCTTCTCTCCACATCCTCGCCAGCACTTGCTGCTTGCTGATTTATTGGTGATAGGCATTCTGACAGGTGTATCCGTTTAATTCTTAATAAAAATCCTTATTTCTGCTAGCTTTTAGTTTCTCTTTTTTCTTCAAATATGGAAAGAAAATTAATTTGGATAATTTAGAAAAAAACATCATTTTCTGTCCTCACTGACAGTGTTTTGTGAATGTGTTCCTTCCTGGTAGAGTGGCCCAGAAATATTTCTTGAATGGTTTGAGGACTATAAATGAATGTGTACAAATGGATATATAGATATAGCAGATATATATCACATATATCATCAGACGATTCAAGAATATATACATATTTCCCAGAAAGCCAGATACACAAAGTCATTAAAACTACAAGAGATGATACCATATGATCTCACTTTTAACAGGAACCTAAACAACAAAACAAACAAACAAGCAAAATATAACCAAAGACACTGAAATAGAGAGTAGGCTAACAGTGACCAGAGGGGAGAGGGGAGGGAATTTCAGGGGAAACGGGGGAGGGTTTGCAGGAAAAAGTACATAGGACACATGGACAAAAACAAGAGGGGGTGGAAATGTGAGGAAGGTGAGGAGCACTGTGGGGGTGGCCTGGGACGTGAGTAAAAGGCAGAAAACTGTACTTGAACAACAATTAAAATAAAAAAAAAACTGCAAGAGATGAATAGTGCAAAGGAAGAAAGGCAAGTTAACTAGACATGTAATAACTGTACTAAAACAGGAAAGGTAAGGTTAATTGAGGTAGAAGCCCGGCTCTGGGCACCCGGACTGCACAGGAGGGACGGCAGTGAGTTACATGGCTCTCATTCTCCAGTAATGTCCCTGTTCCTTTTAGCCCTGGACTTAAATGGGCTTCTCCAATTTTGAATACACTGAATTAAACAAAGATACTGTCAACAAAGAAGTTCAACATGAGCAGAAGGGCAAATGTCTTTAAGAAGTACCTTAGAATGATGAGGAAGCCACCAGCCTGGCTTTATCAATGTCATCCTAAGGGCACCGCTTGCCCAAAGCACCATTGTTCCTACTTTTCCCTGCGGTCCATAAAAGCAATGCCAAGCCCTAATGTGGAGCATCTATTTTCAGGCAATGAGTGCCACAAGAGTAGAAAATACCTGGATTTGAGAGAATGGGAGTTTCTTTTGAAGTGTATCCAACAATTCCCACACTTTCACCACCAACAGAAAGGTTTTTATATGGCAAATAAAGGTTTGCTATTTGAGATGCTAGCGGCTCCTTCGCTTTAATGTTTGCACTCAGAATTGGGAATTTGGCCTGTTTGAGGAGTGGATCAATCAGACCTTCTGCACCATTATCAAATTCATGATTTCCCAGTGCCTAGTAGAAAAAGAAAGGAGAAAAATAATTAGATACTCTGGAATTTCCAATAGAAGCATACTTTAAAGAATATTACACTAGCCCAGTGGCTCCCAAGCATGGCAGGGCTCCAGGAGTTGATCACACGGTCTCTGTCCTCCTCACGTCCAAAGTCGACTCAGTCATCCTGAGCTGGGCCCAGGGACGTGCAAGTCGCCAGGCTGGTTTGAGAACTGCTCCCATACCACCTGCTATACTGAAGGTGGTATCTGTGGAAGAGTCACCCAGGAAGCTGGCTGGGTGTCCATTGTTCTGCCATCCCAGATCTGGGACTGCTTGGCCTTTTTTACCTTCTGTGTTCTCTCAGAAACCCACATTCCAATCCACCCACCCATCTGCCAGGGAAAAATGTTAAAATCAACGCGACTTGAGCAAAAGGTGACTGAAAAAGTATTGTTGACAGAGACCAGGGACCTCTTTTCCTTATCACATCTCCCTATCTCCTTGGTCACGATTCCCTTATGTTTCCACCATTGTTTCTTGCCAAGGACTTTGTGGTCCCTTCTAATGCTTCTGGGGAAACAAAGATTCCCGAAGGCAAGCAGGAGAGAGCGTTCTCATTTTACAGGGCGGCCTTGGTTTCTTCCTTCTCTCTCCTCTGGGGGCCACCCTGTGTCTCATTCCCAGAGCTTCCTGTCTGATAAAGAACAGCTGAAATGACCACACCGTGGTCGGGGCTTCCAGACACACTCTGAGCGCAGGGCTTTGTGAAGAGCTGGCATGGTTTAACTCAAGCCTTGCTTCCCGCCTTCTCTGCTCTCTCCCATTCCCTACTGCTCTGGAAGTGGCTACTTGGCACAAAACAAGCATTTTGACATCTGGCAGCTTCCCCTGGAACAAAACACAACATGCCAGTCACTACCCCTGACAAGCCTGCACCTTTCTCCATTGGCCTCCTGGACTTAGTCTGTCTCCTCTAGGCACATATCTATCTGCTCTGGTTGCCAAAGCTGTTTTGCTAACTTAATATTTAAACCAGTGAGTCTCAAACTTTCCAAATACCACTCCTAATTTTGCTTCACTGAACTGGTCATCTGGGAGCAGGCCAGGAACTGCTGGCTGATGACCTCTCAGTCTAAATTAGTACCCTTTGACCCTGAATGTTCTTATAGCCCCACCCCCTTCCTTCCTAGCAAATTCCACACTCTAGCAGCATGTTCATGGGGTCCTCACCCGACTGTGTCCTGCCCCTTCCTCCTTGCTCCATGCTGCAGCCACTCACCTGCCACACAGGCACTCCCTGAGCATCTGCTGCTCACATGGTTGTGCGTTATGTCCTGAAGTGGACACATTTACACAGAGACAGCAACACAACATCTTCGCATTCTCACCTACCTGCCTCCTCGGTTCAGCTCAGAATCTGATTTGCCTTCTCCCCCATCTCTGAGTAGCTACTCATTTTTACCTCTTCCTCTTACTTAATTACTTCCCTCTTAAAAGCTAACCTAGTCTTAAACTTTCTCCCAGTCTTGTGTAATTGTCTTTTTCTCTTCTATTCTGAGAATATCATTTCTTCCTATGGTGAAATGTTACCGTTAAGAGATTTCAATAACTATCTTGCTTAATGGTAAAGTTTTAAAAAATGAACATTTCCATAGTTCTTCATGAAATGTGTCAGCCACCTTGAAGTTTACCAACCACCATTACATGACTGGAATTAGCTGACATCCTATTTTCCATTTATTACATCTTGACCCAAGCTGCCACCAACTACCCAGTCAATAAAGTCAGAAACCCTGCAGCAGCCAAATCCTTCCCACTCCCTTCCTCCCCCTCTCCTTCCACCAACCTCCCTTCCCTTTGCCTATAAGTCCTGCCTGCCCCATTGCTACTACCTACCTGCGGCCCTCACCATTCTTTCTGGACCATTGCAACGGCTTCCTTCCTGGGCTCTCAGCTAAGGCCATTCTCATCTCTAAGCTGTCCTGTATACTGCTGCTAGAACAGCCTTTCTAAAAGGCAAATCTGATCTTGTCAATCTGGACCTTAAGTTCCTGCAGAGGTGCTCCACTCCCTTGTTGATAAAACTCAACATCCTGAGCACTTTGAACCACAAGGCTCTTTGAGATCTGGTCTCAGCCTCCCCTCCAGCCTCATTTCTGACACCACCTCCTAATGTGCCAGGCAACCAGGCAGGACTGGCTCCACCATTCATGAGCAATGACCTGAGCATATTTCTAAACCACAGCTCTCTCTGGAAGGGCACTGAATGAAAAAAACAAAAGTTGAAATAAAAATGAACCAGCATTGACTAAGCAGTTGCCTCATACACACATTGTGCAATGTGATTTCATACAGACAATCTGGTTTTGGGCTGAGAGATGGTATTATGACTATTTTCCTTTTACAGATGAGAAAAACTGAGATCTGGAGACATTCTATGAATTGTTCAAGATCACACAATTAGGAAGTGGTAGAGCTGGGGCTAGATCTTCTTCTGTTTGACCCCAACCTTCTCAACCTCTATGCTAGGATATAAAGGGCTTTGTATATGGCCCAGTATATAGTGAACACTCAAAATCAAATCCTAACTATTTGTGGCTTTTCATGCTCTCACTTATCCTTCTCCCTTTGTACCTGATAAATGATGAGTGACTGGCTGATACATAGATAGGTGGAACAGAATATTCCTTTTTCATGCCATGCATTTATTACCGTATTCAACTATGGCTTCAGCTCCTGAAGTCTGATGATCCTTCTAGAAGAGAGATTCCCCAGAGCCCTTTGTCATGTTCTCTGAGTTAGATGTCCTTCCCCTGGCCCATGGTCACCTCTGTGCAGCCCTCACAGACTCTGCACCTGCCCACTGGGCCCTTAATGCCCAGCAAAATTCCAGGAGCAGAGCAGGGACATACCATCAAATGAATACATGAATAAGCAGAAGTACTGTTGGGGAAACTCGAGAGTTGGACAATTTTTGTTTTTATTTACTAAATTTTGAAGTTGATAGGTTAGTTTTAGTTTTTTAATTTAAATGATATTTTATTGTTAATACTATTACAGTTGCCCCAATTTCCCCCCCTTTGCCTTCTCTACCCAGACCCCTGTCTACTCCCTCAGGCAATCCCCACACCGTTGTTCATGTCCATGGGTCATGCCTATATGCTCTTTGGCTACTTTATTCCCTAAGCTGTACTTTGATCTCCCTGACTATTCTGTAATTACCAATATATATTTCTTACCCCTGCACCTTTTTTGTCTGTCTCCCCAACCCCTCACCCATCTGACAACTATCAAAATGCTCTCTGTATCTATGATTCTGTTTTTGTTCTGCTTGTTTATTTATTTTGTTTTTTAGATTCAATTATTGATAGATATGTATTTATTACTATTTTATTGTTCATACTTTGATCTTCTTTTTAAAGAAGATCCTTTAATATTTAATAAAATATAGGTTTGATAGTGATGAACTCCTTTAGCTTTTTCTCATCTGGGGAGCTCTTTATTTGTCCTTCCATTCTAAATTATAGCTTTGCTGGATAGACTAATCTTGGCTATAGGTCCTTGCTAGTCATCACTTTGAATATTTCTTGCCAATCCCTTCTAACTTGCAAAGTTTCTTTTGAGAAATCAGCTGACAGTCTTATGGGAACTCCCTTGTAGGTAACTAATTGCTTTTCTCTTGCTGCTTTTAAGATTCTCTCTTTGTCTTTTACCTTTGATATTTTAAGTATGATATATCTTGGTATAGGCCTCTTTGGGCTCATCTTGTATAGGACTCTCTGTGTTTCCTGGATTTGTATGTCTACTTCCTTCACTAAGATAGGGAAGTTTCGTCATTATTTTTTCAAATAGGTTTCCAATTTCTTGCTCTCTCTCTTTTCCTTCCAGCACCCCCATGATGCAAATATTGCTATGCCTGAAGCTGTCTCAGAGGCTCCTTGTGCTAGCCTCATTTTTTAAAATTTTTATTGTTTTTTCTTCTTATTGTTCTGGTTGGGTGACTTTTGCTTCCTTATATTCTAAATCACTGATTTGATTCTAGGCTACATCCCATCTACTATTGGTTCCTTATAAATTGTTCTTCATTTCAGTTAGGGTATCCTTAATTTCTGACTTTTTTTTATGATTTCCATGCGTTTTTTTTTTTATGCTGTTGAGGTCCTCACCAAGTTCCTCAAGCATTGTTGAAAACAATGTTTTGAACTCTGCATCTGATATACTGCTTATCTCTATTTTGCTCTGTTCTTTTTCTGGAGTTTTAATATGTTCTTTCATTTGGGCCATATTTCTTTTTCTCCTTGTTTTAGCAGCCTCTCTGTGTCTGTTCACATGCATTAGGTATAGCTGCTACAGCTTTCTGGCTCAGTAGAGTGTCCTAATGCAGTGAGTGTCCCATAGGGTCCAGTGGCACAACCTCCCCTATTACCCAAACTGGGTACTCGAGTTGCACCCATCATGTGGGCTGTGTACAACCCCTCCTGCAGCCAAGCCTTGATTACTGTTGGCAGGTCAATGGGAGGGATTTACCCAGGTCAATCAGCTGCAAGGATAGCAGTGACCACTGGCCACCAACTTCCAACCACCATGGAGGATCAACTTGCAGGGGCCCACTCCACAGAGGAGAACTTAGCAGGACTCTGGTGCCCACTGAGTCCACCCCCTGAGTATGTTGCCTCTGGAGATGATTGGGTGGCGGTGCTCTGATGTGGTCTATAGTTGTTCACTGGGTGCACAGCCTCTGGGGTCTCTGGGAGGTTGAGACCAAGTGATCTGTTCAGGGCCACCTAAGTAAGCTATAGAACAGTCTGCAGTTGGCTGATACATGTGCTGGGTTTGGAGTTGCCCAAGTGAGTCCAAGCTGTGAAATAAGACCAGCTGCTTTGCTGCTAGTGTTGGGCCTTGGGCCACTTAGCAATAGGCAGGGGGCATGCTGAGGCCAGATGCTCTCTGTTTGAACAAATTTAGGAAAATATGAAGCATGAGCCAAGCAAACCATTTGTATGGAAAAGCCACCTGAAACAGCCTGGGTAGACCCGAAGGTTGGGGATGGGGGAAGCCTCAGGAAATCACCAGGGTGGGGCAAACAGTGTGAGCCAGGTTGATGGAGTGTCAGATATGATGTCTGCCTGCTGGTTCCGTGGCTTTGTGGCTGGAGTACTCAGAAAACATCCAGTGGCCTCTGCCAGCACTTTTGTCTGGGAGTAAGTTGCCCTCAGCTCTCACCCTGACGCTGGACAATCCAGTTCCTCCCTGTCTCTAGTGCCTTTCAATCTGCTGCCTGTGCGCTGGAACTCAGGGGGAGTGAGTCCAAATAAGTCTATGTGCAGGCCCTTTAAGAGGAACTGCCTGAGACTAGCAGTTTGTCTTCCACAGTCTCATTCCTTATAGCCAGAAGTTATGGAGACTTTTCCTGGCACTGGAACCCTGGGCTGGGGGGCTTGGACGCCTCAGTCCTGAGATATCCCTCCCAATATTTTTCCACCACAACGTGGGTTGGGACCAGCCCATTCTGCATCTCTACCCCTCCTATCAGTCATGCTGTAGTTTCTTCTTTAATTCCCTAGTTGTAGGATTTCCATTCAGCTCGATTTCTGTCAGCTCTTAATGATGGTTGTTCTGTAATTTAGTTGTGATTTTGATGTGGTTGTGTGAGAAGGTGAGCCATGTTTACATATGGAATCTGGACCGAGAGTTGGAAAATTTCTAGTTGTAAGTTATAGTTAATAAAGTTAGTAGTTAATGCATGTGAAAAGGAACTGAAGGTATGACACACCATGACTTCAAGAGACCTAAAAGCAGTTCCACCTTTGTGCCCTGGGAGGACTGTGAGTGACCAAGATGGTATGTGAGCCATTGTGCTCCAGGGAGAGATGTCCACCCTGATGACGAGTCACTGGTCAGCTGAAAGGATGCTACGAAAATTGCTGGACTTCAGTTTTTATCTAGTTAACCTTTTCCCTGAATTTCAAACCCCTTACCTAACCTTTTCCCTGAATTCCAAACCCCTTACCTACACTTTTCTTCCCCTTACAAAAAGAGTTAGTTTGAATGGAACATAAGATGGTCTGTTTGGGTGCATAACCAGCTGTATTCTCAGATCGCCGGCCATCTGAACAAAGTGCCATAAGAGATTCAATCCCTGTCCTACTTATTGGTTTTGGTGGTAACAGGCAGCATGAAGACTGACTTTGCCTGTTTCAGTATCTCTAGCAAATTTCTTTCCTCTATACACAACTAATTTTTCCTACAAAAATTCATGCAGGTGAGGGGGGTTGGAAGGTAGAAGGATCAAATGAAAAAAGAAAAAGAATTTATAGATACAGACAACAGTGTGGTGATTGTGGGGTAGGAGGTGGGTGGAGGTACAAGAGCGTATAAGGGGGATAAGTGATAATGGGAAAAAATACAATAAAAAATTCATTCAGAAAATTCCTTTAGAAACTCGTATTTTCATTTCCCCACCGTGATGCTCTCCTGTTTGTGTCTTCCTCGAACCTCATTATTCCTAAGCTCTTCAGAAAGAGGGTCATGCCACTCACCAGAGCATACCGTGTTCCTACCACACTGCTAGCAGGAGCTCAAGAAGTGTGCTAAATAAATTAATTATTCATTTCTATTATTCTTATTAATAACTTGAAAATCCCTCAGAAAGAGTCCGTCCATGGGATGAACTTAGAACAATAAAAGACAGAATATAACAGCAGATCATGGTTCCATGTTCTTTTACATCTCATAGAGCATTTGTATCAACAACACACACAGAAGAACATTTAAAGATTCATACTGAAGTGTTATTCCTCCCTCTTTTGTGTCCTCTGGAAACTGCCTTAGGTGGGTACTTGCCAACAGGAACACGTTGCTGCTCTGCCCAGCTTCCCTCCTGCCTTTCACAACTAATCCTGATCTGATCTGCGTGGTTTCTTGCGGCTGAATGCCATTATCTTCACTACGGGAATACAATTTCCCTGGCCCTAACTCACACTCTTACATCCTCCCTTTCTCTCTTCTGTTCCTTTGCTTTCCAAACACTTCATTTCTGCTATTGGGTTCATTCATTCACTAACCCTATTCATTCACTAATTCTAGCCCAATGACAACCTTGTATGTTTTTATTACAAACACTACATTTCACTGCCCTACCCCCTCCTCTGTCCATGGCAGATGCCAATGCGCTTCCCCATAAATTCAGAGAGCTGAAACTAGTAAATGACCTTCTTCAGTATCTCCAAGCAATTTCCTTATTTAGACAAATTTTCAGGTAATTATGAGGTGATCACATCTTTAATCATTTCTTTCCAATGCACCGTATGCTGAAAAGAATGTAACCCAACATTCAGTTATCATCTTTTGGATACCAAATTAAATGGAAGGTAACTAAAATTCACCCCTGTGGTATCTCCAACACCAGAATCACAGAGATATAGTGTCCATGGAAGATGCTAATAAGTTGATCCAGTCAATCTTTTCCACTGAATTTGGGCTGAGCCTCAGAATCCTGCTTATCTTGCCCTGCAGGAAATTACTGTCAATCAACTAGACACTGACACTTGAGATAAAATTGTTTTTCATGCTTACACTATGATAATAATTATAAGTGTGGAATCTCTTTATTGACTTTTAACAATGGTAAAATATATTTTCAGTGAGTAACAAATGCTAGGGATAATACTTTCAAATAAAGAAGAAAGAATCCTTTCTGACTTTCCTGTCTTCACCACGTTCGTTCCAGGAATTGTGTGGATGGGACCTGCAACTGAATTCAGTAGTCACTCAGACAGTCTGCTGCCTGGCCACACTGTTGTCTGAGGCTACATGCCAACTGGCATGTTTTTCCACTCTCAAAGCTTTCCCTAGGAGGACCTGCCATTTAATTCACTTCCTGCTTTCACCCAGAAACAAATGTTCCCACTGGTATCGAGTAAATGCGTGAACAGAAGAAACAGTGAGGACACCCCTCAGGGAGAGAGGACGAGAAACAGAGAACCTAGTGTGAGAATGGTCAGTGGTGGGGAGACTGCAGGGAGGGTCGGGGCCAGAGCCTTGAGGCTGACATTTGTTCCTGGTCTGCCGAAGGGGACACAGAACATAGTGGCCATCTGACAGCCTTCCATGTAGGCCTCCCATGAGAGTATTTTGTTTTAATGGAGAAATCTTCCCCTTCCTGACTTTTGCAGTTACTGCTGATGGAGCCAAGCAATCCCTCCCTACTATTAAATAATATGCATAATTGCCCCCCCCAAAATCCATTTAAAATGTACCTAATACAGAAGGAAAATTGGTAAATATTTACTGAATGAAGGTACAAGTAAAGAAATAACTGGTGAGCAGGAGAAGAGAATCAATTCCCAAGCCTGGAGTTGCTGCTCCTCAGCCCCTGGGCCAGTTGCCTGCACAGCCCCTTCCCTGTCACCTGGAATCCTGGACCTGTGCCATCGTGTCTGAGAGCTGCAGTGGGACGAGGCTACACGACAGAGTCCCTCTGGACTCTGGCACCAAACCAGTGAAGAGCTCTATTTTGAAAACCTTTAATGAATGAACACAGCAGCCACAGAATGATAATTTCATCAGGAAACTGGGCCACCAAAGGCAAGCAGGCCACAGAGTCCTGAAAGCTGGAAAAGCCTCCCAGGCCAAGAACCTGTTAGGCCTCACTGAAGACAGAGCCTGTGTTCTCAACTGGGAAATGTGTCCCCAAATCAATAAAGCTGTGAGGCGGTCATAGTGTCTCAGCTCCAATGAGCTCCTGATGCAGCATTCTTGGTTAGTTTGCCTCAACCTGCAGCAGAATTTCTATTACATGGTTTACCAGAAAATGTAGATCTTTTCCGAGTTTTGAAGGGTGCCTCCCCTGCTCCATTTCACGCCTGCCCAGCTTGAAACTAGGTCAGGTGGGTTGTAGACACTGTGAAAACGCATGGCCCAGGAAGGCACTGGTGGAACAGAGGCCGGGACCACTACACCCGGCCTCTTGTTTCTTGTTTCAGCAGACACTAGATGGAGTTGTCTGGGTGTGAGCTGGTGGTCACTGCCCTTTCTCTGCCCCCCACTCCCCCAATGGCTTCCTGTTCCTCTCTGCTGGCCAGTGAGCCCCCTGCCAGGTGGAACACCCGGAGAAAAGTACTTACTCCCAGAAACTTATGAATGAGACACTTGTGTGGATGCCTGTGATCCCAGGTGTTGGGAAAGAGCCTCCAGCACCACAGAGAAACACCCTGAGAGGCCAGCAGCTCTACCGTCCTCCCCTCCGCCCTCCCTCATGGCCAACCAGCCTCGAGGTCCGGTTGTTTGTGCTCCTGCTCCATCCCCCAAGGGCTCTCTTCCTTCACCCCACTCCACTGCCCCACTCTGACTCATCAGTGTCCTCTAGCTAGTCTCCTGGCCACCAGGCTCACACACTTCTCAGCCACTCACTCCCTACAGGCCACCAGATTGCCCTTCCCCAAACACCCAGCTGCTTCCTGCTTTGAGTGTCTCCAAGGCTTCCCCACCTCCCACCTCCCACCAAAATCTCAGTCCTGACTCCCTGGACAGCCCCTCCGTGATCTCCCTGAGCTGCCTCATTTTTTCTGCCAAACTTCAGGTGCTCTGAGTTTCAGGAACACTAAACCACTCTCAGGCAATGAGCCGCTTTAGACGCAGCTCAAGGGCGGCTGCCTTGAGCAGCCTTCCGTGGCAGCTCTGCTGTCGATGCTCGCCTCTCTGTGTGTCCGTCACACCTCGCACGCATGTCTCTAGCAGCCTTTATCCTCGCTGTGGCTGCCTGCCCTCACATCTTTTTCCCAGAGGCAGGAGTGGTGTCACCTCTCCCTGCGTCCTCTGTGACACCAGACGAGTGGCTGGCACCAGTGCCCAGCAGATGTTTGTTGAATGGATACTAAAACCGCCCACTCCCCAGCTCCTGTTAAATGGTCTCTGTTTTACTCTATTGTTTGTATGGGAGCCATTAAAACTTTTCAGAAGAAGGCGGGATATAAAAACAAACTTGGTGAAGTAGTTGAGCAATAACTTAATTGTAAAATGAGAGAAAACCAAGTTGCTGGGAAGCAGGTGAAAAGCTTAGGCGACTGCCTCACAGTTCAGAGCCTCAGCTCCAGTAGCCCCTTACAGGGCAGCTGGCCTGGGTCCGTCCTTTTCATTTCCTGTGTTTCTACTTATATTTCTACTAACATCTTACTGACACTTGTGAATGAATGGAATAGGCATTTTTTTTTAAACAAAGCTTGTGGAACTTTTCTGTGTGTCTCGTGTGTGTGCACATGTGAATGTTATTTAGATTTCATGATGGCAGTTACCAAGAAAACGGACACTTGGAACAGTCTCTCTTGGAAGCCTGCTTGGGAGACCAACGACTCGGTCTGCCAGAGGGCGCCTGCCTTTGAATTAAAAGGGGGCATTTCATAGCCTCAGCTTTGCTCACACAAAACTGTAAAAATTGTCATTGAATTTGACATAGGGGACTATCAAGAAAGAGAAGAATTTTTTTAAAAGAAAAACTATAAAAAGAAATATTAATAGTTAGACTTTGATGCTATATGTCCAAGCTCTGTTGACATATTAACTCATTTAATTCTTACAATGAAATGAGGTAGGTGCTATTATTTGTCCTTTTCAGAGATGGGGAAACTGAGGCATAGAGTTCACACCACTAACATGTTGCAGAGCAAGGTAGTGAACAGGGGTAGTGAGGTTTCAGCATCTAGGGCCTTAACCCATCAGCCAAGCTGCCGCTGATATAAACGCCTGGAAGGGATGGGTATCGTAACACCACCAGTCTCTCACGGGGTCCTCGAGTGCCCAGTAATGAGGCCACGGTCCCCATTCTCAGGAAGCAGACAGGGTAGACAGGGAGACAGCTAGACATAGCAAGCACATCAACCCATCCATCCATGCGTGCATAAAACAAGCGGGAACCATAGAGAGGGATGTGAGACCGCCTGGCAAAGACACAGGCACACCCTGCCGGTTAAGGGCGGAAGGGGCTCAGGGTGTGAGCTTTACCACCATGGCGCCAGTCAGGGGATGCTCAAGGGCAAGTGACGTGGTCGACTGTGTAAACAAATGAGGAAATGAAAACAGGAGGGCCAAGGTCGTCAAAAATGCTTCCAGTGAAGAAAAGAGGCTTAAATACAATGTCAGAAGAAAAACAAAGGAAAGAAGAATTGATTTAAGAGCAGTGCAATTTGCTGTGATGCAGAAGAAAAGAATTTTTTCAATTCACAGATACCAATTGTTCAAATGTCAAAAAGCTACTCGGGGATTTGCAACACATGACTTTAGTCATTTACACACTCTCTCACCCCATTAAGGACCTCGAGTTGCTGTCCACCTTATAATTTAAGCATTAGGGACAGGCTGGTCTGTTACACAGTGAGGCTTAGTTCCTCATCGCTCAGGAAGACTCAACAATAACTTCAAGAGGGGATGATTACAAATTATGTTTGGTTTGGTTGATACATATCTGGCATTGTAGACCACTTCTGACTTTGGGGCACGCTCCATCCTTCAGCCCTGGGCCAGGGCATGGCCGCCCTGTCAGGTAAATGTGGCTTCTGACTGAATGGCAGAAATAACCGTTGGGGCTCAATCCAGCTAGTTTGCACTTCAATGTTTGTTGAATGAATGAATGAATAAGTATTCAGCAGACAGCATTTCACATTTTCCATATCAGATGAAAAACATTACAAACTCTCAGTACATGCAAAATATGCATACCAATGTTCCATTTAAAATGACCTGCTCAACTATTTGAGGTTCAGGCAGGTTTAATTACATCTCTGAGGGGCTAGAGGGCTCTGACTAATGTTCGTGTTATGTACAGAAGTAGTTACTGAAGGGAGGAAAAGGAAATATCAAGGGAATTTTCAAATTCTCATGATGTGGTTGAAAAAAACAGAGGCAGGAATTTGCACAACATTCAGGTATATCTGTGAGTGAGTTCTGGAAAGCTGCCCATTTGGGGTGTGCTTTGTTTGGCTCTTTCCAGTTTTTGGTTGAGCAAACACAGCCTCTAGAATGAGAACAACAGGAGCTCCTGAGGTCAGCGGCACCCCACTCAGCCCTGGTCTGGACCTCAGAATGGGACAGAGGAGGCAAAAGGGCTGTGACCACACGTACAGGCTCACATCTCTCAGGCCTGGGCACCCACAACCCCCGACCCTTCCAACCCCCAAGGTCTGAGATTCAGAAATACTAACAACCTTCTTTGCCTTTTAAAAAACACCATTGTCGTAAGGAGAGCCCTTTCAGGCCTCCCAGTGAAGTTTCAGAGCTAGCGTTGCTTTAACTAGCTTTGTGATTCAGCATAGTAATTGTGACAATTTCCTTGATATGAGAACATCAAACTCCTTCATAAAAATTTCATTTGTAAAACACTTGGACACAAGGTGACTTCTCTTTACTTTAGGGATCAGTTTTTCTGGGGCGGAGAAGAAAGGCACTCACTGCCACAATCCCTGTGCACAGGTGCTAGAACTTTAGTCATGCGTGCTTTGCTTTGCTTATCCCCCATCCTTCATTGGACTTACCCAGCCTCTTTATTTGGTTAAGAAGGGGTTGGATGGGTACTGCCCCCTCCATCTACTGAACAGTGAATTTCACCCCAGCAGGCCTTGTTCACTGTCCTCAGTACTAAGCTGAACCTGGCACAAGGTAGTGCTTACTGAATATTTGTGGACTAAATGAAAACATGAGCTGCAAAGACAACAGGCTTGAAACTAGGCCCATTCTCCTCCCATTTCCTTTTGCATCATTTGTTATTACTAATAGAGTAACACTCTATCCCATATCCTGGGGCTCTCTTTATCTGGAAACAATGAGAGAAGACCCAACCCACTGCCCCACACGGAAGGAGCTGCTGTGAAGGCAACTGTGAGGGAGAAATGAGAGAGTTGTCAAGCACACTTAGACCTGTAAGGTTAGGTCCCAGGGCAGACCAAGTTATGCTGGTGGATTAGAAGCCAGGCAGAGGGGTGAGCAGGGTCTGAAATGCTGAGAAATGACAAGCAACACACCACTTTCTCCAGTCCCCCCATCTCATAGATGAGGAATCACTGCCCAAATTTACAGAGCTAATGAGTTGGAAGAGGCAAGCCAGAAAGCCTGGGTGGTCCAACATCCCATCCAAATCCCTTTCCACTGCCCAGATCTGTCACACCCACATGGGGGTCCCATCAGGTCCAGTAAGCTCAGGAAAAGCCTTTACACAGATTGCATCTCTGTGCTGCAAATAGCAGGCGTTAGCTGTTGGGGTAAGCTTAAGTAGAAGAATCTGCATTCCTGTGTAGTAGTGTCAAAGTCTGCAGACTCTCCCAGTGCTCCCGGCTTGAACCCTCTTAGTCATCTCTTGATTGCCACCCTCTCCTGAGACACTCCGGCCAACAGAAGGTGAGAGCATGGCCAGCACTTGCTGATCCCTTACTGTGGGCCCACCCTGTGCTAAGCACTCGACGTGCATCATCATCTCCTTTGAACCTCACAACCTTTGGGATGAAGACAGCCATCACGCCCATCTCACACAGGTGGAAAGGGAGGCCCCATGAGATTAAATGACCTGCTCACAGTTCATAGATTCTAAGGGGCAGAAAGAGGACTTGATCCCTGACCCAATCACCAGGGAGTTCATCCTTTCAGTCATAAGCCATTCTGCCTGCCTATTAAAACTGGCTCCCCTGGATTCAGCCTTTCTTTCCCCATCGACACAGTTCAGTTCTTAGCATCTCACACCTATACTACTGCCCTGCCTCTTCTCCCAGCCTCTTCTGTGGTATCTTCTCCTTCCATCCATTTCTGCTCATCTTCCAAAACTGTGATTCTTCTACGTTGATGAGAGGTTTTTCTCACATCAACCAATTCTCTGTAGACATCAACTGGGTGTCCAACAATTCTATTCAGTTCTGACACTATCTACCTGGAGTGGGCAGCAGATTGCACAAGGTAGGGGGATCTGCCACTTCAGATGACAGTGGCAGTCTTGGGCCACCTGTACCTTTGGCTGATCAGCTATCAAACCTCCACAGGTTTAATAATTTGCTAGAATGACTCATGAAATTCAGGAGAATGCTTTAGTTACTATTACTGGCGTATTATAAAAGATACACCTCAGGAACAACCAAATGGAAGGCATGCATCCATAGGGGGTGCATAGGGGTGTGGTTTCTGTACCTTCTCTGGGCACACCACCCTCTCAGAACCTTGATGCATACACTAACCCAGGAGCTCTATGAACCCCATCACTGAAGGGTTTTAATGGAAGGTTCATTACACAGGCACAATTGATTAAATCATTGGCCATTGGTGATTAGCACAATCTCTGCTCCCTCTCCCACACCAAGAGGTTGAAGGGAACCTGAACATTCAAACTCTCTAATCATGGCTTGGTCTTTCTAGCCACCAGCCCTCTTTCGAAAGCTATCTAGGGGACCCCAGCCATCAGTCATCTCAGAAACTGGGTACAAAGACCAAATATTTCTTTTTTCTTGTACCAGAGTCATGCTCTACTCAGAAACCTCCAGTGGCTCCCCTGACAACAGAAGAGAGCCCAGACTTGTCCAGGTGGGCTGTAAGCCATACACAACCTCACCTCCCATGATTCCTACCACTTGCCATGGTCCAGGCTGGTCCACCTTCCAGACTCCTGCCTCTGCACCTTTGCCCCATCCTCCTGCCCTTTAACTGAATTGAAACACTTCTTAGGACACTGTTTGTTTAAAGATTGAGGGGGAGTAGAGGGCTCCAGTCACTCAAGAAAGCAATCTGGTAGTCCTTAGTCAAAGTCAGGATACAGCTGCTTGTGGCCAGCATTTCTGCCCTTGTGCATGGGTCCCAAAGAAATCCTCACAGGCAGGACCAGCGGGAGGCTATTCGGAGCAGCATGCTTGTGGAACTGCAGCATAATTTGTGAGATCTCCAAATGGACCCGTCACTCAGGGGTGGAGAGGGGAGCCATTGGGAAAGTCTGTGGAGATCTCTGTAAAGCACGACGCACATTATGTGGTCTACACAGAGTGACAGGGCCAAATCGTACAACCAGTTTAGGACAAAAGTAAGAAGTACAATAAGCTGAGTAACAGGATGAGTTACATAATTTAAAAATACAGGCGCCTCAGAGAAGAACAAAGGCTCTGCAAGCACATACAGAAACAGAACATAAACATCTAACACGTTAGAATGTTTACCTCTACGGAACACGGATACCTGAGCAGTGGTCCCCTGGGTGAGTTAAACACTGGGGCCACAGTCCCCACCCCCGCTCCTGGCTCAGCTACCTTGGAGCAGTTTGTGGCCCGAGAGTGGGCTGTCAGGCCAGGGCCTCAGAAGCAGGGGCAGCTAGAGAGAAGGCTGCCCTGCTCTACTGAGGCCCTCTTCCTCACAGCCCACCCACCTCCATGGCGACGGTGAGAAGCTCATCTCCAGAGATGAATTCATTTGGCTTTCATAAGTCTGCTCAATGAGTAAACATTAAGGATAGTTTAGATGATGGGACTTAGAAGAGATAGTGAAGCGGGTAGTGGAGGGAGGTAAACTGCCAGGCTGTCAGAATCAGATAAACTGAGAACTGCAAAACCCAAACCTTCCCTTTCTCTCAACTTTTTTTTTTTTTTGCAGAGCACCTGGACATACACCTCTACTGAGCACTTATAACAAGCAGCAGGGTGCTAGGGAATTTCACATTAATTATCACATGTATTATTTGCAAATATCCTACCCACGGATGAGGGTTATCCCTCCTGGTTTGTAGCTGGGGAACTTGAAGTCAGAGAAAGTAACCTGGCCACGCTGGCCTGCACTGTGAGTGTGTCCGTGTTGCTTTCCTGCTGCCCGGGAAACGCCAGCCTTTCCACTGCTACAGCTACGAACTAGCCGCTTTTGACATCCTCTCTCTAGAGATTCCTGCCTAGCAGCGGGTCAGACCCCCAGTCTCACCTTGGGACCTCCAGGGCTATCAGAACTGCTCCAGCAGCTGTCGCTGGAATATGGCAGGTCTCGAAAGTCTGCATCTCCTCAGAGACTTGCTGAGGGAACTTCTGGGGTTAAGCTAGGTTCTAGTAACTTCCTCTTTGTCTCCCACACACTTGAGTCCTTATTTGTGGCTCCTCTTACTAGGTCTAGTTTTTGGGGAACTAGAGACTGTCCTCCACAACTGTTTTCCATTCTGATCTGCATCTGCAGCTTCCTGAGATGCAAGGTGTGTTTCCGGGTAAGGGGTGGGGGGAGGGGGATCCTTTAATGAATTCTTCGACAGTAGTATAAACAAAATGACAGTGAAAATCTCTGTAAAACAAGAATACGGCAGAGTTTTGCCATATGCTAAAGCATTACAAGAACTAGGATTGTATGCAGGTCAAATGATGCCTGTCAAACCCAGGAATTCACAAAATTCTGAAGAGATGGTGTCAGAGAGGTGGCTTTTAACCAGCCTTCCCACTGGCACTCCTCACCCACTTTACACCCTGCCAGCTATGTAAGCAGCCTAGTTTTCAAGTCCCAGACCAGTCACTTTGAGCGAAATTTAAAAGAAAGTAATTCCATCCAACATAAAGTATTCTATAGTTCCTGGTGGTGATTATAACTTGCAGATTGCCCACGCCTCACCCAGAGTCCTGTCATAAACACTTATGAGGTGATTAACACCAGAAGCTCAATTTGACTTAAACAGGAAAACAGTATTATTAGAGAAAACTATGGATTTTCCTTTTTTTTACCATAAGGAGTTTATAAAACTGTGAAGAAAAGGGTGTCGCAAAAAGAAAAGTTTACAAAGTTGTGGTTTATATGTGAAATAAAAAATAACTCATGAAAAATTTATTCTACCCTTCTGGAGAACAAGTGGAGATGTATGCTAATAACAGTTCAATTAAATAAATATTTATTTTGCCATTACTGTGTGCAAAAGCCCAGGCAGGTTGAGCTGTGGATATACCAAAGCTGAGATTACACAGAGTTCTTGAGACCCACAATTCTTCTGTGGATTCAGGGGCTGGTGAGGCCCCCAGATAAACTCTGGGACCTAGGGATCCCTTTGAAGTGCTGTTGCTTTGAGCCTCCCTCATAACCTTAAAACCAACAATCAGAGCAGACAGGAGCTCTCTGACCTTCTCTTATCTCTCTGAAGTGAGCTTCCTTGTTAAAGGAAAAAAAACAAAAACTAAACTAAACAACTCTACCTTCTTATCCTGTCCTTTCTCCAGGAACAATACAGCATCGGGCTTTGCTGACCTCTGTGCTCTTCTTATACAAAGTATATTGTTAGCCCTCTGTATCCCATGCGAGATCACAGGTCTCCTTCCCTTCTACATGCCTGGACTTTACCCTTCTCGCTGGACCCTTGCTCTGTTCTTCCTCTTCTGAAGCTCCTCAGGTTTCTTGTCTCACTTTATCCCCAGAATCCCTTTCCTCTGGGATTGTACACAGGGTTGAACTTGGGGGTGGTGGTTTGCTTAAACCAACCAACCAACCAACCACATGTGTATTTTGGTTATACTTATGTATCAATGTGTAAACCCTGTCTGCTCCTTTTCTAAAATTCAGTCCCACAAATAAGGAGTAACCTTAACAGAGCATTTGGGAGCTTGAGCTTAAACTTTTGCATGCATTTTAAGAGTCCCTCATCTCTCAAGTCGGACTCTTCCTACGTCTCTTCTGCCGAACTGATTTTATTGAAATCCTTTGAAACACCAGTGTTTTAGAATATTGGTCCTCTCTGGAAGTTTCTTTCTTTCTTTTAAAAAGAAAATTTACACAGCAGTGTCTGGTAACAATAATGACTAACATTTAGAGAGGCTATATGCACTCTGTGCCAAGCAACCCTTTGAGGGAGATACAGTTCTTATCCCCATTTTATAGAGGCTGGATAGAACTGAGGCACGGAGAGAGTAAATTACCTGCACACATAGGGCAGCTGAGCAGGGAATCTAACCCAAGGCTGTGAATTTAAGGTCAAGCTCCAGAGAGAGTCAAATGGCTTTGGAATCCACACTTATCTGGTCTCCGTCTTTGGGGGCTGGTGCCCTTGATAATGTACTCAACCTCTTTGAGTCGGAGTTTCCCTTCCAGTACAATCGAGATAAAGCATTCTTAAATAGCTGGAGCAGTAAATGAGCCAGACGCGTGGCGGGTCTACTTGGGTCCCTGGTACCGGATAGTTGTCAATCTCCCGCACAGCCCAGCTGAGCCGTCTCATAGGCAGGGCTGGGTCCTGCTCCTCTAAATATGGCATCTCTTGGTAGAGGCCCAACTTCAATACGTTTAAGACTAATCATCCAAGAGGCTTCTGCATCTGCACCTGGCACACTGACCAGAGTCTCGCTTTCTCCCCACATCTCTCGTGGGTCCTAAATTTGCAACCTCGCCATGCAATGGGCTCCTCCTGTACCCGGGCTTCTCGCTCAGTCCGGACTCCTACCCGGAGCTCCCGAGCCTCCGAGCTAGCCGCCGGCTTACCATGGCATCGTAGCCCAGGGCGTTCATGAAGTGTGCCACCTCAGCTCCCTTGTATACGGTGAACCAGATGGTGCCCTGGTACTGGTCGCCAGCGTCGAGCAGTAGTACGTGGGGCTCCGCAGCGCGGATCCGCTGCACTTGGGTGCGCAGCCTCGCTACCCCACCTACGCAGCGGCTGACATTCACGCACTTGCTTGAGTCCTCGCTGGTCTGCTCCAGCCGACTGTGCACATCGTTGGTGTGCAGGATGGTGAGTTCCCAGGCACCCGCCACTTGCCACAGCAGCGCTCCCAGCACCAGGAGTTGTGGAGCTTGGTGACGCATGGCTGCCGCGTGGGTGCGAGTGCTGGCAAGCCGAGTGAGCGCTGGCGAGCAGCAGCGAATGCGGGCTGAGGAGCGAGACGCCTAAGCAAGCGGAGCGAGCGGGGCGGGACAGGGGCGGGACCAGGGCGGGCGCTTTTTCAGCCCGGAGTCCATCCCCGCTGCTTGTCAACCGATCCGACCCTGGCACCCGGTGCGCGCCTGGCACCCGGTGCGCCCCTGGCAGCTGGCACCCGCTCCTGCAGGAACAGTGGGGAAGTTGTTCCCGGCGAGGAGCGAGCACCCGCCACGATCTCGGCCCGACCGAGAGTGTGGGCGCCCGCAATCCCACTGCTAGCGGAGTCGGAGCGTCCACCCTGCGTCTGCCGCCAGGCTGACTCTCGCTTCTTTTGAGGAACGAATTTTTTCTAAAGAGAAATAGCACGGTTTGTGTTGGAGTTGTGGCGGATTGTGTGAGCAGGTCCCTGGAAAGAGCGAAAGAGGGTAAAGAAAGGAGGTGGACAAAAAAGGTGGGCGACAAGGGGCGCGTAGGGTGGGGAGAAGGGTAAAGAGAGATCCAGGCGAAGGAGAGAGATGCGTGTGCATTTTGTACTTTGGGAACCAAAAAACGGATTGTGAGACGTAACAAGCCACTCTCTTTCCAGCCATTGTGAGAACTCCCGAAGGAGTGAGAACTCCTTAAGTCTACTTTGTTTAGGCGTAGAATTTTGGAAGCTAATAAATAATCCAAATCCAGTCTGCGTTTATTTACTATTAAAACCTTAGCGATGAAACAGCAACGGTGCGTAGACAGCTGTGGGAAGCTCAAACGAACTACGAGGAGTACAGTTAGTAGCTCCGAGTGCGAGCTGCAGCCTTCTGTTGCTTTTGCTGGCATTTTTTCTTTCTTTCCTGTTTTTGAGGGTTTAATGTGTTAAGGGTGGTGCGCACATCTTTTAAGGCAAAGCTTTTGACAAGGAGGATCATATGAACACCATAAACAAATCAGCACAATAAACAAATCATCATTATCATCTAATTTTAAAGGGCAGTATTTCCTTCTGTTTAACAGATTGATTTCTTAGTGCAATCAATAATCTAGCCACTTTGGTTGCTGGATTGGGGTGAGTGGGTGCAAAAAGTGAAAGGGATTGATAAGAAGTGCAAACCACCAGTTATAAAATTAGCCACGGAGATGTAAAGTACAGCACAGGGAATACAGTCAGTAACATTGTAATAACTGTGTATGGTGTCAGATGTGTGCTAGTCTTATTGTGGTGATCACTTTGTAAGAGATATAAATGTCTAATCACTATGCTGTACACTAATATAATATGGTATATCAATTACGATTTTTTAAAAGTAATCTAAGCAGTTTGGGAAGGGTAGATTAGGAGAAGGGTGTTTACCCATTAGTATATCAATGAACATTGTTTTTTTTTCCACCTTTTGGCTACTACGAATAATGCTACTTGAACGTGGTGTACAAAAATCTTTTTCAGTTGTTACTGAACTAAAGGAATCCATTTGCCTGTGTGCATCAAAGCCCAATCAAATGTGAAAAGAGTTTAGATCAAAGAAAATAAAGTTTTTTTTAAAATATTTTATTTATTTATTTTTAGAGAGGGGAGGGAGGGAGAAAGAGAGAGAGAAACATCAATGTGTGGTAGCTGGGGGACATGGCCTGCAACCCAGGAATGTGCCCTGACTGGGAATCGAACCTGCGATGACTGGTTCACAGCCCGCACTCAATCCACTGAGGTACACCAGCCAGGGCTGTTTTGTTTTTTTAAGAAAATGGCAGCAAGCCTGGAATCACAGCTGAGCTTGTGCTGAGAGACCTGGCTTCTGGGTGGCATGGGGATAGCGTGTGTATGGGGAAAGGTGTTCATCACGGTGAGGAAGCAAGTTGGAGTCCTAGGCTCTACTGACTGGTTTGGGGCCAGGGTAGAGAGTAGTTGATCATTTTATTAGGTCCTCACATCTTTCTGTCTAGTTTCATGAGTGTGGTAAGTAGGTTGAATGTGTGCCTGGGGTTGAAACACTCAAAAAAAGATATTATCTTTAGTTTGAGCAAAACTCTATTTCTCTGGTCAACTGACTTGAGGCTTTGTTCTTAAGAGTTTGATGCTGACCAGAATTTCACATCCTAAGGACTTAATGATTAAGGAAGGGAGTGAACAAACATCAAGGAGAAAGAATCATATTAAACAAAAGAAGTTTCTGCATATCGTTGCAAAGTCTGTGCTTTCAGTTGTGAAAAATGATGTAACTGAATGGAGGTCAGCCGGGACTCCAGGTCGCGCACTCCGGGCCTCCCCAGAGTCCACATTGTCCCGGCTGCGTCACCAAACACTGTAACCAAGTGCAGGTTTAGCTGCCTATCTCTTTGAAAACAATGCTTGAGAGGCAGGTGCTAATGTAAAGAAAAGTGGTTTATTCAGATACTTGCCATCTGAAAGAGGGGGCACTCACATTTCAAAGACCATCTCTGCATCTCAGTGCAGGCAGAGGTTTTTACAAGGAGGGAGAAGGGAACAGAACAAAGAGAAGATCAAGGGAGGGGGTTGCAAAGCTCTCTATGTGCAGAGAAGCACAGTCCATTCAGGCAAGGCAAGTGATAGTCCACCATGAGTCATCCTGGTTAAGTCATCCTGGCTTCATGTCATCCCAGCTTCATGTTATTCTGGCTCCACAGTTGAAAGTCAGCAAAGCTCCTGGAGCTAGGATGCCTGAAGGTCAGAGTCTATCTGTATCTTTTGAAGTTAGTTCCTAGGATTCTTATACAAACATGCTGTTCATCTACAAGCTACATATTAGTTGGAGTCAGCACTTACAAAAACAATGTCAAAAGAATGGCAGAGTGGGTTACAATTTCCCACTGTTACAATTTTTCACTACTATAATAATAAAAACAAAACCACTCCAAAATTGGGTCAGAGCTTCTATGCATAGGAACTGCCTTGTATGTCTTACTCCTCCAACCTCTGGAAAGTTAAAACTGGGCACAATATCAGCCTGGGGACTGGGCCTAAAGCAACACTGGCTTAACAAGAAAGCCAGTATTATGACTTTTGAACTGAAGATTAAAAATTTTCTTTAGAATTAGCATCACTATGCTAGTTTATTTGCACTGATAGAAATGCCTTCCTTCTATTGATAAAATTATTTCCCTTCCCTTGTTCCTAAATACCCCTTACCTTCACCTCCTAATTGGAACACTATTTGGGTTTCTGCCTAAATCAGTGCTTGCTGAGTAGCTATTCTATTGGATCTCAAATAAATGCTGTTGCCTCTCACTTCAGCCTTCATTTTTAGGTTAACACATTTTTTTTTGGATATATACTCAGAAGTGGAATTGCTGAGTCATATGGTGGTTTCATTTATTTTGTTGAGCAATTGCCATTCTATAGATCACTGAACCATGTAACACTACCACCAGCAACACACAGAATTCTAATTCTCCACATCTTCTTCAACATGTTTTCTGGGGTTTTTTGATAATAGCTATTTGGGAAATAGTATCTCATTTATCCCATGACTGTTTGAAAAGTAGCATCTCATTTTGGTTTAATTTGCATTTCACTGGGCTGTGGAGCCTGGTATGGGGCCGGGACACCTCATGCCTTAGGGGGCGGGGACCTCCATTGCCACGTAATCCCTCCCATTTCATAACCGCAACACACGGGTGTGGGTCTCGCCCACCCTGCATCTCCACTCTCCCACCAGCCTCGACATGGCTTTTTCTGCATATTCTAAGTCATAGGACTAGTGTTCACCTAGTCTCTAGGCGGTTCTCAGTGACCGTTTTTCTGTAGTTTAGTTGTAAATTTGAAGTAGTCATGACAAGGAGGCAAGCACAACATTGACCTACTCGGCCATCTTGACTGGAACTGTCCGAAGATAAACGTTTTACTAGAGAAGTTATATGCTGGGGCAGGACTAGCCACCATGACCTGCCCGGTTAGGAAATGTGTTTTCCTCCCTCACACCTCCAGACAACCATTCTAACCTGCTCTCTCATTTAATAGTAGATCACAATTAATAATAGTTCGGACTTAATAATAACAAATTTATTGGAAAATAAGACACAACTCCATTTGTCAAATCACAGTAGAACTGGCACCACAGGTAGCTATGGATAAAGAAGTTCTGCAAAAGTCAAGGAAAGTGTTCTGAGAACCAACGCAGAGCGGTTGTACGGTGTGCGAAATAAAGATTATTGCTTGTTTCATTATATTTGTAAATTGCATGCGATCGTCCTTCGTATCAGTACCGTTTGCAATACACATGTATCCACGTGTAGATGTGTGCTTCCTTTGGAGTCAGCTGCTGCACATTTAGCAGCACACCACTGGAACTGTCTAATGAATATTTTGTTGAAGTTTCTTTTGTGATGTGAACTTATTTCTTAACACAAGTATTCAATAAAATGTCTATGTTTCTTTAAATGTGCTCAGACATTACATTTATTTAGATGAACTGAATTAAAAATCTGAGACCTGCTTTGATGTGAAATGGGGGAAATCTATTTGCCCACAGGCATCTCACCACACTTGGGTTACGCTGTTCATCATGCATTTTTGTCTTACTGAAGAGAAAACTGAATGTGATATATGACCTGGATAAATACTTTGTCCAAAAGCATTTAACTAGAAGGTAGCAGACAGATTTGGAATACGACTGAACTCTAACACTCACATTAAATCATTAAGTCCTTACAAATGTGTGAAGGCATAGATGTTATTATTCCCCTTTCATAGTAATAACATTGAGGTTCCATGTGTTAAATTAATTGTCCAAGATTTCACAGGTGAGCAGGTTTTACCCCCTTTTTGTATGTGTAACTGTTTCCCACAAGTTTTCTGCCCACTCACAATATTTATATCCTGCTCCCCATCCCATTCTAGTGTCTCTGACAGGAGAGGTTCTGGGTCTGGGTTTTTCTGAGGAGACTCAAGAAGCTCGACATCCTGTCACACAGCTTTTGCCACAGTCTGGTGGTCACAGCAGGACAATCAGTGGATATCTGCCCCTTTCATAAACCACACCTAATGGAGTGGGTTGGGTCTGAGTCAGTTGGGACACATGGAACAGATAGGGAGTGAGGAGACGGCCCTTTTGCCCGCTCAATCACGCTGGTGCCTCACGTCAGACCCACTCACTCCACCACTGGGGGCAGACACAAGTTTAGTCTCCAGCCTCTGTCACAGCCACTCATGTTATACCAAAGTTCCCTTACACCAGGGGTGTCAAACGCATTTTCACCAGGGGCCACATCAGCCTTGCGGTTTCCTTCAAAGGGCTGAATGTAATTTAGGGTTGTATAAATGTAACTACTCCTTAACAAGGGGCAAGGAGCTTGGTGATGCCGCTGGGTGCCGGGCTGGATAAAACAAGGTGGAGGGCCAGATTTGGCCCCTGGGCCTTGTGTTTTCCACCTGTGCCTTAAACTATCTTCGTTTCTTTTAAGTCTTTTTTCTCTTTGTTGCTCTGATTGGGTGTTTTTTCTACCTTGTCTTCCAAATCACTGATTCAGTCCTCTGCTTCATCTAGCCTACATTTAATTCCTTCTAGTGTTTATTTCAGATACTGGATTCTTCCTTTCTGACTAATTTTTATTCATAGTTTCCATGTTCTTTTTCATGCTGATGTAGTTCCTACTAAGTTCCTTGTAGTTCCCATAAAATTCCTTGTAGTTCTCACTAAATTTCTTGAGCATCCTTAAAACCATTACTTTGAACTCTATGTCTGATACTGTTACCGAAAGGAGCCCATTGGGGGGACCCAGATACTGTTATGGAAACAAGCCCCCTCCCCTAGGGTCTTTCTGTACTAGGTTCTTCTTGCCTGCCGCCAGGTGTTAGGAATTGTGGCTCTCAATGCCAGAGTGTGGTAAAAAGGAAAGAAACTATTTATTCAAAATGTATACAGGTTTAGAGTAATGGTGGGATGTCACTGTTAAAATCCCATAGTACCTTTAAAACACCTCTCCCCTCCACACACAGTCCTGCCTTCCTCCCTTTGCCAAGTCAGGCCAGTCAGGGGTACCATATCTCAGGAAAAGAAATAGAAGTCTGTAGCTTGGCTAGACTCCTGGTTCCTCCTGGTAATCTGTGCTCAGCTGGGCAGGTCTCCTGCAGTCTCCAGCACCATTAGCGGTGTCACCGAGATCTCCAGTTCTCAATCCAAAACCACACGGCACCTCCTCATGGCCCACCAGCAAGAGTCCTTTCACCCCTTTTCTTCTTGCTTGATCTTGAATTGTCCTCCCATCTAGTCCTGCATGGTCTCGTGCATTTTCTCTCCCTCCGCCTGGTGGCCCGCCTTTAGTGTAAATCCCAGCTGGCCCTCCTCCATAACCCCATTTCCAACTCCTCCCACAATTGGCTACACCTGCCATCAGTCCTACAGTTTCTGCTTTCCTTGGCTGCCATAGTTAGTCTGGGCAGATGTGGACCTCTGGTGTGGAGCAAACCATCACCAAGCTCTGGTGCAGGTGCAGTAAGGGGTGCTGCCTCCCGGTTACAGGATGGGTGAAAATTATGCATACCTTCTGGCTCCATTCAGGCTGGAAGACTAGTCTGCTGTTATTATGCAAAATAACTCTCCATGGCCCTGCTCCATGTCTCCCTTCCCCCAGCCAGGTCCATGAGGATATCCTATAATCCTGGACACCCCAAGTTCTAGACACCATTACAAATTCCCCTTTGAAGGGCCCTGGGGCCTCCCAGCCCATTTCAATACTGCTTGCCTCAATTTCATTTAGCTCCTTTTCTGGAGATTCTTCCTTTTCTTTCATTTTGTGGTTGTTTCATTGTCTCTTCATGTTAGTTGTCTCTTTGTATGTTTTTTTTTTTTCCTGTGTATTACATAGATCTGCTTTGACTCCCAGTCTTTGTGGGGTGGCTTTAAGTGTGAGGTATCCTGTGGGACCCAGTGGTGCCGTCTCCTTGCTCTCCTGAAGCGGATACTCTAGGAATGTCCACTGGGTGGGTCATGTGCCCTCTCCTGTTGTAATTTGGTCTGGATTGTCGTTAGCCCATTCATTGGTGGAATTTCCCCTCCAGCTGGCTGATGGAGAGGCTCAACCCCAAACACATCTTGAAAGCTGTTGTACAGGTGCTGACAGAACAAAACAAAATGACACACACACACAAAGATCCAAAAAGAAACAAAAATTCACAATAAAAATAACAACAAAAGAGAAAAAGAGCAGTAAAAGAAAAAGAATATAAGAAGACAAAAAGAAAGAAAAAAGATTATGAGATGAGAGAAGGAAGACAAATATTAAGAATAAAGAATAGAAAGAGAAAAATAGCAAAAAAGAACAAAGGGAGAAAGAATAAAAAATAAGAAAAGGGAAGAAAAAAGGATAAGAAAAAGTAAAACAAGAGTTATGAAAGAAAAATAGAGAAAAGAAAAATAGAAGAAAAATAAAAATTATGAAAAAGAACAAAGTGGAATTTGTCTTGGTAGAGTTTAACGCCTGCCAGTTGGGATCTCTGTTTGTATACGGCTTTGCTGTTGTCTGAAGCTGGTGTAAGCTAATGTCAGATGCTGCTCACATCTGGCCCTCAGCAGCCTGTTCAAAGCTGCAAGCAATCTGCAATTTGTGACTGCCTCTGCCAGGCTTGGCTGCACATAGGAGGGGTCAGGCTGCAAGGCCGGCTTTTACCAGCACAGGACCCAGAACTGGGTCAGCAACCATCTCAAGGCACTGCAAGATCTGCCTCTGCCTGCCTCTGCTTGCCAGCCTGGTGTCAGTCTTAGTCACTGAACTGCTTCTGAAAGGGCTTCTGGAAGATTTGGGAGGAGTGGGCACTTGGATCTCCCGTGGTGGGGAGGTACCACTCTGATTCCAGGGAAGACAGTGGGTGTTCCCCCATACATCTGAGTCTGTCCCAGATTATTTTTCTCAATTTGGCAGGGGAGAACCCCTATTAGGTAAGCAGGTGGGGCCTCCACAGCCCAGAGTCTGCTGGGTCTGCTGGAAACCAGGAGGGCTTTCTATGGGCTCTCTGGTGAGGGAGAAGCACCAGTCTGGTTCCTGGGAAAAAGTAAGGAAGGGACGTGCCCCAAAGCCAGTCCATAACACCTCTTGAGTCTACCTATGAGGCTGTCTCCTTTTCAGGTAGCAGCCAGGAATCAGCGGCCAGAGGGGAAATAAAGCAGGTCTCCTGCTTTATTTAATCTAATGAAGAACTTAAAACAGGAGGCTAGATGCAAAAGGGAGGCATGTCACCCACTCACTCCGCGGTCCTGAGGCTGGTCCAGTAAGACACCAGGTTCCAACATCATAAGCAGAACTGATAGAGCAGGAGGAGGGCGGGACCCTGAAATTCTGTGTGTATCATTTTCACTAGCAGGGAAAGAAAGGCTTTGAACTGTGATTCAATCCCAAGGTCTGGAGAGGGGAGGAGGAGGGGTACCTAATAGCTGGCTAAAGCATATAACCCTTGGAGCCCAATAGTCAGTGTGCTCAGATTGGCTGGGTGCCCACTTGCAGCTTCAGGCTCAAGTGTATAGAACAAACTTCGTAACAACTTTTTTTCTTCTATACGTGGGGGTTCAGACTACCTGGGTGCTTGCCTGTAGTTTTGTGCTCAAGTGTATTTCATAAATAAACTTGCTATCTTATTTCCACTATATGTGTCTGTATCTTGCCTGATTTTCTTGCAAGAAAAGCAAGAACTGAGGAGGGGAAGCCCCTGACTCTGGTCTCCCTGGTGCCCTCCTTAGTGGGGGTTAAGATGCAGAGTGGGGGAGAAAAGATGCGGTGGGGTGAGTAGGATTCCAGATGGTGGGGTGAATGGCACCCCACAAGGTTGGGTAATTGTTTTTCCCCAGGTTGACTTCTCTGGGAGGGGCTTGCTCTTCTCAGGAAAAATGGCTGATTCCATATCCAGGGATGATCCCACACAGGGATACCGGCAGCCACTCCCCCATGTCTCTCCCCAATTCCCCCCATTCTGGACCCTCCTCAGGTGACTCCAGTCCACCCTGCCTTCCCTTCACTGGGGCCCAGGGTGAGTGGCTGCAAACAAAATCTTGTGTTCTGACTTCTTAAAAAAAGAAGTGACTCCGTCTCCCACGGGCTCTGTCTCCCTGTGGACAGAAACCCCACATTCGGGCTGGGGAGCCCCGTCTGGAGTCCAGGCTTCTTTCCTCTCAGGGTGAGGCTCCCACAGTCTGCTCTTCCTCTGCCACCTCAGCCTGCTGCCTGTGGGAGCAGGGCCAGCTCCTTTCATGACCCTGCCCTCCCTACCTGTCTCGAGATGGTTTCTGCCTGTGCTTGTTCATAAGTCTCCTATTCAGGCAGTCTGTAGTTGGTAACTCTGGGTGACTGTTCCTCCACTTTGTTTTAATTCCAGTTTGGTTGTGGGAGGAGGTGTGAGAGTGGTCCTCCTACTCTGCCACCACCTTGTGACACCCCCAGTTTATGTACCCTCTGATGAATTTTGCTGTGAACCTAAAACTGTTCTAAAAAATAAAGTGTTTTTTAAAGAAAAGTTCTAGAAGGATGCCAGTTCTGCTGTTTTTTAAAATCTTGGCAGCTAAGCCAATAAAGTATGTTATTTTTCACTAGTATACATAATGGTAATTGTAGGATTTAAAAATATATATATTTTATTGATTATGCTATTACAGTTGTCCCATTTCCCCCCTTCATTCCCCTCCACCCTGCACACCCGCTCCCACCCACATTCCCCCACTTTAGTTCATGTCCATGTGTCATAAGTTCTTTAGCTTCTACATTTCCCATACTATTCTTGCCCTCCCCCATCTATTTTTTACCTACCATCTATGCTACTTATTCTCCATACCTTTTCCCCCTCTTTCCTCCTCCCACTCCCCTGTTGCTAACCCTCCATGTGATCTCCATTTCTGTGATTCTGTTCCTGTTCTAGTTGTTTGCTTAGTTTTTGTTTTTGTTTTAGGTGTTATTATTAATAACTGTGAGCTTGCTGTCATTTTACTATACATCTTTTTTATCTTCTTTTTCTTAGATAAGTCCCTTTAACATTTCATAAAAATAAGGGCTTGGTGATGATGAACTCCTTTAACTTGACCTTATCTGAAAAGCACTTTATCTGCCCTTCTATTCTAAATGAAAGTTTTGCTAGATGGAGCAATCTTGGATGTAGGTCCTTGCCTTTCATTACTTGGAATACTTCTTTCTAGCCCCTTCTTGCCTGTAAGGTCTCTTTTGAGAAATCAGCTGACAGTCTGATGGGAACTCCTTTGTAGGTAACTGTCTCCTTATCTCTTACTGCTTCTAGGATTCTCTCCTTCATTTTAATCTTGGGTAATGTAACTATGATGTGCCTTGGTGTGTTCCATCTTGGGTCCAACTTCTTTGGGACTCTGAGCTTCCTGGTATTCCTGGAAGTCTATTTCCTTTGCCAGGTTGGGAAAGTTCTTCTTTATTATTTGTTCAAATAACTTTTCTACTTGTTGCTCTTCCTCTTCCCCTTCTGGTACCCCTATAATTCAGATGTTGGAACATTTAAACATGTCCTGGAGGTTCCTAAGCCTCTCCTCATTTTTTTGAATTCTTATTTCTTCATTCTTTTCTGTGTGGTTGTTTCTTTCTTCCTTCTGGTTCACTCCATTGATGTGAGACCCAGTTTTCTTCCCATCACTATTGGTTTCCTGTGCATTTTCCTTCATTTCACTTAGCATAGCCTTCATTTTTTTCATCTAATTTGAGACCAAATTCAACCAATTCTGTGAGCATCCTGATGACCAGTGTTTTGAACTGTGCATCTGATAGGTTGGCTATCTCTTTGTCATTTAGTTGTATTTGTTCAGGAGCTTTAATGTGTTCTTTCGTTTGTGACATTTTTTTTTGTCTTGATGCACCTGTTATGTATGGGGGTGGAGCTTTATGTGTTCACCAGGGTGGGGCAACCCACATCGATGGGTTGTGATGCTGTATGTGGGGAAGGGGTCTTAGAGGGAGCAATGGCACTTGCTCCTCTCTCTGTTGGATTTCAGTCCCTTCTTCCTCTTCCCCCAAGAAAACTGGGCCCCTCTGGTGCTGATTCCCATGTGGGTGGGCCTGTGTATGTTCTAGGGCCCTGTGGGTCACTCCAAGGAACTCTCCTGTGAGGCTGGGAGTCTCTCCTCGCACCTCAGTCCCCACAGGTGTTTTTAGTCAGTGTTTTGAAGCTTTATTTCCCGGCACTGGGACCTTGGGTTGTGAGGTCTGTCTGGCTCCCCAGTTTTGCCTGGTTTATCTGTGCATGAATGTGGGACCACCCGGTTAGCCAGCTGCCTTGTGCACAGTGCCTCTCTTCATAATTGCCACCTTGCTGGGTCAGCCTGCTGCCACCTCGTGCCCAGGGTCTGTCAGCCCCCACCTGCTAGCCTGGGGTCCATCAGCTGCCACTATTTTTGCTGTGACCCCTCCCTGTCCAGCTGCCTGACTCCACCCCTCCTACCTGTCCGGATGAATATGTCTATTTTAACTCCTTGGTTGTTGGACTTCCATACAGTTCAATTTTCTGTCAGTTGTGGTTGTTATTTTATTTCTAAATTGTTGTTGTTACTATTTTGGTTGTGCAAGGAGGCACAGTGTGTCTACCTATGCATCCATCTTGGCCAGAAGTCCTGATTACAGGATTTTTAATAGAAAGATTTATCCATGTAAGTATGAATAACTGGCAGGTAATACATCTAAAAGGTATATATATATATATATATATTCAAAGTGAAATAAGAATGGGTTTTCTTTGAAAAACTGAAGTTTCTCATATTTTCAGGTGCTTTTAAAGATTTCCCTCTTCTGGGTGGTAGAGAAGTGCTCTCCACGATGTTCATATTTTTTGACAAAAATTCTTAAAAATGCCAGACTTCAGAGATCTGCTACCATGTGGAAAAACTTCTGGGTTACATGAGGAGTCTTTGCTGCAGTGTCTGTCTGTGCAGAGAGCAATGAGAGCTGTCTTGAGGAGGTTCCTTTCTCATGAAAGTGGGAAAAGATGTGTGACCAAGTGTGGCCAGAGTCCCACCTATGCGAAGGGCAGGAAGTGTTTCTTTTCCAACAAAGTTCTGCTTGGCAACTTTTCTTTTTTTCCCTTTATTTAATAAATCATTTAAAAAATGTCCAATCTCTGTAGTTTTTAAAAAAGACTGAAAAAGGATAAGAATTTGTCTTTGGTGACATCAGCAAGCACATAATGAACAGAACAAGGAGGTGGCTCCTTTAAGGAGATGGCCTGTAGTTTCCACCAGTTGCCTGCTGAAGGGGAACCTCGAGGTTGCCCATTCTTCAACAATAGGCCTCAGAATGTTAAAAAGAAATGTTGTTTCTTGAAAATTACATATTGGAGAGGACTATTTCTAGCCTTCCCCCACCCAGTACAAACAGGGAGATTTCAAAATGTCTGTGTCATCATTGATGAGGCATTGTGGGGACATTGGATGAGAACTTCAGAAGCCAGAGAATCAGTGTGCTACGCTACCCCAAGAATATGTGTGGGTCAGGCTGCCTAGCAAATCTAAAACTGTGTGTAGTAGATTCAGTAATTATTTAAAAAGAAGTTTATAGGTTAGGCTGCCCCAAAGCTTTTGCAGAAAAACTAGAATTCTATTTTGCTGGAGACAGGTCTGGAATGCAGTGCTCCAGGGACAGAACTGGCCACCTCCTGGATCAGTGATACCTTTGCATTGCTGCTCCCAAGGCTACTAAATGTTTTTGCATTTTTATTGTTACCTTTGAGTCATTCCCTTGCTTTCCACAGGATGAGTTTCCTGGGGATTTTGTCAGGCTGAAGGTTGTCTTTACCATGCCTCTGGAATTTTTCTCATGCTACTATTATAATTATTAATGTTTCAATTTATGTTTCTAAGCAAAGTTGCCTTTTGTTTTGTAATGAACTCTTTTATTCCCCCATTGGAAATCCTGAAATTTGGAAGAGTGTAGCCATTTGTGTGGAAAAAAATAGCTGCATATTTATAACTATTTTTAAAGAAAAAAGACAAATAATACATTTTTTAAATTATAAGAAAGGTATTTTAGGAGGACCTTCTATGTGACAAGCCCTGTGGTCGACACTTTATCTTAACCATTTTATTGAATTCTCACAGCAGCCTTTTCAAAGTTGAGGATAACAAGACACAGAGTGATGAAGCACTTTTGTCTAATTCAGGACAGCCAGGTCTATCGGATAATAGCTTCAGTGACGCAAAATTGAACACATTTTTTATCTCTTTTGAATGGGAGGCAGGATGGAATGGAAAGAACACATTGAGACCTTTGGCAAGACTCTTGGTTCCACTGCAGTATAATTTCTCATTTTATGTAAGAAGAAACAATGTAATAATCTACCCTCCAAAGCTTGCAAAACATGTTCTGGAGAGATTGTCATTGGTGACATGGTGGTGGGTGATGCAAGCCTAGGATTGGGGCTTCCTTGCAGGACGGTGGGACAAAGGGAAGCCACAACCTGTTCTTAGAATCATTGACAGGGAGGTGGCAGAAGAAGTGATAAGTAGTAAGTGGAGCTCAAGAGCTATTTCTGTGGGGAGCTGAGGCCCCATTCACTCCCATTCAAGGACACCAAGCTGATAGGTAAAAAAGACTGACATTAGCATGACTAAGCTCCCCCTTTCCTTTGCAGAATAGTTAACATAGATCTTCAAGGGCAGCCATAGCATCCTGTAACGTCCATCATATCCCTTCCATGTGCCTAGAATTGTATACCAATCTCTTCAATCTCATTTTGATTGTCACAACAACCCTACAAATACTTTTGTTGTCTTTTTGCAGAGAGGGTGACTGAGGATTTGAGAGTCTAAGTGTCTTGTTCAAGATCGTAGAACTAGTGGGTAAAGAGCAACCCTGCTTTTGATTACTAACACGTTTGTACCTCTTTCATAGTTTCTTGTTTTTTTCACAAAATCATGAGCCTGGATTTCACTTAGTTGAGAGGCTTTCAGGTTGAGGAGTTTAAAATAGGTCAGAAATGCTCTGAGAAACTTAATCCCATTTTCATCAGAATTATTAATACAAGATTAATCTGATTTTATTGTTTCAGCCCTTTCCCCTTCAAGCTGTCCCAGAACCAACCTCCAGGGAGTTACACTTTCATCATGCCTGTCAGCTCAGGGCTTAAAAAGAGTGTGATAAATCTTACGTGGTCATGACATATAACTCTTTCTGAATTCTGTTTGATAGTATTTTGTTGAGAATTTTTATGTCTATATTTATAAAGGATATTGGTTTCTAGTTTTCTTATTTTGTCATGTCTCTATCTGGTTGAGAAATCTGGGTAATATTGACCTTTTAGATTGAATTGAGAAGTTTTCTTCCCTCTTTTATTTTTTAGAAGGATTGGCATTCCTCTTTAAACATTTGGGAGAACTAACCAGTGTAGCTATCTGGGCCTGAACTTTTCCTCATGGGAAGATTTTATATTAGAAATTCAATCTCTTTACTTCTTGAAAGTCTATTCAGATTTTCTATTTCATTTTATTGAATTAGTTTTAGTAGTTTATGTCTTACTAGGGTTGCACCATTTCATCTAGGTTATCTGATTTGTTGACATGAAATTGTTCATAGTATTTACTTATACTTTTTAAAAAATTGTTTATAAAGTTGGTAGTAATGTCCCCTCTTTCATTCTAGATTTAGGTATTTAATTTGAAGCTTTTTTCTTCTTGATCAGTATATCTAATGGTTTGTCCACTTTGTGGATTTTTAAAAAGAAGAACCAATGAACAAATTTTTTCTATTATTTTTCTCTTCTCTATTTTATTTGTTTCTATTATACTCTTCATTATCTTCTATCTGCTTGCTTTAGGCTTAGCTTGCTCTTATTTTTCTAGTTTTTTTAGTCAAGATATTAGGTTGTTGACTTAATACATTTACAGTTACCAATTTCCCTCTAAACACAGACTTCACTACATCCCATTTTTGGTGTGTTTCATTTTCATTTATCTCAGAGTACTTTTTAATTTTTCTTTTGATTTCTATAGGACTATAATGCTTAGTCTCCACATATATGTGAGTTTCCTAAAGTTTCTTTCTTTTTTTGAAAAATTGTTAATTTTTAAATTTTGTTGTATTTTTCCATTATCATTTATCACTTTGATCTTTTTTATTTGTAATTTTAGTCCATTATGGTTGGAAATCTTTGTATAATTTAATTTAAATTTTTGTTAATTGATGCACACTTTGTATAATTTGTTATTTTATTAAATAATTTTTTAAATTTGTATAATTTAAAACTTTGTTAATTTATGAAGGTTTGTTTTATAGCTGAATAATTGCCTATCCAGGAGAATGTTGTGCATGTACTTGAAAAGAATTTATATCCTGTGGCAGTTGGGTGGATGCTGGTTAGATGTCTATTATTTCTAGTTGATTTATAGTGTTGTTCAGGTCTTCTATTTCCTTTTTAATCTTCTACCTAGTTGTCCCATCCATTATTGAAAGTAAAATATAGAAGCCTCTAATTGTTGAATGGCCATTTCTCTTTGAAATTCTGTCAGGTTTTACTTCATGAATTTTTAGGTTCTGTAGTTATGTGCATATGTCACTATGTTCATAATTGTCACTTATCTCTGATGGATTTTTTTCTATCATTATAAAATGTTCTTTTGTCTTAAAGCTTTTTTGGTCTGATATTAGTATACTATTCCAGCTGTTTTTTAGTTACTTTATCCATTATGTCTCTTTTCTTATCTTTTTATTTTCAACTTATTTTTGTCTTTGAATCTAAAGTGTGTCCCTTGCAGATAGTGCCACAGTACTTTGAACATGTTATCCCAATGTCTTCTGGCCTCCATGCTTTCTGAAAAGGAGTCAGCTATTAATCTTATGGCAGATCCCGCTTATGTAATGAATCACTCCTCTCATTGCTTTCAAGACTCTCTGTGTTTATTTTTTGATAGGTCAATTATGATATGTCAAGTGTTGATCTCTCTGAGTTTATTGAGCTTCTTGGATGTATGGATCTTTGGTTTTCATCAAATTTGGAAAGGTTTTTTTTTTGTTCATTATTTTTTCAAATATTCTTTCTATTCTCTCTCTTTTTTTCTGGGGCTCCAATTGTGTGAATGTTGTTACACATAATCATGTCTGACAGGTCTCTGAGGAACTGTTCATTTTTGTTTATTCCTTTTTCTTTCTGGCTGAATAATCTCTATTAACCTATCTTCAAGTTTGTTGATTCTTGTTCAACCAGCTCATATCTATTATTAAGGCCCTCTATTGATTTTTCTTTTGAGCTATTTTCCCTTTCCACTTCAGAATTTTTGTTTATTCTTTTATTTATTTATTTTAAATAAGTTCTCTTTATTAGTATTATTTATTGGATGAGAAATTGTTCTCATATGTTCCTTTACTTTCTTAGACATGATTTCCTTTGGTTCTATGAATGTATTTATGAATCTATAGCTCACTGAAAGTTTTTGTCTAATAAGTCTGACATTTGGGCCCCTTTAGGGACAGTTTTTATTCAGTGCTTTTTATCCCCTGTGTATGGGCCATACTTTCCTATTTTTTTTTACATCTTATACTTTCTTTGTTATATAGTACATTTAAAATAATATAATGTGGCCACTCTGGAAATTGGACTACCCTACCCACCCATAGTTTGTTGTTCTATTTGTGATTGTGGTTATTATTGTTGTTGCTGTTTGTTTAGCAACTTTCCTGAACTAGTTCTATAAAATCAATATTGTTTGTTGTCTATGGCTACTGAAGTCTTTGCTCAGTTAACTTAGTAATCAGCTAGTGATTGGACGGACATGTCTTTAAATGCTTTGAGCCAGTAAGTCTCCTGGCCTTTGCAGAAGGGCTTCTCTGGGCGTGTTGGGATGCAATTTATGGGTGTTGATGGGCAGTATACAACTCTACCTAAGCCTTCACTTTATGCTTGTGCAGAATCTCAAGGCTATCCAGAGGTGAAAAAATATGTACCTTTTCAGATATTTCCTGGGCATACTCAGAGCCCTGTACATGTGTGTGGCTTTTAAAGTTCCTAAGAATATATTGAGTTTTTCAAAGTTCTCTATAGGCTTTTTATTCATTAGCTTTTCTTTTAAAATAGTTTTGGTCAGCTTCTTATTTGCTCAACTGGTATTGCTATGATAGGCAGCTATAATGTTAAATAATTGTCTTGGATTGTTTTTGACAAGCACTGTGGGGAAAAGGATAGTATACTGGGCAAATGCTGAGTCAGGTCAAATAAAGACAAGCCTTGTGAGTGGAGGTCTCCAAGGAGCTGCAAGATAGGTCACTTAATGACAATTCTTCAGGAATAGAAATGTTTGGGGAGTGCAAAACCTGTATCACTACCCCCACGAACTCCTTTCATCATTGGTATTAACAGCTGCTGTGATTATAAGACTATTGGGTTTCAAGACTATCATGAGGCAAATTAAATTTCAAAATCCTTTCTTTTCTTACAGAGATTCAGCCATTTTTCTTGAGGAAACTAGAAAATATTGAGCGTTGCAAGATTTTGATTAATTGCCAGAATTTTGAAGTTGATTTTGATAATTTTTGCTGGTTTTCTTTTTATTTTTATAGAGAAACACATTTGGGAGGCTTTTCCTGGCTATTTTGGAAGCTTCTCAAGATCTCTCTCTTTTTTTTTTTTTTTTAGCAAAAAGCAATAATAATACTACATCTGTCCAGCAGAGAAACTGAAATTCCCTACTTTATTTTCTTTCTACTCTCCATGTCTATTATTCAATTTTGATTATAATATCTGTCCTTGAAAAGAGTCACATGGTTTTCTGATTCTTCTTTCAATCCCTTAACTCCTCAAGAATAAGGGGTTTGTGATGTCCTATCTTTCAAGTCCACACTTTTCCTTAACCAAGGTAGGCTAGAGTCTTGATTAAAAGTGTGCTCCCAACATTAGCAGCACAGACCTGGCCAGAGGGAAACTCGGAAATGCAGAATCTCAGGCTTCACCTAGGAATTGAATCAGAACCTGAATTTTGATGACATCCACTGGTCTTGCATGTACACATTAAAATTCTAGAGAATTTCACACTTTAAATCATAACATTTAATTTAGTTATAAAGGTACTTCAAATCATGTGTTGCTTATTAATCTTGCCATTTTTAAAAAAGGAATTGAACCTTTTATTAAAATCTAACAAAAAGTAAGTTTTATAAGACACTGAATATAGTGTAAAATTGCCACCACTTTTCTGAGGCTATAATTACAGCTGGGCCTGGCTCCTGACCACATTCTGACCTCATTCTTTCTTTCATGTCCCCTTCCTTCCTCATCCTCCCTCCTACTGCTCAGGAACTGATTAGGACCCAAGGATTTTGGCTCCAAAGATCTGAGGGACATGGTTACAACCCCACTGGACTGCAAAGTCAAATGTAATAACAATGTATTTGTCTGTATGTTTTTCTGTGAAGCTCAGGCTTGAGCTCAAGCCAGTAGGCAGTGGTGCCAGACCTCATGTTGGACATCAAGTGAGAAAAACAAGCAGCACAGTTTTTTTTTTTTCCTTTTTGCAGCCTAGCAACTCCAGGAAACCTTAAGACACAGAGAGCAAGGGTAGACCCCAGGATGGTAGCCACTGAAGATCTTAAAGGGACAGGACTGGGCCCAAGTCCAGGCCCAAGTATGAGGCACCTCAGCAATTAGGACTTTTCAGATGTAATTCATCAGAATTTATTATATCCTTGTCACGCCAGACTGTAAGAACCTTTCTTGAGGGAATTGTCTTATGTCTGAAAATATGACAAGTATTCTAGATTTCCCAGGATGTTGCATTTTATGTTTGTAGATCCAATAACTCTGGGTTTATCTCTGGCAAAGGAGACTTTCAGACTAAGCAGGAAGAAGTAGATGGACTATGGCAGCCCATTCTCACACGGCCTCTCCAGTAACCTAATCAGGAAGCTTAACGATATATGGTATTGGGAGCACTTCAGCAAAGATGTAAATCCTGCTTATCTCAAAAAATTGCTGATTCTTGATCTAATCAATAACCTGGTTGAGAATGAACCTTCATGTTGATAAAGTCTGGCATGAAAATTCTACTCAATTGATATGCACTTGAGAAATCAGCAATGCCTTGTTTCAACAGACATCTGAAAATTTCTGAGGGCAGGTTTTGACTAAGTTAACTGCTTTAACTTATTAACAATTAGGTAGGCATTTCTTGGGTTGTTTTATAGTCATATCTCTCTGGATTTAGGGGATTGCCTTGGACTGAATTAGGCCTTCTGCTCATTAATGTGGCTAACTGGACCCCTGAGACAGCATTCCAGATACTGCTTCAGGCTGCTCCGTGTACAGCTTTTCTCCTCCTCTCTCCCCTCTCTTTCCTTTTCTTGTCTTCCACCTCTCTACTTTGTATTTCTCTGTGGTCTATGGCTGGGAGCCCCACTAACACTAATCATTCATTGTCCAATAGATATCTTCCATGCACCAGGCACCATGCTGGGAGCTGTGGAGGATACAACAATGAACATGACTTGTGTTTGTCTTTGATGAACTTACCCATTTGCTAGAGAAGCAAGCATACACAAATGTAAGGATGATCCCACACTCGGAATACTTTGCTATAAATATACGTACAAGTATAAATACAAGAAATTCAGGCAAGGAGAAATTACCATTGTCTCAGACAGTCAGGAGAAATGACTTTCCAGGGTTGGCGAGACTTGAAAAAATAATGAGAAGTTAACAGTTATGATATTGATGTTTCCTCAAGGAAAACAAACAAATGCTGTTGAGCCCTGGACTTGTTCTTCTGGACCTATAATTTAAGAAAGTTCTTTGTAGTCCAAAGTGAAATAGTGAATTTCTGAAGCAGATTTTGATTATGTTCAGAGTTTTTCTCAATATAATATCTACAGAATAAATATTATCTATAAGTATTAATAATTTTCATGACAATTTGAGTATCTAAACAAATTTCTAAGCATATGCTAATTCACTTGAACTTGTAAGAAACATCCTCTCTAAAGTCCAAGTTAGTTGTGTAGCTGACTCTACTGTTCCCTCTTATCTACACAAATTGAAAGTTGTGAGCACTTAAATGTATTCAATTAAAATATCGGAAATGACTATGGATTAGCTGCATATCTTCCTATTAAGACTTGAACCTGGTGTCAAATCAGAGGAGCTGTGTTCTACCGTAACAGCCCCCCAGACACAAGAGTAGATATTGTGGCAGGCTCCAGTTCAACCATCTCATTATCACAGGGCTGTGAAGGGTTTCCCTAAAAGCCAGTCATCAGCTTTTGCCTTTCTGTGTTAGTATTGGCAAAACCTCTGTGTCTTAGAAGTGGGAGTCAAGTGCAAACCTTTCTTCACCTCGCCCTTTCTTCTTCCAACCCTGGCTTTATTTAGTTTGTTTTGACAATTGATTTGCTTCCTCATGCACAAGCCTCCCTTTCCTGAAAGGAAGAGAAGGCTAGAAGGTCAAGTACTCCCACTCTTCACCATAAATTCATGGCTGTTTTCCCTGCTCTTGCCCAGGTTGTCTACTGACACACGCAGCTACTGGCACAGTTACATTTGTTCAGGTTCATCTCTGATAATATGGTCACCCAAACTATCCATTTTGATACCTATACTTGATATTATTCCTGCCTCTGAGGTCCTCAGGAAAAACAAACATCTTTTATAACAGTTATTTTCTTTTTCTTACCATACTAGCATTATAATCAAATCAGGAAAATCCTTTCGGTGGTAAATTCTGTTAGAGATAAGCGTCAGACTCATGCAAATGGCTGGTGTGATAGAAGGTCACAGAAGAGAGGCGTTACTGCTGGTGGGTCTGCATTCTGTGTTGCCTGGAGGGCTGCAACGCCCCACCTGCAATTTGCAGCAATTTTCCACCTCAAGACCAGAAAGGTCATTCTGTGTTTAGTTAACCTAATCTCTTAATATACATGGATTTTAACTTGTCTATGAGTGAGTAACACACTACAACTCTTTATTAATTTATATTGGGAAGCTTGATTGAATTTGCCAAAGTTAATATTTTTTTTCCTTTTGGTCCCTCAGTGCTGTTTTGTTCATGGCAGCTGCTGACTAAAGAGTATGGTGTTGGTGTCCATCAGCGTAGATTCTGTCTACTGAGGATGATTTTCGGGCTCAAGGATTCGGAAAATTTTCTAAGTAATCTGGAAGGGAAAGCTGTAATCTCTTGGACCTCTGTTTTACATTGCCTTTCTTACAGAGTGTTGCTTTGGATGACTCTGCTGGCCAAGGATGATTTTAGAGTTCAAGGGTTCAGAAAATTTTCTAAGTAATCTGGAAGGGAAAGCTGTGTTCTCTTGGACCTCTGAGTTTCACCTTGCTTTTCTTGCCCAGTGTTGCTTTATCCCCTTGTGAATTCTGCTGAATAATATTATTGTTTGTCTTTAGTGCTCTCCTCCCTGCTTTAACCAGTTTCCTCCTTGTTTGGTGAATAAATAATGTTTCACATTTTCCTGAGGTCAACGCCAGGAACCTCCACAGCAAAAAGCACCAAAACAACCTTTTCATTGAAGTCCTTAAAACATAACCTGAAGTGGACTAAAGTTTTAAAGCTGAGTACAAGAAGAGTTTGACTACAATTTCTTGTTACCTAGATGTGGGGTTTTGCTTGATCTTCTGATTGTGTGTATGTGTATGTGTGTGTGTGAGAGAGAGAGAGAGGGGTGGGGGAAGAAAGAGAGAGAGAAAGGGAGAGAGACAGACTAAGTGTCTCTGTATATCGGTTCTGTCTTTTATACTTTATTTACATTCATTCATTCATTCTCCCTCTCTTTTACATGTTTCCATGTAATTTTTTTCTATTACTCCTGCCGCTAAAACACAAAAACTGATGGTCAGGTAGTCCACAGAGGTATGGCTGTGATGATTATCAAATATGGAAATACTCTGAACCTGATGACAAATAACTGTCACCTCAAACCACACCTGAGTGGTCCTCTGCTGCCAGCGAATCCCCCAGACCTCTCCCAATCTAGGGTTCACACCTGGCATAGCTGGGAGTGAGCCTCTGGGATTCTACTTCGATATACCTCTCCCTGTACTCATTCTGTTTAGTTAGTGTCATCTAGGCTGTGCCAGTAATTACATTATTTTGATTATCACTTCCTCTAAACACAAGTACCTAACTCACAGAGTACATGGGTATTCAGCCAATCTTGGTTCTGAAATTCAGCCAAGATCTGTGAAGGAAGCCCAAGAAATCCCTGAACAATAAGAACAGATTCCACAAAGTCCAGACACTAGTGATCACCTACTTTTCTCATTGTTTGTGACAATTTAGATGGTCACAATATGGACCCAGCTATCTGGCTGAAGTGGGAGCTTCCTATCACTGAAGCACACTTGAATATCTTCCAAGGCCCTTTCCAAGCAAATGATATTTAAAAATTAGTAAACATTGCAAATTCTCCCACAAAGGGCATAAATTGAATGTCACATGAAATACATGAGAGCTAAATAAGTAAAGAACCAGGTACTACCTTAAGGTCTCTGTTTGCCTGTTCTTGGTTTAGATATCTAGTGGCTGCAAGATTCAACCCGATAACAGCCTGTCATTTTGGGACTTGATGCTGGAACATGGCTTATCCAATGCAACCAAGAGGATGTGGGATGAAATGACAAGCATGTGTGGGGGTATCAGGATGTTGGGGAGGGAAGTGGTTTGATTTGGGGAACAAGCAGTTGAACTTTGTATATACAATGACAACAATGAAAGGAAGATTTATCTGTGGGTAAAACCGAAATAGAAGGAATCTCTAGTCTCCTGAAATGGATGAGGCTACCACTGCTACGAGCCACTCTGGAGGGACATAAACTCTGCAGAGTATGGCATCCAGGGGAAGTGGCTCTGGTAGCCAAAACTTGTCCTCTGAAGAAGGTTGTAGGTGAGCGGTTGGGAGTGAAGGAAACAGAAGCAGAGGGTCTGGGTAGAATGTCAGTACGGCTGCTGCAGTGACTTCTCGCAAGTTAGCTAACTTGAACATAACTTCTGTTTTCTCCTTTGTAAAATGGGGATTATAATATTTTCCCCTGTACCTTTCTTAGCCTTTGTAAGTTATGTGGTTGGTTTTGACAAGTGTCAGTAATGATTTCTGCTAGGAGTCTGGGAAGCAAAGTGGGTCCTGGAAAAGGGAAACATCCCAGGGGCCTGCAGCCATGAGGCTCCTGGCAGTCCATGTACTCTCTGATCGTATCTGGCTGGATTGTATAGCTTTCTTAAATTAAAAAAAAATCAAATCCCAGGAAAGCTGAAAGATTACAATAATTAACAACCATATCCTGCCCTCTTAGATTCATACACACACACACGTGCACTTTTATAAGCCATCTGAAAGTAGTATGCTGGAGTTGTGATACTTCACTTCTATGTGATTCTGAATAATGCACAAAGACATTTGTCACTTTTCTATTCAGTAATCCTATTTCCATATCTAAGGAAACAAAATTCAATGATATTCAACATCTAATCGATCATAAAATTTCTAAATTGTTTCTAGAATGTTGTCAGAGTCAAGGTTAATGCATTGCATTTGCCTGCTGTTTCTTTCACAGACTTTAGTACAGCCTTCCTTTCTCCTGTTCTTTCTTATTGACTCTATGACACACCCAGGCCAAATGTTCTGCAAAGCGCTTTGTGCATTCCTGTCACTGTTTCTTTGTTGCGCTGTGTTTCTGAGTCAGCCCTTCTAGCTCTGGTCTGTGGGTCATGGAGTTAGCTTTGGTGTTGTAACCTGAGGACCTTGCTAAATGCTCTGGGTTTGAACTTACAGAACTAAGGGTAAATTTTTGCACACATCTGGCTCCAAAGGACTCCTGGTTTGCTCAATTCCTACTCACCACCACCTAAACTTATGTTTACTACAAATCAGTCATACTTGCTACACCATGACCTCTGGATCAGTTCTATTATGTGAGGCAGAAAAGGGTTTTTCGTTTTTCATCTGCAGTGATGGTGTGGGTTCATTCTCAAGGCACCAAAAGTAAAGTGGGGGTTGAAGAAGATTTGAAAGAGTATTTGTTGTTTTTGGCTTGAGTATATGTGAAGAAATTTTCTTCCCCTGCAGCTTGCCCATAACACACTAACACACCGTAGACTGTAAATAGGGCTAAGACTTTGAGCTGTGAAATGTTGGAAGAGTGGAGACGGCAGAAAATTGGGTTATCACTTCCACAAGCCTCTCTAGCATTTACATAGCTCCTCTTATTTCCCCAGGGATCTATAATCACGGAGACAGAAGGGATCATTTTGCAGATGAGGAAATAAGTCCTAGAGAGACAAAGTGATTTGCCCAATGCCACCCGGCTCGTTGGTGGGCAGACCTGAGATTTAAGTGCATCTCCTAAATCCAGCCCTGTGTTTTGTCTGTTGTACACACAGATGGAGTCACTTGATTTGTATTTAGATGCCTGAGAAAATAGTTTGAAATGTCAAGTGCTGGGGAAGAAGAGAACACAATTAATTTAGCAGATGTGAGAGACCCTCATAATAGTTGAAATGAGAGGAGTGTTCTTCTCCCCTATCCTTGAATCTTCAAACATGACAAAGGTGGCATTCTCTATGAAAGGACAGAGCACTTTGCTTCTTGAAAATTCTTTCCATTATGGTCTGCCAAAATCATAGTTTTTGACCTTTGGAGTTTCAGTCAAGATACTATGTATTTGGGGATAGGAAACTTTCTTGGGTTGTTGTAACGAAGGGATTAGTTGTTTTTGAATTGCAAACAGAATCACTTTTGAAACTATTTGTTTTTCACAGGCATTTTCCTTCTGAAGTTATTTTGCAAAAATCTTTCTCTTCCTCCTCCACAGACATATAAATATCCTTTGCAATTACCAGGTGTCTGTCTCCACCTGTCTATTATAGAGGGAGTTTTCAGAAGTTCTAATTATATACCAAATTTCAGATCATGGCCTAGATTGTACTTTGATCTTAAAAATAGAATTTAAGGTATTTTTTCTCAACCAAGTTGCAAATATTTCTGTGGTTTTTTTTTTTGTGCATAAAATATACTTGTTCAATGGGTCTCCTTTTTTCAGTTAAAAAAAAAGTATCTTCAGTTCCCTACAGAAAGGAGGGAAGGAAGGAGGGAAAGAAGGAAGGAAGGAAAGGAGGCAAAAGAAAAAATAATTGTCAACCATCTACACTTAGTCACAGTTTAATATTTTGGCCAATTATTTAGGCTGTGAATTTTTCAAGCTCTTTTCAATGTTTATTAAATTTATGAAGGAAGTGAGGGAAGGAAATCCGTAAGCTACACATCTTTACCAGTTAGATGTTTGGGCTGCAAATATCAGAAACAAACAAATAAACCTTCAGACTGCTTTATTTTTTTTTAATTTTATTTTAATCATTGTTCAAGAACAATTTTCTATCTTTTACTCCCATCCCAGTTCACCCACCCAGCCCTCTCCACCTCCCTCCCATTTCCACCCACCCCTAGTTTTTGTCCATGTGTCCTTTATACTAGTTCCTGTAAACCCTTTGCCTTTTTCCCTGAAATTCCATCCCCTCTCCCCTCTGAACACTGTCAGCCTGTTCTCTGTTTCAGTGTCTTTGGTTATATTTTGTTTGTTTCTTTGTTTTGTTGATTAGGTTCCTGTTAAAGGTGAGATCATATGGTATTTGTCTTTCACCACCTAGTTTATTTCACTTAGCATAATGCTTTCCAGTTCCATCCATGCTGTCACAAAGGGTAGGAGCTCCTTCTTTCTTTCTGCTGCATAGAATTCCGTTGTGTAAATGTACCATAGTTTTTTGATCCACTCATTTACTGATGGGAACCTAGGTTGCTTGCAACACTTGGCTATTGTAAATTGTGCTGCTATGAACATTGGGGTGCATAGGTTCTTTTGGATTTGTGTTTCAGGGTTCTTAAGATATAGTCCCAGCAGTGGAATTGCTGCATCAAAAGGCAGATCCATTTTTAGTTTTCTGAGAAAATTCCATACTGTTTTCCATAGTGGTTGTACCAATCTGCAATTCCACCAACAGTGCACTAGGGTCCCCTTTTCTCCACAACCTCTCCAACACTTGTTATTTGTTGCTTTGTTTATGATGGCCATTCTAACTGGTGTGAAGTGGTATTTCATTGTGGTTTTAATTTGCATCTCTCTGATAGCTAGCGATATTGAGCATCTTTTCATGTGTCTCTGGATCCTCTGTATGTCCTCCTTGGAGAATTGTCTGTTCAAGTCCCTTGCCCATTTTTTAATTGGGTCGCTTGTCTTCTTAGAGTGGAGTTGTGTAAGTTCTTTGTATATTTTGGAGATTAAGCCCTTGTCTGAGTTATCATTGGCAAATATGTTTTCCCATACAGTTGGTTCTTTTTTATTTTAATGCTGTTTTCTTTAGTCATGCAGAAGCTTTTTATTTTGATGAGATCCCATTAGTTTATTCTTTTCTTTATGTCCTTTGCTCTAGGGGACATATCTGTAAAAATGTTGCTGTGTGAAATATCTGAGATTTTCTATCCTACGTTCTCCTCTAGGACTTTAATGGTGTCACAACTTATATTTAAATCTTTTATCCACCTTGAACTTATTTTTGTGTATGGTGTACGTCGGTGCTCAAGTTTCATTTTTTTTTGCATGTAGCTGTCCTGTTCTCCCAACATCATTTGTTGAAGAGACTATTTTTACTCCATTTTATGTTGCTGCCCCCTTTGTCAAATATTAATTGACTGTAGAGACTTAGGTTTATTTCTGGGATCTCTATTCTGTTCCACTGCTCCATGTGCTTGTTTTTATGCCAGTACTAAGCTGTTTTAATTACAGTGGCCTTGTAATAGAGTTTAGTATCAGGTATTGTGATCCCTCCTACTTTGCTCTTCTTTTTCAAAATTGCAGTAGCTATTCGAGAATATTTATGGTTCCATATAAACTTTCGAAGTGTTTGATCTATGTCTGTGAAATACACCATTGGTACTTTAATAGGAATTGCATTGAATCTGTAAATTGCTTTGGGTAGTATGGACATTTTGATGATGTTAATTCTTCCAATCCATGAACACAGTGTATGCTTCCACTTATTTGTGTCTGCCTTGATTTCTTTCTTCAGTGTTGTGTAGTTTTCTTCATACAGGTCTTTTACCTCCTTGGTTAGTTTTATTCCTAGGTATTTTACCTTTCTTTTTGCTATTTTGAATGGGATTTTTTTCTTGATTTCTGCTTCTGCTGTTTCATTGTTGGTATATAAAAACGCCTTTGATTTCTGGATATTGCCTTTGTATCCCACTGTTTTGCCAAATTCATTTATTAAGTTGAGCAGTTTTTGGTGGAGTCCATAGGATTTTCTATGTACACTATCATATCATCTGCCTACAATGACAGTTTTGTTTCCTCCTTTCTGATTTGGATGCCTTTTATTTCCTTTCCTTGTCTGATTGCTGTGGCTAAAACTTCCAATACTATATTGAATAGAAGTGGTGAAAGTGGACAATCTTGTCTTGTTCCCGATCTTAGTGGAAAAGATTTTAGGTTTTGCTCATTGAGTAGGATGTTGGCTGTAGGTCTCTCATATATGGCCTTTATTATGTTGAGGAATGCTCCCTCTATTCCCACTTTGCTGAGTGTTTTTATCATCAATGGGTGCTGTATCTTATCAAATGCTTTTTCCTCAACTATTGATATGATCACGTGATTTTTGTCTTTGCTTTTGTTTATGTGATTTGTGAATATTGAACCATCCTTGCATCCTTGGGATGAATCCCACTTGGTCATGGTGTATGATCTTTTTAATGTATTGTTGGATGAGGTTTGCCGATATTTTGTTGAGAATTTTCATGTCTATGTTCATCAGTGATATTGGCCTGAAGTTTTCTTTCTTTGTTGTGTCTTTATCTGGTTTTGGGATTAAGATGATGTTGGCTTCATAAAAAGAGTTTGGGAGTCTTCCATCATTTTGAATTTTTTGGAATAATCTGTGAAGGATAGGGGTTAGCTCTTCCTTAAATGCTTTGTAGAATTCTCCTGTGAAACCATCTGGTCCAGGGCTTTTGTGTGTCAGGAGTTTTTTGATTACTGCTTCAATTTCATTTGCTGTTATTGGTCTGTTCAGACTTTCTGCTTTTTCTTCACTGAGTTTTGGAAGATTATATTTTTCTAGAAATTTGTCCATTTCACCTAGGTTTTCAAATTTCTTGGCATACAGTTCTTCATAGTAATTTCTTACAATCCTTTGTATTTCTGTGCTATTAGTTGTAATCTCTCCTCTTTCATTTCTAGACTGTTTTAAATAATTAAATTTATTGGCTTATATTATCAGGAACCTAAAAATGGTGTGGCCTTCAGGGTGCATTAATCTTGTGAGGTGATGATGTCTTCAGAGACTCAGGTTCTTTCCATCTCACCATTCTGCTAACTGCAGGATACCCTTTGTTTTAAGGCTGGTCGCTCTTGGGGTCAAAATATGCTTGTCAGTAGCAATTGGAACCATATGTGTCCTTTTTCAGGTTTAGTTTGAAAGAGAGATAATCTTTTCCTATGGTTCTCTCTGGTGCCCAGAAAATTTCCCAGAACAAGTCCCCTTATATTAACCTAAATTGAGTCATGTGCCCATTTCTGAACCAATTCCAGTCACAAGGAGAATGCCATACTTATATCTTATTATGGTAGGGTGAGTTCCCCAGGAAGCAAACTCTGAGACAGTTTGCATGCATGAGGTACCTCCATCTTGACCCATTACTGGATGTGAGCTGACCACAGGGACACTTTGTAGCCTTGGGTAAGTTCTCTGTCTTTGCCTTGACTTTCCAGGGTGATCCCCAGAAAGGTACTCAGTTGAGAGCCATCCATTATCAAAATCCTAGCAGCTGGGGAAATGGATATTTCAGTCTTGAAGTATGGGGATCTGGGCAGTGCAGCACAACATACACTGCATTTTACCCATTGATCCGTTTGGCTCTACCTACTTTCCTTGTATAATATGCTTTCGGAATAGCTTCTCTAGGAGTCTGATTGTTCTGTGTTTCTGGGGAACTTACAAAAGGGAGGTTAGCAGTCAGAAAAATTGCTACCACTTTGAGGTTTGAGGAGCTGAATAATCAACTTGCCACCAAGTAGCTAGTTTCTTCAAAGGATGATGCTACAGCCCCTCACTTCCACCTGCAGTGGTATGCAGATTGGGAAAGAATATCAGAATTTGAGGTACCACCCAACTAGCAGGGAATTTACTATATTTTTCTTTTTCAGGCATCTCCAGCCTGATTTCAACACAGTCAAAATCTGGACATCAACCCTGTAGAACCAACAGAGACCCATAAAAATTCCTTTAGTTTTGGCTTGAGAAGCAGAAAAGAGAACTCAAAGCTCAGAGGTTGGAGGAATCACCTTGGGTTTTGTATTTTTTTCCCTTTTTCTTTTTCTCCATTCACTCTTACCTCGGGATCTTGTGGTGGGGGCAGTGGCAGCAAAGCAGCCAGCACAGGAAACTGCAAAAGTCAAAATTCTGAGAAAGGGGAACTTTCATTTTTCATTTGGTATAGCTACAGTGCCAAGAAGCAGAACCAAAAACCTCTCCCCCAATTCCCACCCCCTTTCTGTCCTCAAGTCATTTGGACCCTAGATGTGACTTACTCACATCCACAAGTGATTTTTGGCTGATGGACTGAAAAAAGGAGGGGCAAGGCACTGGAAAGTACTGGAGAGACAGGAGAGAAGGAAGAGTTTGGGAACTGTATTCCATAAAACTGGGAAAATCTGGGCTAATATCTAACCTGTGCATGGTAGATCTGCTCCTAATTAGCACTCCAAAGACAATGAGGGCTAACAAATAGACCTCTTACCAGGTCACAGGACAGATCTGAATAGCATTTCAAGCCTTTGAAACTTGAACTGAAATTATACCCACACTACACAAAAAAGTGAGTTGGAACTTAAAGTTTGAGCCTAACCAGGTCAAGTGCCTGCTAAAATAAAAACATAAACATTCTCTCTAAGATTTAAATAAGATCCAGAGAGTCTCATAAAGTGATATTCAAAATTTCCAGGACATAATCCAAAATTACTTGGCATTTGAAGAACTATGAAATTGTCAAAAGACAATCAGTAGATGCCAATGATGAGATAGCACAGATGTTGGAATTATTTGACAAGGACTTTAAAACAGATACTATGGGAAGAATTGTGAACATTTTTTGAAACAAGCCTAAAATGGAAAGTTAAAATAGAAGACATAAAGATGAAGCAAATGGAAATTTTAGAACTGAAAAACACATTAACCAAATTTAAAACTTCATTGGAAAGACTCAATAGCAGATGAAGAAAAGAGAGGAGAGAAATAATAGTAAACTTGATGCCAAATCAATGGAAATTATTCAATATGAACAACACAGAGAAGAAATATTGAAAATTAAAGAATAGGCTTCCAGGCAAGATGGTGATATAGGCAGACATGGTTAGCCTCTTTGCATACCACATCAATATTACAACTAAACTATAGAACAACCATCAGGAATGTCAGAAATCAAGTTGAATGGAAGTTTGACAACTATGGAATTGAAGAAACCACATCCATTCAGACTGGTAGGAGGGGCACAGACATGGAACAAGTTGGACCCACAATGAGAAGCAAAAAATTCTGGAGGTATTATCTTGGGAGTGAGGATTCCCACACCCACACCAGGCTACCTAGTCTAGGATTTCAGTCTAATTCCCCACAACTTCTGGCTGCAAAAACCAGCAGGGATTGAGATGGTGGAAGAAGCTGCTAGAGCCCCAAGCCATTCTTCTTGGGGAGCCCACACATGGACTCATCTACTCAGACTCACTTCCTCTGAGCTCCAGCACCCAGGTGGCAGCTTGAAGGGCACCAGTTGTATACAGAGAGAGACTGAAGTGTCTGGCATAGGAGTGAGCAGAGGTCATTGCCCCTTTGCTGAGTCCTCCCCCCACACAGTCAGTAGGCTGGTGCCATATCTGAGACTCCATCAGCCTGGCTAACACTATGTGACTCACTTTGGAGATCCACAGAAGCTCCAACCCACACAACTTATGGGCCCACCCAAGCTGCTTTTCCATAACAATGGCTGGTCTTGGTTCCTAAATCCTATCAAACAAGCAGTAGCTGGTTTCAGTGAGCCCTAGTGGCAGCCAGATTAGAGTCACAGTTTGGCTTCACTGGGAATCTCCAAGCCCAGCACAAGTAGCAGCCATCTCAGATTGCTTTATAGGTCAGGCAGGGTGCCCTGGGTAAAACACAGGTGGGGATTGACATTGGCTTAGACCACTTGGAGTCAGGGCCAATGCGCCCAGTACATAGCTACAGACCATGTTGGAGCACCACCACCCCGCCCCTGCACAGCTGATCCTCTACAGAGGGCACAGTTTGGTGGACACTGGTCATAGCCAGTCCTGGCAGCTGAGTGGCCTAGCTAAATCCCTTCCAATGATCTACCAACAGCATCCAAGGTTTAACTACAAGAGGAAGGTGTACTCAGCCCACAAAAATATTTCTCCTTGTGTACCCAGCTTGGGTGATAAGGGAAGCTGTGCCACTGGACCCTATAGAACACCTACTACATTAGGCCATGCTACCAAGATATGGAGTCATAGCAGCTCTACCTAATACATAGAAACAAATACAGGGAGGCTGCCATAATGAGGAGACAAAGCAACATGGCCCAAATAAAAGAACAGATCAAAACTTCAGAAAAAAAGCTAAACAAAATGGAGATAAGCAATCTATCAGATGCAGAGTTCAAAACATTTGTTATAAGGATGCTCAAGGAACTTAGTGAGGACCTCAGAAGCATAAAAAAAAAAACAGTCAGAAATGAAGGATACACTAATTGAAATAAGGAACAATTTACAGGGAAACAACAGTAGAACAGATGAAGCTGAGAATCATATCAATGATTTGGGACATAAGGAAAAAAACAAGCAATCAGATCAACAAAAAGAAAAAAGGATCCCTCCAAATGAGAATAATGTAAGTAGCCTCTGTGACAACTTCAAGAGATCCAACATTTGCCTTACAGGGGTGCCAGTAGGAGAAGAGAAAGAGCAAGAAATTGGAAATCTATTTGAAAAAAATAATGAAAGAAAGCTTCCCTAATTTGGTGATTGAAGTGGACATGCAAGTCCAGGAAGCACAGAGTACTGATTATGATGGATACAAAGAGGCCCAGTCCAAGACACGTCATTGTTACAAGGCCAAAGTTTAAAGATAAAGAGAGACTCTTCAAAGCAAGAGGAAAGAAGCTAGTTACCAGAATATTGCTTGATGGGAGGGGAGTGTGGGAGAGAATGAGTGAAGAGGTGAAGGGATTAAGAAGTACACATAGGTAGTTACAGAATAGCCATGGGGATGTAAAGTACAGCATAGGAAATGGAGAGGCCAAAGAACTTAGACGCATGACCCATGGACATGAACAATGGTGGGGGGATTCCCTCAGGGAGTAGGGGGTGCTGCATGGAAGGGGGCAAAATAACACCTCTTATTCAGGACAACTGTAATAGCATAATCAATAAAATATAATTAACAGAAAAAGAAAAATTAAAGAATTGAACTCAGAGGTCCAATGGGACAACTAAAGGCCTAATATTTGTTTCCTCACACTTTCTGAAGGAGAGAAGAAAGAATGTGGTGCTGGAAAGAGATTTGAAGAAATGATGGTTGAAAACTTTGCATGTTTGGAGAAAGATACTTACAAATTTTAGAAGTAGAGCAATCCCCCAAAAGGATAAAATTAAAGAAATCACTACCCAAATACATCATACTACATTTCTGAAACATCAATGACAAAGAAAAATTCTTGAAACAGCTAGAGAGAAATGATGCATTATCTCTAGGAGAACAACAATTTGATGACAATGATTCTCTTGCACAAGACTGTCTCAAGGAAGTGACACAACATTTTTCAAGGGCTGAAAAAAAAAGAAGTGTCAGCTCAGAATTCCATATACAGCAAAAATATCTTTTAGAAATAAAGTAAAATAAAAACATCCTCAGATGAAGAAACTAAGAAATTCTGTACCCAGCAGACCTGCTTTAAAATAATTGCTAAAGGGAAATAATACCTGAAAGAAACTTGGAACATTAAAAATAAAGAACAACAGAATTGGTAAATATTTGGGTAAATACAATAAACTATTCTCCTCTTGAGTTCTGTAAGATGTGTCTTATGGTGAAAACAAAAGTATAACATTGTCTGGGGAAATTTTCAGAATATGTACATATGATATTTAAGACAATGCCTCTACTATAAAGAAGGGCAAGGTAAGGGAACCTTTTTGGCTTTAAGGTTTCTATATTTTGATTGAAGTGAAAAATATTGATTATACCAATTAGTTAACAGAGATTGTTAGAACAGATTAAAAAACATGTCTTAACCATATGCTGTATATAGGAAACATAATTCAATTATAAAGATATAGGTAGATTAAAAGTAAAGAATGGGAAAAGATACACAATGCAAAAACTAATAAGAAGGAAGCTGGAATGGTTATACTGATGTCAAAGTGTACTTGTTCAGAGGAAATTACCTCTAGGTGAAAAGAGATATTACATATTGATTATATAAAAATAAAGAGGCCAATTCACCAAGAAGACATAAAAATCTAAATGTGCATGTACCTAACAACAGAGCTTCAAAATACGTGAAACAAAACCCAAAAGAACTGGTAAGAGAAATCGACAAATTAAGAATTTGTGGTTAGAGAGTTCACTACTCCTCTCTCAGTAATAGAACAAATAGACAAAAAGTCAGCATGGATATGGAGCTGGACATGAACCACTGAATCTAACTGACATTTTAAGACACTCCATCCAACAGCAGAATATACTCTTTTTAAATGCATATAGAATATTTTCCAGGAAAGACCATAACCTGGGTCATAAGTCAAACTTTAAAAATTTTGAAAGAATTGCTTTGTCCCTGATCTTAGTGGGAAAGTTTCAAACTTCTCACCATCAAATGCGAGGTAAGCTTCAAGATTTTTGTCAATGTTCTTGATCAAGTTGAGGCAGTTTGTTCTATTCCTAGTTTACAGAGACTTTTTCTCATGAGTAGATGTTTGATTGTATCAAATGCTTTTTTCATATCTATTTGTAAGATCATGTGATTTTTCTTCTTTAGCCTGCTGATGTGACAGATTGCATTAACTGATTTTCAAGTGTTGAATCAGCCTCACATACTTGGGATAAATTTCACTTGGCTATGGTATACAATTCTTTTTATACAATATTGGATTCAATTTGTTAATATATCGAGGATTTTTACATCTATGTTCACAAAAAATTTTGGTCTGTAGTTTTCTTGCAGCATCTTTGGGTTTGATATTAGCATAACTCTCATTTCCTAGAGTGAGCTAGACAGTATTTCCTCTGATTCTGTCTTATGAAAGAGATTATAGAAAATTGGTATAATTCCTTCTTTAAAAATTTGGCAAAATTCACCAGTGAACACATCTAGGCCTGTTGGTTTGTTTTAAAAGATTATTAATTACTGATTCAATTTCTTTAATAGTTATAGACCTATTCAAATTATCTATTTCTTGTTGTGTTAGTTTCACCAGATTGTGTCTTTCAATTAAGTATTTTATTTCATTTAGGTTGTGAAATTTGTTGGCATAGAGTTGTTCATATATTCCTTTATTATCCTTTTAATGTTCATGGGCTCTGTGCTGGTGTCCCCTTTTTCTTCTTTGGTATCAGTAATTTGTGCCCTCTCTCTCTTTTCTTAGTCCAGCCACAGCCTTGTCAATTTTGTTGATCTTATAAAGAGCCAGCTTTGGTTTTATGGTTATTTTTTCATCTATTCACTTCCTGTTTTCATTTGATTGATTTCTGGTATACTTTTATTATTATCTTTAAAGATTTTATTTATTTATTTTTAGAAAGAGGGGAAGGGAGGAAGAAGGAGAGGGAGAGAAACATCAATGTGTTGTTGCCTATTGCACGTCCCCACTGGGGACCTGGCCGGCAACCCAGGCATGTGCCCTGATAGGGAATGGAACTGGTAACCCTTTGGTTCACAGGCTGGCACTCAGTCCACTGAGCCATGCCAGCCAGGGCATGAAACTTCTGAAAGGCAAAATAATATAGATAAATTTGAGCTTCAGCTACACAGCCCAGATTTCCCTGGTCTCTCTAACTTGGAGGCACTCCTGACTCAGTGAGTATAAGAAGGGTTAGGAGGCATTCTTCCTGCCTTCATGTAGACAATATTTATTGAACTGTTAGGTTCCTGGAAATGTTCTAGGTAAAAAAAAAATAAATGATAGACAAAATTTCCTGGTCTAGTGGGGAACATGTACAATAAACAATTATATAATACACAAAGCATTTCATTTAGAGGGGGGCTGCCCTAGTACATGGCAAGTGATGGAAGGCATATGACTCAGGGCAATGGGAGTAGGGATGCAGCAGGGGCAATAGGAGTTACTTGTTTTCTGGGAATATGCCATTCAACTTGTGCCAGTCCAGAGGCAGAGCCCTGTACCTATCATGGTTATTCCTGGAACACTATGCTCACAAATGTAATATTAGACAATGTAGTGATCTGTAAGAGAGGGTTTTATTAATCATCCTACTGCAGAAACATAAAATCTTCACTAAATATTTGTTTGTCCTGAGTTCTTCCTCAGCCTTATCCCCTGGTGATGAGGTGATGACAGACTGGAATTGTATGGCTACATAGGAGCAGTGAGCCTTAGTGAAGGCAGGTGGAAGAAAGAACATCCTGGGCAGAACATGGTATAAGCCAAAGTTTCTGAGAACTAAGATTATGTCCAGTTTAAAAAGGGGGAAATAGTTTAGGATTGTTACGCCTTGCTAAGACTTGGGGAGCAGCATGAGCAGAGGTAATTTCAGAAGCATGCCCCTGATGGCAGGGTGCAGAATGATTTGAATGGTGGAGACCCTGAGAGCAGGTAGATGAGTCAGAAATCCTGGGGCACTGGTGAGAAAGGAAGGGGAGCCAGGATGGAAAAAGTGAATTAAAATAATTGGAGGGTTGAAGTCATAGATGCCTCTGTGAGGTAGAAGGGAAGGCACTATGAGTGGGAACATGAGGCAGTTAAAAGTTTGGGGTTTTTTAGAGAGTAAGATATTAGGTTACCTTATGTAAAACCTAAGATGAGGAAGAGTCCTAGATAATGAAAGATTGAAGATGTGAGTTTAAAGGTGAGAAACCCAGTCTAGTGGCAGGCAAGACATGATGATGATGATGATGATGATGATGATGATGATGATAGTGACTTGCCTCTAGTTTCACGAAGAATAGAGGTAAGAAGCAGGTTTAGAAGTGAGATCATCACATAGAACACAGCTTGGCATATTGAAGCCCCTAATAAATAAATGATTAAGGTGCAAAAATAAGTATATAGTTAAATTCAGAATCCAGTTGACCTTTGAACATTGTGGATTTAAACTGAGCGTGTCTACTTATATGTAGATTTTTTTCAATTGACTACAATTCAGTTCCTCCATACAGTAAACCCAAGTTGTTCATGTGTCAACTCCACAGTTGGGAATCTGTGTATGTGGAGGGCTGACTGTAGTTATACATGGATTTTTGACTTTGCTGAAGGTCTTTGCCTCTAATCATTGCATTGTTTGAGTTGACTGTACTCTAATATTGTAAGGGTGGTGGGTAAATCACTTAAGTCACAAGAGAATGTCCAAGCTAAGAAAAAGTCTTTTAAGAGTTTATTTGAGCTGAACTGACAACAGTTGCTGGGAAGCAAAACCTCAATGAATTGAGAAAATGCTCCAGGGAATGGTGGTTTTGCAGCTTATTTTATACATTAGAATCTAGGGAGGAGACTGAAGGAAGGTTACATGAAATTTACTGGTGGTAGATTAAGAAGGCAGGAGAAGGCAAAGTGGGGAAGTCTCTGAGGTTGGATAAAAGTAAAATGGAGAGATACATACTTTTCAATTTTTTAAAATTATATTTTATTGATTATGCTATTAGAGTTGTCCCAATTACACCCCCTATGCCCCCTCCAGCAGCCCCCCACTCCTTCAGGCAATCCCCACACCCATTGTTCATGTCCATGGGTCATGCATACAAGTTCTTTGGCTACTCCATTTCCTATATTGTACTTGACATCCCCATGGCTATTCTTTAACTACCAATTTGTACTTCTTAATCCTCTCACCAATTCATCCATTCTCTTATGCCCTATCTGGCAACTATCAAAAGGCTCTCCACATCCACGATTCTGTCTCTGCTCTTCTTGTTTGCTTAGTTGTTTTTTTTAGATTCAATTTTTGATAGATATGTATTTATTGTTCATAGTTTTGATCTTCTTTTTCTTGAATAAGTCCATTTAACATTTATGATAATGGCTTGGTGATGAGAGAACTCTTTATTTATTTATTTGTTTTGTCTGGGAAGCTTTTTACCTACCTTTTGATTCTAAATGATATCTTTGCTGGGTAGAACAGTCTTGGCTGTAGGTCCCTGCTTTTCACAACTTTGAATATTTCTTGCAATCCCTTCTAGCTTCCAAAGTTTCTTTTGAGAAATCAACTGACAGCCTTATGGGAACTCCCCTGTAGGTAACTAAGTGCTTTTCTCTTGCTGCTTTTAAGATTTTCTCTTTATCTTTAACCTTTGGCATTTTAATTATGATGTGTCCCGCAGTGGGCCTCTTTGTATCCATCTTGTTTGGTACTCTCTGTGCTTCCTGGACTTGCATGTCTATTTCATTCACCAAATTAGGGAACTTTTCTTTCATTTTTTTCCCCAAATAGGTTACCATTTTTTTGCTCTTTCTCTTTCCCTTCTGGCACCTTTATGAAGTGAATGTTGGATATCTTCAAGTTGTCTCAGAGGTTGCTTACACTATCCTCATTTTGGGGGTTCTTTTTTCTTTTTGTTGCTTAGACTGGTTGTTTTTTGCCTCCTTATGTTCCAAATCTTTGATTTGATTCTTGGCTTCATTCACTCTACTGTTGTTTCCTTGTAAATTGTTCTTTATTTCAATTAGTGTATCCTTCATTTCTAACTGAATCTTTTTTTATGTTGCTGAGGTCCTCATTAAGTCCCTTGAGCAGCCTGATAACCAGTGTTTTGAACTCTGCATCTGATAGATTGTTTACCTCCATTTTGTTTAGTTCTTTTACTGGAATTTTGATCTGTTCTTTCATTTGGGCTGTGTTTCTTTGTCTCCTGTTTTTGACACCCTCTCTGTGTTTGTTTCTACGTATTAGGTAGAGCTGCTATGACTCCATGTGTTGGTAGCATGGCAAATGTAGTAGGTGTCTTGTAGGGACCAGTGGTACTGCCTCCCCTATCACCACAGCTGGGTACTGAAGGTGAGCCCTCTCATGTGGGCTAAGTACATCCTCCTCTTATAGTTGAGCTTTAGTTATTGTTGTCAGGTCAATGGGAAGGATTTATGCAGGCCAGTCAGCTGCAAAGACTGGCTATAACCACTGACCACCAAACTCTGCCCTCCATGGCTGATCTGTTGTACAGGGCAGGGTGGTGGTGCTCTCACATGGTTATAGCTGTGTACTGGGTACATTGGCCCTGGGGTTTCCCAGGTGGTCTGGTCCAAGGTCAGCCCCCACCTATGTTTTGCCTGGGGCCACCCTGCTTGAGCTATAAAGCAATCTGAGATGTCTGCTACTTGTGCTGGGCTTGGAGATTCCCAGGCAAATCCAAGCTATGAATCTAGGCTGGCCATGCCCTAGGACACTTAGCAAGAAGTATGGGGGCTGGTGACTCATCAAGCTGGGTGTAGCTTTTTGGGGAAGATCTAGGAAGTTGTGAAGCATGAGCCAAGACCAGCCATTCATATGGAAAAGCCACTGGTAATAGGTGTAAGTTGGGTGGGATGGAACCTAAGGGGATCTCCAGGGCAGGGCAAACAGTGTCAACCAGGTTGATGGAGTGCCAGTATAGCACCTGCTGCTGGCTCTGTGGTTGTGTGTGGAGAGGGTTCAGAGAAAGGATAATGGCCTCTGCCTGACTTTCTATCTGAGATAAAGCCGTCCCCCAGCTCTTGTCTTGTTGCCAGAAACTTCAGTTCCTCCCTGTATGCCACTGGTCCTTTTCAAGCTGTTACCCTGGTGCTGGAGCTCAGAGTGAGAGAGTCTGAGTAAATCTGTGTGTGAGTTCTTTAAGAAGAACTGCTTGGGACCCCAGAAGTTTCTCCCACCAACTCAATCCCCACTGGTGTTTGCAACCAGAAGTTATGGGGACTTATCTTCCTGGGACTGGAGTCCTGGGCTGGGGTCCTGGTGTGGGACTGGGACTCCTGGCTCCTGAGTTGTCCTTCTTGAATTTTTATTCACCACATGTGGACGTGGGACCAGCCCATTCTGCATTTCTGCCCCTCCTACCAGTCTGGATGGATGTGGTTTCTTTAATTCCATATTAAAGTTGTCAGACTTCATGCAGCTTGGTTTCTGATGATTCTGAGTGATGGTTGCTCTATAATTTAGTTGTAATTTTGATATGGTTGTGGGAAAAGGTGAGCCATGTTTACCTATGCTGTCATTTTAACCTGGAGTTGGATTCCACACATATTTAATGTTGATTTAATGTTGACAGGCACAGGATGGTTAACATTACAGCACATGGAGATGGTATGTGGGAAACAAGATAACAGTGTTGTCTTGTGCTTTGGTGCCAGTGGCTTTGCTTTCAAGAGGTCTGGAAAGAAAGTTACTCTGACCATGGAAAGGTATGTTATCTTAGATACACAAAGACAAAAGAATTTCAAAGGTAAGGATTGGTTTTTGTCATGGAATCCACAGGCCTAGGGTATGACTACCCACTGTGACCCACATTTAGTTAGAAATTTTTACATTCATACAACCCTGTGTGGGCAGAGACTACCTGCTCCTGTCCCTTGCTCTTTTGTTTTCTCTGCTGCTGTGCCTGAGACCTCTGTGGCAAACACGCTCCATCAGGTATTTACTTGGTCAGGCCAAGAAGCATCCAAACTTGATCCCCTAATTTGTATTTATTGGAGCCAGAGGTATTGGGGCAGCGCTATATGTTTTGCCCCTGGCATTGTTCAATCCATATGTCTGCTGGACCAGAAAGAACAAGCCAGAACCCTGAAATAAACTAGGTTCAAGAGATCTATCAGATTCTACTCAGTGAATGTAGATTATAGAAAACTGAAGAAAGAAGGTTAAGAGTTTTTAAAAAATAATATAATAGTTTGATGATATTTTTTCCATTATTATTCTTCCCTGCTATACCCTCTCCTACATCAACCCCCACCCCTGCAATCACTCACTGTTGTCTGTATCCATGAGTTCTTTTTATTTTTTGCTCAATTGTGGCAGATACCGGCCAGCAGTATCCATCACTGCTGCAGATGCTCGAGATACGAGAAAACATACACATGGACTACCAAGTCTTGTGGAGGATTAGGAACAGCATGGCCACTCTCTCTAGTGGAGAGCATCCCGTTCTCCTGCCTGAGCAGGCTTTTATTAAGAATACAGATACAGTTTGTGGATTACAGTCTGGCAGGGAAAATCAAATGAATAGCTAGCTTTCAAAGGGGCTGGCAGAACTCATGCTGGGATTCTGGGCTGAGATTTTGGGGTTTTATCACTTAAAAAGACTACAGGACCTAAAAGGCTAGTTTTATTTCCTGCTTGTGCCTTCATATTCTAATTCAAGAGCATCCTCCAGCAAGCATATCTCACAGGATTTTGCATATTCTATGTCCCAGGTCTGATTACCCCAAGGGTCCCCTGACTCTGGTCTGGACTGCACTGTCCCTGTTATTTCCACAGGCCTGAGTTGGGCAGAGGAGACAAAGTCAGCTGGGAGACTGACTTGGATTTCTCACAGCTAGAACAAGGACTCAGGCTTTGACAAAGCCAAGGGGGCAGGAGTCAATGTCCATCACCCCTTCATTTCCACAGCCCCCTGAGTTTCTCCCCTGAGGGCATTCCCACATGATAGCATCTGTCTTAGGTTCATCCTCTTTTTAGAGAATTGTTACCCGTCATTGACTGCCGATCATGCAAAGGGAGCCAGGCACAGAACAGGCAGCGTTCATGCCAGGGAAATAAGTTTGTCACCTCAGTGTATCCTGGTCCGGAGGTCTCTTACTCAGCCTTAGCCATGTGTGGTTACAGTTTCCAGAGACCAGGCAGGGTGGACCCCAACACTCAATCCCTCCAACCATCCTTGCCCTGCCCCCAGGGTGGTCAGCCTGCTTTATATCTATGAATCTGTCTCTGTTTTGTTAGTTCAGTTTCTTCATTAGATTTCACGTATGAGTGAAATCATGTGATATTTGTCTTTCTTTGAATGGCTTATTTCACTTAGCATAGTGTTCTCTAGGTCCTTCTATGCTACCTCAAAAGTAAAATTTTCTTTTTTCTTTCTTTTTAATGGGTGAGTAGTATTCCATTGCTTAATGTACTGTAGTTGTTTTAGTCACTCATTTACCAATGGACACTTGGACTGCTTACAAATCTTGGCTATTGTAAATAACATTTCAATGGACATAGGGGTGCATGTATTCTTTCGAATTAGTGTTTCTGGTTTCTTTGGACAAATTCCCAGCAGTGGAATTGCAATGAAATGTTTCACTATAAAGCTGCTTAGAATGAGGGTCTTTTAGAGGCCATGTGCACAATTTTTCACTTAACCAGGAAATATTACCCATCCACATGCACGAAATCTTGTTGGAGTATTGTGTTGAGGTTTATACTGATTAATAAATATCTGAAACTTGAAAAAAGCTACCCTGTGTGGTTATTCTGGTCTCTGAGTTTGTAAGGCCCACCATGTGGGCCTCCTGTGAGCTTGTCAGGGTTAGTACATGGCTTCTTTTCCATCTATATTTACAACTCCAATATGTTTCAGAAAGTTTTCAATGGTGTAGGAAAACAAGTGTGATTTATTGTGCAAAAAAGCCCAAAATTTCTATTCAGTAATTTGGGGGGAAAAGCTAGAAAAAGCTTTTGTACTTTATACCATAAACAAGTATCACTTTAAAATTAAATAAACAATAACAATAAAAAAATGTGTGAGAAAGGAAGACTTTTGTCAAGGCCTTCTTCTAAGCTACCTCTAATTAGCATTCCAGCAAGGATGAGGTTAGTAAACTCACATCGGAGGCACTTTGGAAATGACAAAGCTTTAGATGCTCTGGGACATGGCTCACAGTGGTTCTCGTGTTAGGTTGTTTGTTAGAGCTGGGGAGCAGTGTGAGGAAAGGGCTCTCCAAGGGCTGCTTCCTGCCCCTCAGAGGTGCCATCTGTCAGTTGTGCAGTTACATTTTTATATCTCCCCCTATTCAGGGATTCAGTAGGGTGGTGGTTTCCCTGTAAATGAATATCTCACAGAAGAGGAAAGAGATGGATAAAGGAGCATTGGAGAGGAGAACAATGGAAATGGGCGATGTTGGAAGTTGTCTCTGAAGGTCAGGGTCCACCCAGGTCACAGATTTCCCATTGCTGGAATCAGGGCTGACGACCTGGCTGGAGATGCGGCAACCTTCCACCCGGGACTTTGTACAGGCTTATCAGCCATTAATTTACTGAGGCAAACCCGCCAGCCCTTAGAAAGAGGAAGTTTTCACATTTTAAACAACTCGGCTTTTAGCCCCACCTTTCCTCTGGTTTGAGTCAAAGATGTATGTTTCCCTTAACAACAATAACTGGCTTTCAGTTTCTGTGCAAAGCTTTGTGGCTCTAAAGTCAGCACGGTTTACTTTGAATTCATAGCTGCAGCTTAAACTGGGCTGACAGGACATGAATTGGAACAAAATGTGAGGAACTGTGGTCTGGAGGGATGTACTGTTTTAGCTTAGAGAAAGAAATGAAATTTTCTCTTGGAACTGGGTGTGTCTTCTGTGCCGAGGACTGACACCTGTGATTCCTTTCTATCAAATAGGGGGCACCAGCGAGCTCTCACCTGTGTCCTGGTGCCTGAGACCCCTTCACTCAAGTTGTAGTCAGACCTCTTTTGGCTGTGACAAACAAAAGACAGGGAAGTATCTGGGTTTAAGTCATCTGCCTTAGGTCACAATGTGGTTACACTTCGCTGCCCATCATTTTTAGGCCTTAGAGGTCATTCCAGTTTGGGAAGATAAATGAAATTTCCCCCTGCATCCAGGAATATTATTTATTTGCATAGCACAGATGGGCTTCACTGGGTTTCCTGAGCTGTCAACAGCTTGACTCACTTCCCCAGTCGTGCCCACTTATTCCATCAAGGCTGGAACACAGCGGCAAACTGTGTGAATGTAAAGGGATTGTATTATTCTTTCCTTCAGAGTTATCTTTGGATTCAAAGTTCTAAGTTGCTTCACTTTTTCTGGTGCATGGGTAAAAAGATGCACTAAAGATGCACAGCCTGTCTTTGGCAGCTGTCTCGTATAGTTTATTTGTAAAAGAAAATTAGTTTAGGGGTAACATTAGCCATGCTATTCTTAAAGCTTTGTTCCCAGGCTGCCTTGGATTTCTTCATTTACTCTGGTAAACGCGTAACCCCACTGAGTAAGAGCTCCAAACTAAGTTGGCCTGCTTTTGCCGGAACCAACCCTGGGCACCAAAGTAACCCATCTTGAATTGATAACAGAGCATGCCTGTTTTCAAGACTTCAAGTGTTTGGTTAAAGCTGCATCAATCCAGTGAGTCAACTAGCTTCATTTTTAAGACGTTCCAGAGTGCTGACTTACTCAACTGGTCCACGTTTCCTGAGGATGTGATTCATTCATACCCCACAGAAGGGAAAGAACAACATTTGAAAAGTGCACCTAAGGAGAAGTGGATAAAACCCTACTCTTTCTGGCAAACACGTCTCTTGCAGCATAATGTGGAGGTTCCTGGCACTTTACTCTGGGGCGAGTGTTGGAAATGATGTTACTGAGGCTGTGAATGGGGGTGTGAGGACAGCTTGCTCCTGCCCAGCCTAAGGCCCCAAGAAAGGAGGGGCTTTCTGCTCAGGGAAGATAGGCAGTAGGAATTTTCTGGAGTTGGGGACATATGTTTCCTCACTGAAGATTCATGGCTAAAGTTTCATTTCTGTGCCTGCCCCAAGGCTGGCCATGGGGCCCAGAGAAGCAGAGAAGGGAGCCTACTCTGGAGTCTGGTCTTCTGTCTCCCTTCTGGCACAAGTACAGTGCTCGGGTCTTGTTTTCCAAGGAGCTTTCCCTGGCTCCTGGCTCCAGCTTTGCTTTTCCTTCTTGGGCATGGTGTCTATTCTTTTGTTTAGAAAACATTGCAGCCCTGGCTGATGTGGCGGAGTGGATTGAGCATGGGCTGCAAACCAAGGGGTTGCTGGTTTGGTTCCCAGTCAGGGCACATGCCTGGGTTTCAGGCCAGGTCCCCAGTAGGGGGCATGTGAGAGGCAACCCACAGTGATATTTCTCTCCCTCTTTAAAAAATAAAAAGAAAGAAAGAAAACATTGCAGCCTATAAGTAGCCTTTTTGCATATTGACTTTTATTGCCTTCTATTAGGAAGTTTTATGGGAACTAGATGCCTTGTGCTTGAACATTTTTATGTTTCTGTACAAATGATTAATTCTACCTCAACCTGAAATTCATCTTGATTTAGTGATACCCATGACAAGGTTTTATTTATTTATTTATTTATTTATTTATTTATTTATTTATTCATTCACTCCCTTATATATTCCACTAATACTTATTAAGTGACAGCTATGGGCCAAATATGTATTCAATTTTTCATGTATGTGGACATTTTATTCACTGGAATTCTGAGAGGGGCTAGGAATGATAGGCTGGCCCCCATGAGAGAAGCAGGCAGAGGAGGACAGGGCTAGAGTGGCCTTCCCAAAGGCTGTGGGTGCAGGGTGACAGCTGGAGCTGGGCTTCTGGAGACCAGCGCCTGGGCCTGGGCTGGCTCTGTGAGAAAGACAGGAGGTGGGCTGGGGCCTGTGTTGTGCTGTGGTAAGTGTCCCCACCACCAGGGTCCTGCTAATCTTCAGCTCAACAACGGTAATCATGATGATCATAAATCATGCTTAGTATGATTGGGTTTCCTCACAAAAAATGAGAGGGGTGGATTTGGTTTCTAGGTTGGCCTTGGGGTGGAACATCCTAGGCAGGAGCAGAGACAGAGCTGTCTCGTGGAAATGGGTTTGGATATCACAGCTGTCACGGGGAGGACCCAAGACTCATCCAGGATGGTGCAGTTGGGGGCCTTAACCAGGTTCATCCAACTTTTCTGAGAGCAAGAAAATTCTTAAGTGATACCTTCTGAGTTTCACCAACAAGTTTTGATTCAGGTTATAGCCTCAGACCATGATGAATGCTCACACACTTAGTGGGCAGAAAAATACATAAACAAACAAGCATAATAGTAGATACTATTTGCTATCAGCGAACTACAACTCCCAAGCAGCTAACTAGCCATTCATCAAGGCCATTAGGGAATGGTCTGGAGAGAAGGCACCAGCCTCACTAGAAGTTCAGTTCTTGTCTCCTCCCCAGGGCTGTGGCTGATGCTAGAGAGGTGGTCACAGAGCTGGGCTCACTAGCAGATCTGAGGATGTTGGGACCAGAAACAAGAGAGACCCATGACAGCAATTCACCATCAGAAGCCAGGGAGCCACAGTTACCATAAAAACAAAGTGGAGGGTCTGGCCCAGGGAACATCGTTGCGTTCACTGTAACCATGAACAGGTCTATGCAGCAACCTGGTCAGAAAAATGTATGGCTGTGGAGATGGGGCAGAAATACAGCGCAGGTTTTCAGTTCTACTTTTCATCTATAAGACATAAAAAGTCACAGATGGTCAACTCACAATACAGCTGGGATGTGCAGAGATTTAATTTCTTTATTTGACCCTAAGTGATATTGTCTTCCTCCCATGTCCCTGGTCACTAGTTAGTAAGGAAAAACGCAACCAAATACCTGTTCAGTTTAAAATCTGGCATAATCGCTCGAACCAAGTTCCTAGGAGCATTCATTTTCTCAGTGGCTTCTTTCCTTTAAGCCGGTAGTGCTGTGGATAGGGGAAAGTTTTGGCTCATGAGACTTATAAGTTCCATGTTATGTATTAACTGCTTCACAGAAAAATGAAATCTGGCTAATTATATGACTCCTGATCCATCTCCGTGCATGCGTTTCTCCCAGGGCCCTAGGTGGAAGTATACCCTGTTTTACCATCTGTTTTGATATCTTTCATTTAACACATATTTGCAATAAAAACCCTTGTATTTATTTTCATGGCCACATACTTTCCATTGTGATGGTCACTTGGGTTTTTAGAAATAAGTTCAAATGCCATTTTATTCCAATTTAAAGAAAGCCTCAAATTTTACCCAAAATTCTAAATTCTGCCTGCCAACTCAGAGTTGCTAAAATATTGGACTTAGAATGATCTGGATTTGGTGTTTCTTTTCCCAAGAAAAGTTAGAAAAACACCAATGTAGAAGGCTTTCTTTCCCCCAAGGAATTTCTTCATAGCCAGGTAATTTCTGGAGGCTGCATGGTGTGCTCCTTCAGTCTTCATCAGTCCCTCCAAGTGCCCTGAAGTAAGTTACAATCTCAGTTCAATGGCGTGTGCAGCAGCTTCAAGCCAGTCCCCAAACCAGTGCCAGTACCTAGACCCTCCAGCTTAGAAATGTTGAAGCTTTCCCTGAGCACAAGCACAGGTGTGACTGGGCAGGATGCCTCCCAGCTCCGCGTTACCCATGGCGGGTGAGACAGCCTCCACGAGTGTCTGCTCTGCTCTCCTGCCCCTGTGCCCATGCTCCTGCCCTCTCTGCACCTGCTCTGTCTTTTCAGATCCTTGTCATCTTTAAGTGTTTTCTTGAGTCCCACTAAAGCATGAGCTCTATGAAGGAAAATGTTAGTGGGTCTTAGATTGCCTCCTGTTTCCCAGAATGCCAAGCAGAGCAGCTTGCACATGGTAAATGCTCATTGAGTTTGATGAACCAGTAAATAAAATTGGACCAATGATGGGAATAGTAGAGAGGAATGAGGCAAAATGCTGCATAAGCCATACCTTCGAGTGAAATCATATGGAGGATCATCTTAAAGATGCCAGTGGCTGGCCCTGTGCTTACAAGGAGAAAGGGATAGGAAGGCTAGGAATGACTCTAGGAAGTCCCAGCTGGGACTCAGACACCTAATGAAGGTTTTCGGTGGATGTGAAGAGAAGGCGAGTGGGCTTGACAGAATCATTGAGGCTGGCATTGCTTTTGAAGCAGTAGAATAAAAATGGGAAGAGGTATGTAAAGAAAACTTAAGGCATTTGGGCATTCTAGGGGTTTGTTATTCCAGCATTTGGAGGCCAGAACTCCACCACCCACCCTGTGTAGAGTCTGAGTTTGAGATCCTGCTGAAGGTTTGAAAGACAAAGTTGGGAATTGTTAGGCCTGAGCCTTTTCATCTCAATTATGAGAGATATAACAAGATCATATGAATTATTTTTAGACTTGGGCCAAATGGTTTACATTGGCTTGTGTCATTCTGCCCAAAAGGACAGAGGTTTTTTAGTAAGCGCCCATGTATTCCTGGTGTTTTATAGCTCTGCACTTTCATCAAGGGTTAGTTAGACCAGTTTCTCCCCTTCAGTCTGCACATTGTGAGCTGGACAAATGTTGTAGACAGATGTACACAGCAGGCATGTATCAGAAATTCGGACTGAACTGTACTGGTAAGGTACATGGCTTAATTTATGCTCAACAGAAATGATGCTTTTTTGGAAAAGCTTTGGTGAAGGCTCAGGGACTGCCATTCTGCTTGTCCCTTCTCTCAGGTAGACACCTCCTCTTCTCCACCTGGCTGAATACTAACCATTTCTCAAGGCTTATTTCAGGTTCCATGCCTTTTATGACACTTTCCTGGGCTCCCAAACCCCTCTGGGATCCCACCTCCTCTGAACCCCAGAGTAATTGCTCATCATACCAAAGTGGCTGCTCGTTCTGTGCTAATTAAAAGAAGGTGCCTTCTTAAGTTGATAAAAAAGAAAAAAAAATAAAAAAGGGAAAAAAGAAGGTGCCTTTCCATGGTGGAAGAATTAGATTATTTTTTGAGGGTTCTACAATGATTCGTTATTTTACAACTTTTTCATGAAGATAATGCATATGCTTAAAACATCCTAAAACATTTAAAAGGCCTTATCACTTTAAATGACTGACATTTTGTTAGCAAGGTTATTAGCACCTATGTCCCAGAAGTTCTCTCTTCTTCCATTTTAAAAATGATCTAGTGGAAGCAATTTCCCTTCTTTGTGAAGCCTTCTCTCCCAGAGATTTCTTCATGTGAAAGAAAGAAAGAAAGAAAGAAAGAAAGAAAGAAAGAAAGAAAGAAAGAAAGAAAGAAAAGAAAGAAAGAAAAAGAAAGAAAGAAAGAAAGAAAGAAAGGAAGGAAGGAAGGAAGGAAGGAAGGAAGGAAGGAAGGAAGGAAGGAAGGAAGGAAGGAAGGAGAAAGCTGCAGTTGGCATCACAGAGCCAGGGTCTTGTGTGGGGAGCACTGTGGGGTCTGCACCCCCAAACCCCTCCACTGTGTGACTCAGAGTGAGCACACATTTCGTATTTCATCGCCCTGCTTCTTATCGTCCACTGGTGGACATGAGTTTTAGATGGCCAGGCTCCAAATGTCTGTTTGTTCATTTGCCAGCCATGAGTAATGTTGGCCTTTCTGGGAACTCGGTTTCAGTGTTTCAAAGAATTAGTTATCTGTGGTGTTTGTAGCCTGATGGCAAATAATGAACATTTATTTAATTTCTGAAGTAGTTCCTCCAAGTACGGCTGACAGCAGGAATAAAGTGTGTTTCAGTTCCAGCATGAAACTCATGACATTGCCCTATCCTCCAGAAAGTTCTTAGAGATATTGATGATGATGAAGATAATAATAAGAATGATAACAATAGCCATTTATTTAATACTTACACTGTGCTATCGACTTTATAAAATGAAATTCTCACGACACACTGAGTTCCTCATTGTAAGGAAATGGAAGATCAGAGAAGGTAAAGGGTAAATAAAGGGTGGTCAGTCTCGCCCCAGAGGCTGGAGAAAGTCTCTGTGAGCAAGTGACTTACCTCTCCCCTCAGCCTGGAAGTTGGGCAGGCCAGGGTTGCTTGGAGATGTTTGTTTTCTGTATCTGTAGATGAAAAAGAAAAAGGGCTTCTATGGAAAATAACCTCAAAGGGTGCTCTGATCATAAATCCCAAAATGGGCAGCCCATGTAGTCACGGCCCAGGTCTGTGACTTCTTTAGTGAAAGGTTTAATGTAGCTCTGGTCATTGTTTGGTAGAAGTAATACTAATTGAAGTGGGTATTAACCCTCAAGAGAGCACATAATTTTAACTATCTTGTAATACGATTCCCACCTTGCTTCTCCTGACACCATGTAATCTTCCTTATGTTTCCTCCTAAATTTCAAATGCATACAAGAAGCTGCAGAACTGTTATTCTCTGGAGCATTTGAGATCTTGCTTCCTGGCATATGTCATCAGTTTGGCTCAAATAAACTCATAAAAAATCTCTACAGGTTTGGATGCTTCTTGTGTCAACATACCCATTAAGTGTGCAGCAGGCTGTTGCTGCTTTGACAGGAGCTTCTGCTTCTTTGCCTCCCAAATACCCACCTTGGTCTCTTGAAGAGTCAATACATGACTGGGTGGTTGAATTACTGATTTTCAAATGGGCAATCCTAGGCGTTGGTCTGGTCAGGCAGAAACACAGAGAGACCTCAGGGGTAGAAGCGGCTGAGCCGCTGCAGTATTTGCCACTTTCTCCCCACAGCAGCTGTGAACACATTTCTTGTTAGTGGACCATAGCTCCTTCTATTTTAAGCACTTCAAAGGGCCTCATGGTTGCTGAGGATCATTCTAAGCTCCTGCTTAATAGTGCTCAGGTTTTCCTAAGTCTGCATCTGGGACCTACACAGTTTTTTGTTTCTGTTTTTCCCCCTTCATGGTCTCAGGTCCTTCTCCCTCCGTCTTGTTTCTTAAAAAGGTAACCAAGAAAAAGGTGCAGTTAGGAAACATTTTGCCGGAGGCTTCCTGGTTTTCATGAGACTTTGAACATTCTGTTCTTTGAAGGTAGTAATAAAACTTGGGTACTGAGAATATTTGTCATTAATTAGCAGTTTTATATTTGTGAATAAAGCTGGTAGGAGATCACAGCTAACTTGAATAAAATGACCTCTTCTTAGCTTAGCACCATGACAAAGTTAAAAAATAATTTAAAAAAAGAAGCAGTTCAAACAGGAATAATATAAAAGTTTAATTCTGAGGAAACTTTTCACATTTTTATTTTGGCCCAGAATAGTAGCTCATAAAATCATCTCTGGTTTAGAGGATTTTTCCACAGTTGCTTATATTTATTCAAAGCCTCATTCTGAGCAGGGATCTGCTAAGATCTAGTCAATTTTTAATGCATCTTTGAAGACTCTGAGTGTGAGCTGAGAATCTTTGCTCTAATTTAAGGTGTCAAATTAGAGATATCACAAAACAGAGGCCTGAAATTGATAAAAAATAATAAGTAACTGTGGGTTTTATTACTAAATTTACATTTATTTATTAGTTGGTTTTAGGTTAATCTTACTAATGTGGAAAAATACATGATATAAAGGTTGACATTCCCCCAAGAACTTCCTGTGTGAATTGTGCGCCTGATTAAAAATATTACATGTTGGCACTAAAATTATAGGCCTCTACTTTTACCACCCACAGTGTCTGGGGAAAGTAGGGAGGAATAAAGAGAAGCTATTTAGAATTATGGAGTTATTTCTCCTATCCTACGGTCCTCTTGGAGCAGTGGCTCTGTGGAAACACAAAGTCATGGATTTGTGGGAGGAAAGAAAATATGGTGGAAGCATGAACAGAACAGTTAGCTTGGTGGAGAGTCAAGGATGTGGGTTGTGTGAGTGGCTAATTACTTGACTCAGCTGATTGGGCTTTTGGAAAACTTGAGAAATTCCAAGTTGTTTTTCTAGCCTATGTAGAGAAAAAAGGGGCCACGTACTAAACCTGACTAGTTCAGGGGAAGCCCGCATGGTGGGCCTTACAAACCCAGAGACCAAAGCGACTACCAGGGTGGTCTGAATGTAAAAATTCCTAACTAAACTAGGGTCATGGTGGGTGGTCAGTTGAGCCTAGGCCTGTAGCTTCCTTGACAAAAGTTGGTCTGCACATTTGAAATTGTTCATCGTCTTTGTGCACCTAAGATAAAATACCTTTGAAATGCCAGAGTAACTTTCTTTTCCAGATCCCTCAAAGGCATAACCTCAAGCATCAGAGTGTAAGACCACATTGTTAATTCGTTGGCCACATACATCTCTATGTGCTGTAAATGTTAACTATCTTATACCCACCAGTGTAAAAGAAGCATGTGTCTCTCCATTTCACTTTTCATCCAACCCCAGAGATTTCCCCTCTTTGCATTCTCCTGCCTCTGTAATCTACCACAAGTGAGTTTCATGTAATTTCAGGTAACCCTCCTTATGTCTCCATCTTTGATTCTAATATATAAACCGCCATTCTCCAGAGCATTTTCTCAATCCATTGAGATTTTGGTTCCTGGCAATTGTCATCAGTTTGGCTGAAATAAACTCTTATAAGACTTTTTCTTAGGTTGGATGTTCTTTTGTCAACTCCTGAGAGCTGATTACTTTTTTTATCCTCACCAGAGGACATGATTATTGATTTTAGAGAGAGGGGAAGGGAGAAAGAGAGAAAGGGAGAAAAACATTGATGTCAAAGGGAAACACTGATTGGTTTCCTCTTGTGTAGCTCCCTGACCTGGACCAAGCCCGCAACCTAGGCTTGTGCTCTGACTGGGAATCGATCCCCCAACCTTTTGGTTTATGGGATGACTTCCAACCAGTTGAGCCACACTGGCCAGGCCTGATTACTTTTTGAGTCTGGATAAGTCACTATACATTTCTGTAAAGAATCTTTGAGAAGTGGTTAAGAAAAGTTTTTGGTAACAATTTGCTCTCCCATTCCCCTTTGCCTTTTACAACATCTAGAGATTTTGACAGTCTCCCAAAAAGAATCAGAAAGCAGAATATTTATTATCTCTTTTCTAGAATATTCTATCTTAGAACATTATATAATAAATGGGTTAAATAGAATAATTGATTAAAAAACAGGTGTAACTTTTCTAGATAGGTGACTTTACAATAAAACATAGGCAGTGTTTATGCAGTATTTATTTTTCCATTCATTCAATGCTAGCTAGATTTTTAAAAAATCCTCACCCAAGGACATGTTTATTGATTTGAGAGAGAGAGAGAGGGAGAGAGAGAGAGTAATGTAAGAGAGAAACATCTATCAGTTGTCTTTCCTACGTGCCCTTACTCAGAACCAAAACCACAGCCTTTTGTTTTAGGGGATGATGCTCCAAACAACTGAGCATAGCGGTCAGGGCACCATGTAGACTTGTATTGAGCACTCTAGCAGATGGTGTGCATACCCCGCCCCAAGACTTACCTCCACCCACAAAGGATGGCTTTGGTGCACACTGGACACTTCTCACCTTTAAGTGTTTACATCCCTTGGCTCTTCTTCCTACAATGAAGAGAGTGTGTTTAGCTCATGTACAAGTGCAGGAAGTGCTGGAAATTAATGCTACTGAGGCAACCCTTAAGCATTGAGGGATGAGGGTCAGTGAATAAGTATTCTAGCTCTGCTACCCTCTATGGGATAATTCTGAAGGATGCTTTCTAGAAGATCCTCAGGGGGACTGAGCTCTAGCTGCCCACAGTGACAATCAACTCTCTGATGAATACTTTATTAGCATTCCTCCCTTCCTTGCTTTGATTTCCACACTTATGCTTCTTGGAATCATCTTCCCAGTCAGCTACCTAACCCAGGGTTGCCCCAACTTGCTTTCAGAGAAATCCAGGGACAGATGAGCACATGTTGTGCCTAAGGTACCACATTAGACCAGAGAAACTTTCAAGGATCTAGTAATGGAGACAGAGAAGAGACTAAGCAAAAATGCACCAGCAGCAGAATGTGCCCATGTACTTTGAATGGTAGAAAAATTACAGCTAAAGAGGGATTCAGAGAAAGGAGAGATGATTTTACTGTGGGATAAATCAGACCATGGAGGAAGCAGGATAAAAAGCAGGACTTGAATGATGAGTTGGAATTATTTTCCTATGGGGTTGGGAGGATGGTATTGAATTTGTGATCTTGGGATGGAGGGGGCTGGAGAGGAAAAGAAGGGGAAGGAAAACAACATTTATGGAATGTAGGCTATAGGTCTAGCCTAATGGGGACACAGTGATTACGAGCACAGGATGAACACACACTGTCACATTTACTCCCCCAAATAACCATGTGAGCAAGGTATCTGCTATAGTCAACTTGGGCTGCTATAACAAGGTACCATTGACTAGGTGGTTTATAGACAACAGAAACTTATTTTTCAGAGCCCTAGAGGCTGGAAGTCAGAAACCAGGGTGCCAGTAAGGTAAGGTTCTGGTGAGTTTGTCTTCCAAGTAGCAGACTGCTGAATTTTTGTATCCGCACATGGTGGGAAGAAAAGCTAGCTGGCCCTGGCTGGTGTAGCTCAGTGGATTAAGTGGATTGAGAACCAAAGGGTCACTGGTTCAATTCCCAGTCAGGGTGCATGCCTGGGTTGCAGGCCAGGTCCCCATTAGGGGGTGTGTGAGAGGCAACCGCATGTTGAGGCTCCTCTCTCTTTCTCCCTCCCTTCCCCTCTATGTAAAAATAAATAAATAAAATATTTTAAAAAAAGAAAGAAAAGAAAAGCTAGCTTACTCTCTGGCCTTTTCTAATAAGGGCACTAATCCCATTTATGAGGGCTCCACCTGTGATCTAATTATCCCTCAAAGGTTCCACCTCCAAATACCACCACACCCAGTTTAAGATTTCAACATATGGATTTTTGGGGGGACACACACGTGCAGTCCACTGAAGTATCATTACATGTAGTTGATAGAACAGACAGCTGAGGCCCAGAGAGGTTAGTTGATTGGCTTAAGGTGACACAGATAGTACATTACAGATATAGAATCCAAATTTATATGCGCCAGTCTCAGAAAGTAGATTGAAACACAGCTAGTTGAAAAGTTTAAGATAATGTAAACAGCATTTCATTGGGCTGTAGTGATAAAAATGATGTTCATAATTATTTAACCCCACTCCCATGTTCTGGCTTATTATTTAACCAAATCAAACTTGGTAGACAGTTTTAGCCATGATTGCTCAACAGATGAAGAGCCTAAAGGTTGGGTGTTAACACTCGTCTCTAAGACAGTATAGTATTTTTTAGATAGAGAGATAGTTAGTTCTCATCTCAATAGGCACTATAAAAGGCATTAGGACCTTTGATTTATATTTAGTTTCAACTAGAACAAATTGTTTACATCTGAGCAATTAATGTAGATGTTTAAACATTCTTCGCCTAATATTCTAGTTTATCAGTTGTTAGAGTAGACTTGATTAGGGTGGTTTATTTAACTGAACTTTGCCCCCAGATCTGTAATAGAAAAGAATGATGACTGTTACATATTTGGAGAACAAATAGTAGTAATTCTCCCTCTGGGGACACAATTAGCTCTTTTACAAGTTATACATACTTTTAAATTGGCATTAAATAGGCATGAAAGACTAGGCTTTCTTTTTTAATTCAGAAACTACCAAGAAAAGAAGAAGATGGAGAGGAAAGGCAACATGTATTAAATAGGGTGGAAACCAGAGGCCTTCTCTCTCCTGCAATTGGGAATTTTATGCTTCTTTAGGTTTTCAAATTTTTTCCATTTGCTTTAATTGGGTTAAATCTGGATGAGAATTTGTCTATAGACATCACAGTTCAAAGGATTTTACATAATTAAAAATAAAAAAAATGACTTAAAGGAGTGGTGGAATATAACTCTATCACTCTCCAGCCCCCATTGGAAAGGGCAATGGAGGTGAGGAAAGAAATAGAAGAAAAAGAGAAAGGAATGGGATGGAAGGTTTGCTCTCTCTCGAGTCATGGAAACACAAATGAGAATAAAAAAATAATAGCTGGCATTTATGTGGGTCGGCCACTCTTCCAAGCCCCGTGCTTATGAGAAAACTCAGGAACAACAATATAAGTGATTTTGCCTAAAGTGTGTCTGAGATGGAAGCCAGGCATTCAGGTTCAGAGTGTGCTCTAAACCTCTATACTCTCTCGCTTCAATAATAGTAATGAGAGTAGTTAAATAACTCTTCTTATGTGTTCTTCATGGAAGGCGTTATGTCCGTTTAACAGATGAGGAGTTTTGGAAAAATTAGCACATCAATTAGCCTCAAATCAGAAAACATAGACTATGGAACATGAATTTTAGCCCAGGTTTGTCTCATTTCAAAATTTGTGCTTTATGTGCTACACTGCTTAAAGTTCAAAGTCAAAGAGCTCACCAAGTACATTTTCAGGAAGAACTTTCACCTTTCTGTCCTAAGAGTGCTGTGGCCAGGACAGCTGGTTAACAGGGCACCTGCAGCCCTGGGGCTGCTCCTGTGTGCCCTGCTCAGGTGGGCAGGCCAGTCCAAAGGAGACGGAGGAGTGCTAGCTAGCTTCCAGGAGGACTGAGCTGCCTTGCTACTATAAATTCAAGTGCTAGATAAACCTCTTGACAGTTCAGGGATGTTTCCTCATGGGTTTGAGAGTGTACCGCTTTAAAATATAATCATCAAAAGAGGTAAGGCCCTATCTCCCAGGCTTCTGAGAGAATATGGACCTAATTTCAACAGTTCCCTAACTCCAAGTGGCAAGTCCTACCTCAAGTTATAAAGATAATAGAATTAGCAGTTTTACCTTGAAAACATGAATATTGTGAATTGTATCTGTTATGAACCCAAGTTTGTGTGCCTGTTGCTTTGAAAGGCCAAAACTTACAATGTCAGTTTGCAGTAAGGACAGGTTTATTGATGGAGAAGGTGCCGACTGAGAAGATGGGAGATATAATGGTGCCTCAAACCTATTTCCTTGCTGGACTAGCTTGGGGTTTTTAAGGGACTGGGGGGAATGGGCATGTGCAAGTGCTGGTGGAGAAAGTTTTAGGGGAGGAGTTTGGAAATTGGCCATTTATGGTAAAGGGCCATCAACACTGATCTTCCTGGACAATGGACCCTTTGCTTCTGAAAGGATTTGGGTGTTCAAATTCCAATTACGTCTTGATCCTTTGGTTCTGGGTGCAGCTGGAGGTTGAAGTTCTCTCCTCTGCACATGCTTGGGCTGTGTGACTGGTGGCACTGGTCTGTTGTCTCTGAAAAGCAACTCAACGTCTCGTTAAATAGGACAGGACCATTTTGAGTGGGTTCTGCAGTTACATGTCCACTTAGCTGTGGGAAAGATTTTCATCTTCACAATCTCCTTAGCAAAATCACCTGTAATGAACATCACATTCATGAGAATTACTTAGTGAGATTGAAAAATACACATTCCTGGGCCCTATTTAGGAGACTCATTCAGTGAGTCTGAGTGAGAATGGGGATTTGTATGTTTAGGAAACATAAGGTAATTAGAATAATTAGCTAGGTGTGAGAACCACCTTTCTAACTAACTCCTGTCATGAGTGTTACTGTGCCAGGAAAGAGCAAGTCGAGTGAAAGAAGAGTGGTTTGTTTTTCAGAGGCACCACTCAGTTTATCCTGGTGAGCACCTTTGAAACTGCTTGTTTCCTTTCATTTGGTTCCCATCTTTTTTCCCCCTGTCTTTTTTGTCGCTTTTTATTTCTGTGTGAACTCCTTACTATAAGATCTTAAAGCCACAAGAAACTCTGGTCCAAGCGATGATTTAATCAGCTACATCTACTGGACATAGGTTCTAAGTGTTGTCTGACTCATATACTCCTAGCTCAGCTACAGGTATTAATTAGGTATGTAGCTTGCTCTGTGGATGCCAGTATGATGATGGATGATCATAAACAAGGATGTAATAAAGTCTGCCCTCAAGAAGTTCAGGTATTTTGTTAGAATAGCAAAGGCATTGTTTTCTAATTATACCATATTATTACTTTAAATAAAATTGTATCACTGGGGATTTATTATTTTTCTGGTTGTTCATCACCCAGCTCTGGTGACACACACCAACAGGTAAAGCTACGACTAAGCCATGAGTTGGTTGCCTCAGTTCTGTGCCTTGCGGCTGCCACCTTCACAGACCGAAGTGAGTTCCCCAGCTGCCTTTCTACCAGTGCAGCTGCAGCAAAGGTGGTAGAACTGTGATCTAGCACATTTCTGGTTCAAAAAAAATTATGCCCTATTTCAACTGAAGTAAACCCAATAGCTACTGTCAAAATAGGAGATGACATTATTGTGTGGCCTATGAAGGGATAATTTGGGTATTTAAATATGAAATGTAATTCCTTGGTTAAAGAAAAAGATAAGCAAAATCAAAGAAAGTCAGGGATCTTTCTTTTTATATAAAGTCATTATCTATTATTCTTTGAGGATAACACAAAAAATTGATCATAGATTTAAAAATTTGCTTGAAGTATATTAGAAGAAGAAAAACTGAAGGACTCAGAACCAAAGGGAAATGGGTTCTGTTTTTTTTCTCTTATCATGACTACTCATTAAATTGCATCTCATAAAAATAAAGGGTAATTGGGGAGGAGGATTCAGTAAACTGGGGAGAAAAGTATAGCAAAGAGCGACTTACCTGGAATTAAAAATAATCCACTCAGAAGATGCTGTGCCCAAAGTACCCTGTTTGATTTAATGCAACACAAATCTCCATCCCCATGCCATCCAGTGAGCCTCTTGCCTATCTGCCTCTTCAGAATTTCTCAACACTTTGAACCCTGCTCAGTTTAATTTTTTTGTTTTTAAATTAAATTTATTAGTTGACATTGGTTAATAACATTATATAAAATTTGAATGTAAAATTCTATAATACATCATCTGTATATAGACCCAAATCTAGTCTCCCTCTCTTACCATATATTTTACCCCTTTACCCTTTTCATCCCCCAACCCCCATACCCCCTGGTCACCACCATTTGTTGCCTGTGTCTATGAGTTTGTTTATTTGTTTTGTTTGTTCATTTGCAGCTTTCCTTTTTTTGTATCCCACACATGAGTGTAATCATATGGTTTTTATTCTTTTTTCCATCTGACTTATTTTGCTTGGCATGATACTCTGAAAATCCATCCATGTTACTGCAAATGGCAGTATTTTATCCTTTCCTGTGGCCAAGCAGTATTCCAATGTGTATATGTGCTACATCTTTTTGTTTGTTTGTTTTTAGATGAGAATTACAAGTCAGTTTGTACGGTGGGCTTCAAAATATTAGTGTAAGTTATCTACTGCTCTTTGACTTGTTATGGATTTGTTCCTTCTTTCACTCATTTTTAAAATCATTTAACAAGCACTCATTGAGTATTTGTCTGTAGTTATAGAGATAAGTAACAAAGTATATGTACTCTTAAGGTCAAAGTTCTGGAATAGATGGACACGTAAACCAACAGTCCGGTAGGTGTGATGGGTGTATAGTGGATACTCTGCCCAGGGTAATGAAGAGCCTGGAAAGGGAATGACCAGATACCTGGCTGGGGTAGGGTGTGGTTTCAGAAAAGGAACTGCTGCGCCTAGCAGAAAAGAGAGGAAGGCATTTCATTCAGAAGAAATACATGTACAAATGCAAATGCACCACAACCCCTCAAAGCTAATAGCTGCTTAAGTTTTGTTCATAACTTTTCAGCTGAAAGGTGGAGGTAGGTTTTAAGGGGAAAGGTGAGCAGTCCTTCATTGGGTTGTAATTCTTGAAATGGCAACAATAAGAACAGTAAGAAACATTCTGTACCTTCAGATCTAATAAAGCTGGGGCTTGACAGGATTAGGTTGGTGGAGGAGGCACACACGCCTTTTTTCCATGTCATTTTATTTCCAGGGCGTAGGTACTGGCACTACATTGGTATTGCATACATATTTGTTGAATTTGATTGAGTTGATTAAACCATTTTTTAACTTATGAAGGTAAGAAGGTAATAAAGCAAATAGAGAACAATACATATCTTATTTGCTAGAGGTGAGTTTATGCTAATAAAATCTTACCAGTGTTAATTATTGTAATGATGTTATTATGATGTCAACATTCCATGTCCATAGAGCAAAGGAAATTGGCACTCTCACTACAAACCAAAGGAAAAAAAAAACACGCACTCTCTCAATGTGTGCACTAGAATTTGTACTCAAGAATGACACAATTGATTCTCCACCAAGGAGACATCTAACCTATATCACCATTACTTTCTCCTAGGAAATGAAAGTACCCATAAGTCTTTGCAACTAAGGACATACATATTTAGTTCAGGGGTTGCCTGCTTCATGCTGGCTGAGAGTTACTGCCTGTGATGAAAAGTGGTCCCTTGTTTACATAGATAATTACAAAATACTTCCCATGTCCTCACTCACTCCCTTTTGCAGTGTGACTCTGCCATTCCAGTCCATTCCTAAAGCCTGTTTCTCATCCTCCTGAATCTGGGCTGGCCTTGTGGCTTGCTTGATGGACAGAGTGCAGGGGAATGATATTCAACCTTCATCATTCAAGGCTATGTCTCAGAAGACCCAGCTGAGGAGCTTGTGCTCTCATGCTCTAGGAAGGCTGCTATCAAATGAAGTTTTATTTTTAATTATATTTTTTAATATGTCTTATTGGTTAAGCTATTATAGTTGTCCCAATTTTCCAACCCTTTGCCCCCCTCTACACAGTACCCCCATTCCCTCCAGCAATTCCCCCACTTAGTTCATGTCCATGGGTCATGCCTATAAGTTCTTTGGCTTCTCCATTTCCTATACTGTTCTTAACGTCTCCCTGCTTATTCCATACTTACCAGTTTGTACTTCTTAATCCCTTTACCTTTTTCCCCATTCTCCCCCTCCCAGCTGGTAACCCTCCAAATTATCTCCATATCTATGATTCTATTTCTGTTCTGCTTGTTTGCTTAGTTTGTTTTTCAGATTCAGTTTTTGATGATTGTGAATTTATTGCCATTTAATGTTCATAGTTTTGATCTTCTTTTTCTTAAATAATTCCCTTTAACATTTCACGTAATAAAGGCTTGGTAATGATGAACTCCTTTACCTTTACCTTGTTAGGGAAGCACTTTATCTGTCCTTCAATTCTAAATGATAGCTTTGCTGGTTAGAGTAATCTAGGTTGTAGGCCCTTGCTTTTCATCACTTTCAATATTTCTTGCCAATACCTTCTAGCCTGAGAAGTTTCTTTGGAGAAGTCATCTGACATCTTATGAGAACTCCTTTGTAGGAAACTATCTGTTTTTCTCTTGCTGTTTTTAAGATTCCCTACTTTTAACCTTTGGCATTTTAATTATGATGTATCTTGGTGTGGTCCTCTTTGGGTCCATCTTGTTTAGGACTCTCTGTGCTTCCTGGACTTGTATGTCTATTTCTTTACCAAATTAGGGAAGTTTTTTTTCATTATTTTTTCAAATAAGTTTTCAATTTTTTGCTCTTTCTCTTTTCCTTCTGGCACCCCTATGATTTGAATGTTGGAACATTTGAAATTCCAGAGGCTTCTTACCCTATCCTTGTGTTTTTGAATGCTTTTTTTCTTTTTGCTTTTCCAGTTGAATTTTTTCCTTCCTTATGTTCCAAACTATTGATTTAATTCTTGGCTTCATCCACTCCACTGTTGATTCCCTGTAAATTTTTCTTTATTTCACTTAGTGTAACCTGTATTTCTGCCTGGGTCATTTTTATGCTGTGGAAGTACCCAGTAAGTTCCTTGAGTATCCTAATAGTCTGCATGTGACAGATTGCTTATCTGCATTTTGTTTAGTTCTTGTTCTGGGATTTTGTTCTCTTCTTTCATTTGGGCCCTATTTCTGTGTCTCTTTTTGTTGGCAATTTCCCTGTGTTTGTTTTTGTTTATTAGGTGGAGCTGCTTTGACGCCCTGTCTTAGTAGTGTGTCCTAAAGTAGAAAGGAGCACTCATAAATTAGATGGGACAGAGCCTTAGATAATTGCCTGGGTGGGACAGCACGTGTGAACCAGGTCCATGGAGTCTCTGATATAGTGTGCTGCTTTCTGTCTCTGTGTTGGGAAGGTCTCAAAAAAGGGACAATGGCCACTGCCTGGGCTATGGAGTTTTGTTTGGGAGGGAGCTGTCCCCTGGCACTTGCCTTGATGCTAGACACTTCAGTTTCTCCCTGTATGTCACTGGTGCCTTTCAAGCTGTTGCTCCGGTGCTGGAGCCCACAGGGAATGAGTCTGCATAAGACCTAAGTTCTCTGCAGACCCTGTAAGAGGAGATGCCTGAGAATCCTGCAGTTTCTTCTGCTTCCCAGCCCCCACTGGTTTTTATAGCCAGAAGTTATGGGGACTTATCTTCTTGGCACTGGAACCCTGAGCTGGGGACCCTGGTGTGGGGCTAGTATCCCTCGCTCCCAAGATACCCCTCCTGATTTTTATCTACAACTTGTGGGTGTGGGACCACCCATTTCATTTCTCAGCATCTCTGCCCCTCCTACCCGTCTAAGTGGATGTGACTTTTTAAATGTCTTGGTTGTGGGACTTCCATACAACGTGGTTTTCTGATGATCCTGGGTATAGTTGCTCTGCAGTTTAGTTGTAATTTTAGCTGTGGTTGTGTGAGTAGGTGAACCATGTTTACCTATGTCTCCTTCTTGACTGGAAGTCTATTTTTTTTTTTTTAAAAGATTCTATTTATTTATTTTTAGAGAGAGGGGAAGGGAGGGAGAAGGAAAGGAAGAGAAATATCAATGTGTGAGGAAAACATCAATCAGCTGCCTTTCTCATACAAGCCCTGGCCATAGATTGAACCCACATCCCAGATATGTGCCCTGATCAAGAATTGAACTGGCAACCCTTTCCTTTGCAGGACAACATCCGACCAACTGAGCCACATGGGTCAGGGCCAAATGAAGATTCTATTAGCCTGTTGGAGACATAGGGAAAACCTAGCAGCTAATACCTGTTTTCAGATATCTGATTTATGCTGTTCTAGACCATCCAGCTCAGATGATCTCCTAGATGACTGCCCTGAATGAGTGACTCCAGACAAGATCCACAGAAAAATCTTCTAGCATAATCTAGACCAAATAGAGACTCACAAAATCATGAGCAAATAAAATGGTTGTTGTTTTAAAAGACTAACCTTAAGAAATAACTGATGTACTAGTGACTTTTCTCTGTGCAAACCTCAATGTCTTATTCTGGGGTTAAACTAGAATCTGTGACATTGCCTTTTCAGTTATTTGTCATAGCACAGTAGGGGGAAGAAATGACAGCTGCTCATTTATTCTCACTCTCATATTTATTATTTGCATTTGGATTGAAAGGAGCTCTGTCCTCCAGGACAGAACTACTCTAAAGCTCTTCAAGTGTAGGACTAGGAGTCCATCACACACAGCCAAATCGAGCTATGTCCTAAATAGAGGTATACACACCCAGATCTGAAAGATTTGAGAACTCATATAGCCTCATTCCCTCATTTTGCATTCAGACCAGATGTGAGATAACTTGCTTGTGTTCTCACAGCTCATTGGTGCACAATTAGGATAAGAATGATAATCTCCTGATTACTAATCTAAAATGCTTTGCATTTAGAAGTTAAACATACAAGTTTTAATGTTTAAACTTGAATGGGTTTTGATTGAGAAGAGAAGCTAATTACTTCAAGGCATAATTTTTGGGTCACCAGAAAGACCTTCAACTTCAAAAATGCTGCTGGACCCCAGGTGCTAGGAATATGTAAAAAGACAGGTCTAACTTCAGCTGTATCCTAACTCCAAATGGGAAAAGAATAATAAAAATAAAATAAACTCATACTTTTCATCTCAAACATACGAATATAATTGGTGGTATCTTATTAGCTATATAAAAAAGTAAGACTTTCTTCCATTTTTGTACACTGGCAAATTGCTCGTGATCAATGTCTCATTTTGGCTTAATGCTTATCCAGTAATAAAATATTTTCCTCTCTCTTCTGTCTTTGTGGGGAGGTTTTCAAGTTAAGGAGATTTTGTTTTTAGTTATATTTGCCCAACAATTTATAATTTCTTCCCTTCCTTCCCTTTTGTTTTTTAAACTTTTTTTTTCCTGGTTCACTTTGGCTTTGTGTACCTTACACACATTCTTTTTGTTGAAATACATCTTTCAGTAGTTTATTCTCAGTAAGTGTTTCTGGAAAGTTATGTCCTTGTCTTTGTATGTCTGAAAATGCTTTTATTTCATCCTACTGTTGAAGTCTAGTTAAGCTGGATATAGAATTCTAGACAGACCAGTTATTTTCCTTCATGGTTTTTAAGATATTTAGCCTAGATCTCTGGCATAGATGGTTGTTAATGAGAAAGTATTTTGTTAGTCTTGTTGTTGCTCCTTTTCAGGTGACCTACCTTTTTCCTCTGGTGGCTTCTAACATTTTCTGTTAGTACGGTTCTACTGTTTAAGTTTCACAGTGAGGTGTATAGATTAGCCTTTGTCTTTACTGATTTTGTTCAGTTCATCTTTTCATCTGATATCTCATAACTTTCTTCAGGAAATTCTCTACTATACCTCAAAATTTCTCTTTCTTACTCTCTTTAGTCTTTTATTCTAGAGCATCTATTAAACATGTTAGAGCTTTTCATTTTAGCTGCCACATTTCTTACTTCCCTTTTATATTTTCACCTTTTTATTTATCTATGCTGTGTTCTGGATGATTTCCTCAGATCCATATCCCAATTCATGAATTATTTCTTCACCTTCGTCTAGTCTATCATTTAGCCTGTTTAGTGTCTTCTGTTTTGAACACTGTATCTCTCACTTTTCTTATTTATTCTGTACCTTTTTAAAAGTTAGATTTTACACTTCATTTTCTTTCTTTGTACTATTAAAGTACTCATTTGAAAATCTATTCAACAATGCTCATTAAGCATAATTTCTCCTATTTTGGATCATTGGACTTTCCCTTTCACATTCTGTTTCTTAATATGTTTTATAATTTAGTTCTATGAGTTCATTTTCAGGAGGGGTTATTTTTAGGCCAGTCCTGTCCATGCTCTGAATTGTAGAGACCTCTTGATGACAGAGGTTCACTCGTCTTTGTCTAAGTCCTTCTGAGTTTACTGCTTCCAAACCAGTTTTGACACTAGGTTCTCAGCTCCACATTCTTATACTGCACAGGTAACGGAAAGCTGGTTGGTTCTGTAGCAGTGTGTGATATAGTCTCAAGATTCAAACCTCTCAATGTGTGTGGTAGTGGTTGTTGAAATTTCTGCTCTGAGAGCCTAAGGAAGTCAACTCTCTTTTTCTTGCAACCCTGAACATGCTGGGGGAAGCTTTCAGGTAATGTTTATGATATTTTCAGCACATTTTGGAATAAGCAGTGCTAAGCAGAATGCCCATTCTTACTTCTTGATATATGTGGGGCCTGAATTTTAAATTTATTTCTCACAAAGGTATGAACATATCAGCCCTTAAAATATATACCATATTTTTCAGACTATAAGACGCACCTAGGTTTTAGAGGAGGAAAAAAATTTTGAAGCAAAAAATGTGGTAAAATATTTAATAACATAAATAACATAACATTTCACCAATGTAAATGTAAACAGAACTCAATAGCAGCATTAACAGCCATTATTCCTCACAAATTTGGTGGGGGGTGGGGGTAGAGAAAGTATGTCTTATAGTCCAAAAAATACGGTATCTGATCTAGTGTCTCCCAAGGACTGTGTGGTTTTAAAAACTCCTTATGTTCATGATTATGTGTTCCCTCTTAATTTCTTTTGAGCTCAGCTGTGTCTTTAACATTATATATATATATATATATATATATATATATATATATATATATATATATATATTTATATATATACTTTGTATTTTATTTTATTAGTCTTTGTATTTTAAATAATAGTGGAGATTCCTGCATCTAATCAAGTGACATCTTGAAGAAATTTCCACAAGACCTTTGTTTACATTGTTTACTCTCCCTGAAATGTCCTTCTTGTCTCTCCCATATACCCATTCCCCACCCTCCAGTTCCTTCTTCCTCTCCTTGTGATTCTAGCTCAAACATAACTGACTCCAACTCCCTAAGATCAGGGCCATGTCTATTTTTGCTCACCTCTGCTATCCTCTGCTAGCACAGTGTCTGGTACAGAGTAGGTGCTTAATAAATGTTGTTGAGTGAATGAATGGACAAATGGATATTTTGCTTCTGCAGTCAGAGGAAATGTATAATAGTAAAAGAATCAATTGTAGTTTATCACAGCTCTACCTGCTCTCACTTATAATTCCTAGGACAAGAAATATTCTAAATGTCAAGGATTAAGATAAATTAATAAAACTCAAGCTCAATAAATCCAAGCCTACATTTAGAATTTTTGTCTTTAAACTTTTGATAAGTGTGAAAGAAGTATACAATGGCATGGTATTATGAACATACTTTTATATGTAGGTTTAGTTAGTGCTTAAGGTAATTACATGTGATTCTCATAGTCTCCAGCTCTCACAATCTTGAAATTGAGGAGTGGCTAATATGTTCTAGGTTGAAGCTAGGTGACCTCTAGGAAATATAGAGAAGTGAGGGAAAAGATCTAGCTTACAAAATAAAAACATTGACAAGTCACCATCAACAAAACAAAAAGACAACCCATTGAATGGAAGAAGATATTTACCAATGATAAATCCGATAAGGAGTTAATATCCAACATTCATAAAGAACTCATACAACTCAACACCAAAAAACCCCAAACAACCCAATTAAAAAATGGACAGAGCACCTGAATAGACACTTATCCAAAGAAGATACACAGATGTCCAATAGACATATGAAAAGATGGTCACCATCAATAGGCCTGGCTGGTATACCTCAGTAGATTGAGAGTGGGCTGTGAGCCAAAGGGTTCGAGGTTTGATTCCCAGTCAAGGCACATGCATGGCTTGTGAGCCAGGTCCCCAGTGGCAGGCCAGGAAGTCCTCATTTGGAGGTGTATGAGAGGACACCACACATCGATGTTTCTCCCCCTTTCTTTCTCCCTCTCTTCCCCTCTCTCTAAAAATAAACAAAATCTTTTTTTAAAAGATGCTCAACATCAATAATCACCAAAGAAATGCAAATTAAAACCTCAATGACATATCATCTGGTACCTATCAGAATGGCTATCATCAATAAATCAACAAACAACAAGTGCTGGCGAGGGTGTGGAGAAAAGAGAACTCTAGTGCACTGTTGGTGGGAACGCAGACTGGTATAGCCACTATGGAAAACAGTATGGAGGTCCCTCGAAAAATTAAAAGTGAAACTGCCTTATGACCCAGTGATTCTACTCCTGGGTATATATCTGAAGAAACTCAAAACACTAACTGGAAAGAATATACACTCCCTTATGTTCATTGCAGCATTATTTATGATAGCCAAACTATGGAAGTAATCTAAGTGCCTATCAATAGAAGAGCAGATAAAAAGTATTGGTACATACAAGGTGAGTACACAAAATGCAGAGTTTATTCTTATATTATTACTTTCATTTTATTATGTTATGTTCTGTACAAAAAAACTGTAGACCTACTTTTATCACACTGCATATACAATGGAATATTACTCAGCCGTAAAAAGAATGAAATCTTACCATTTGCAACAGTATGGATGGACCTAGAGGCTATTATTCTAAGTGAAATAACTCAGACAGAGAAAGACAAATACCGTATAATTTCCCGTAACAAGGAATCTAAAGAGCAAAACAAACTAACAAAATAGAAACAGACTCATAGATCCAAAGAACAGATTGATAATTGCCAGAGGGGTGGGGGGTTGGGGGTACTGGGTGAAAAGGTGAAAGGATTAAGAAGTACAGATTGGTAGTTACAGAAGAGTCATGGGGATGTGAAGTACAACATAGGGAATAAATGAATAATAGTGTAATAAGTGTGGATGGTGCCAGATGGGTACTGGAAATATTAGGTGGACCACTTTGTAAAGTGTATGATTGTTTAACCAATGTGCTGTACACCTGAAATTAATACAAAATAATATTGAATGTAAACTATAATTGAAAAAAAAAAAAAAAAAAACGTTTACAGGTCTAAGGATATTCTTACGGTGTTCCAAAACCACAGAATCAACAGGCCAAGATAAAACCCTGGAAGAGTTCACAAGTTGAAATTAGACTCAGAGATGCACAAAAGCAGCTCCTGAGTTGAGGAACAGGTTTTAAATTAAGTCATTAAGAGTGATTTTAGCTTTGTAGAGAGGAAAGATGCTACGACTGCCTTTTGGAGTATTCTTAAATAGCGTAATTAAGTTGTTAAGTACCCATTGCTCTCATTAAGTAACTATTGCTGAGGTAATTGTGTAGGCTGCTCCCCCAGGACTGCTAGTCCCACTTTCTTCACTCAAGTCTCCTTATGCCTTCTTTGACTGCAGTTTCTTTCAGTATGTTTTGACTGAGCAGCTATAGAGAGCAGGACACTACTCAGTGCTGTGCAAGAGAGGGAGAGATCAGAGCTCAGTTCCAGCCCTCACAGGTATAAGGTAGCCTGGAGACAAGCCACAGGCATTAGAAACATGGGAGGCTATATTTAGATGACAGGCGTAGGGAGACAATACGAAGGAAGCTGTGAAGCTGCTGGTGGTTAAGAACTGAGTGAGTGTTTTCACACAGTGTACCCAGGGAGTCATGAAGCCCTTCCCTCTCCATACCAGAAACCATTTTCTTTTCTAGGCTGCATAGAATTAAGTTTATTGTCCCTTCTCACAGGATATATTTTTCATTCCTCTTAATTCCCTACTGAGAGATTATATAAGATAATACATAGAAGTGCATGCCCAAATGTCTGGCACATAATAAATCCTTACTGCCTGTTTGTTCATGTCCCTGAAACCTTTCTCCGAATTCTTTCAAAAGTGAATTCACTGCAACTTGTAGCCCATGCTGGGGCTTTTCATGGGTAGGTGAGTTGAATTGATGTCCAGAGAGACATTTCTTTAAGAAGAGAGAATTTGGAAGCCTAGAAAGGAGAGCTGGTAAAGCTGAGGGGAAAGTAACAGTAGGAGACTCCGTATGAATTTGGCATAAAAACAATTAACTGGCAAACTGATTGGTAAACTAATGTCACCTTAGAACATCAGTTGCAAGAGAACTGTGGCATGAATGTAAAGACAGAATTAAGTTAGTGGGTAACTTACACAGGAAGCAGGCAGGAATGCTTTCAGACCAAAGGTTGGGAATTGAAATTTGAACCAACTGAAATAAAATCTTACTTTCAAACTAGTCTTTTGGCTGATTATATAAATTGGGATTCAGAGGCATAAATGTAGAGAACTCATTTATTGGTATTTCAAATCAAGCCCAAAATAATGGTAGTGTTGCTCTTTTACTTATTTATTTTTGTTTTGTTTTTTTTTTAAAGATTTTATTTATTTATTTTTGGAGAGATAGGAAAGGAGGGAGAAAGAGAGGGAATAAAGCTGTGTGAAAGAAACATTCATTGGTTGCCTCTCACATGCCCCCAACTGGAGATGGGCCCCACCAACCCAGGCATGTTGCCTGACTGGGAATTGAACTGGCAACCTGTGGGTTCACAGGCCAGTGCTCAATCCATTCAGCCACACCAGCTAGGGCAATGTTACTCTTTTAATCTTTCCTTTGATGTTGGTTCTTTTTTTAAAAAATGTTTTTCTTCAACTTTTTTAATTGTATTTTTTCTATTATCATTTGTCCCCCTTATACCACTTTCCTCCCTGTAATAACCACACTGTTGTCCATATCCATGAGTCCTTTTTCGTTTTTGCTCAATCTCTTCACCCCGTAAACTGCCCCCACCCCCCGAGTGCTGTCATCCTGCTCTCTATCTATGAGTCTGTCTCTATTTTGCTTGTTAGTTCAGTTTGTTCATTAGATTCCACATATGAGTGAAATCATATGGTATTTGTCTTTCTCTGACTGGCTTATTTCACTCAGCATAATGTTCTCCAGGTCCATCCATGCTGTTGCAAAGGGTAAAATTTTCTTCTTTTTTACAGTTGAATAGTATCCCATTGTGTAAATGTCCCATAGTTGTTTTATCCACTCAGCTACTGATGGACACTTGGGCTGCTTCTCGGTCTTGGTGAGTGTAAAGAACACTGCAATGAACTTAGGGGCACTTAAGTTTTTTTGAATTACTGTTTCAGGTTTCTTTGGATAAATTCTCAGAAGTGGAATTGCTGGGTCATAGGCAGTTCTATTTTTAATTTTTTGAGGTAACTCTATAGTGCTTTTCACAGTGGCTGCACCGACCTGCATTCCCACTAGTATTGCAAAAGGGTTCCCCTTTCTCCACATATGCTTGCCAACACTTGTTGTTTGTTGATTGATTGATGATAGCCATTCTGACAGGTGTGAGGTGATAGCTCATTATGGTTTTAATTTGCATTTCTTTGATGATTAGTGATGTTGAGAATCTTTTCATATGTCTTTTGAGCATGAGTATGTCCTCTTTGGAATAGTGTCCATTTAGGTCCTCTTATTTGCACTTAAAAATATTGTTAGGTAGGCCAGACCTGGACTGTCTAAGGAATGTCTTCTACCTTTGGTAAGTTTTTTCTTTCTTCTCTGTTTTTTCTCGAATTCAGGCAAAGAACATTAATTTTTCAACAGGTTTTAAACTTCTCAAGTTCTGGTTATCTTGGATTGTTTGAAGCAATCTAAGAATAACTTAATAAATCCAGTAAAACAGTGGGTATGCAATGCTTACTTTGGACAAGTCACTATATCTCTCTGGGCTTTGATTCAAACACTAACTAAAAGAAAGTGTTGGATTACATGTTTCCCTAAGTTTCATCCACCTTTAATCTTCTGTTTGAAAGAATATTTCTGTCAGTATGACATGGTGAGCAATAATAGCTGTCATTTTTAAAGCGATGGTCAGAAATTGCAATGGCTCATGGGAACTGGTGCTGGCTGAGTCCACCTATAACAGAAATGGGCCTCCAGAGTGTCTTACTAAGAACTTTAGGAGCTCTGTCAAAAATATCTGTGGTGCCTGAAACACCCTCTGCTGACCTTGCCTTTATTAATAAAGATGCGAAAACTTAAACTGACTGCCCCAGTCCAGGAGGGAAATGTAAAAGGGGAAGGTTGGGGATGTGGTGCAGGAAGACCTGGGTAAACAGAGGAAGCAATATTATTTTCAAAGAACAAAGCAGCTGCTCCCCTGCAGCTAGTGTTTGCCATGTGGGAATGAGCGTTTTAGGATTGCCAGATTGTCTGAATTTTCAAGAGGTGTTGGATATTCTGATTTTCTGTGCAATCTCCTAATTTCAAAATATTGGATCAACATCATCTGGGCCAAACAAACATGTCTTTGACTTCAGTTGCCTTGTAGGCTGTCAGTTTGCAATGTCTATTTAGGAACAACCTGCTAAGATACTGAAGCCCTTGAGAGAGACCCCATGTTAAGGCCATTTTACCAATCTCAGCATTGCAGGATTATATCGCAAAATATTTGATCCTATCCACATGTGGATAGGACGCTTGAGAGTCAGGGAGTGGGTGGGGATTTGGGCGAGAGGTCAGGGGGTGGTAATCAGGGGAAGGCCTGGGCTCTGGGGCAAGAGCACCAGTAGTTGGGGCTTTAGAGGCACTGACTTTATCTCCTTTTGGTGCCAGCTCATACTCTGCGCTTCTTGGGGCGGGGGGAGGAGCCCGTTCTGTGATCAGTGTGACGTCAGTGTCGTGCTTCCTGGATGGAGATGTGCAGAATCCAGTCAGATAATGTTTCTGTTCCTAGTAGAGCCCAACAGATGTGTAGTATGTTCTGTAAATATTGAGTTACGTGGATAAACCTCCTGCATGGGGAGTTGCTGCAATATTTGTGTAGAATTCCCCTGGTCTACCCACCTAGTTACAGAAAAATTAGTGTATTTGGTATTTAAAATGTTTTTAACATTTAAGATAATTTAGTATATTTGGGTATCTATGGGATTAGCTTTCTGAATTTGATTTAAAATATGTACTTGATTTTTGATTTATATAATTTTTTGTTCAGAATTTTACTGTTACACATAGTATAGCAACATTTAAATGAATTAAACTAATTGTATTTACACATGTACTTTTATTATATTTTAGAACAATAGTTTAAGTACTTGGGAAGCATTTAGTAGACATTGAAAGAGCTTAAAAATTTGAATATATTACTTTTGCAAATTCAGTTTTAAATATTTAAGGGAGTTAATAAATTCCTTTTACAAATGGGACTGAACATAAATCAAAGATCCCCTTAGTGAATATTAAAATTTACTAGATTATAAGTAGAATGATAGGATTTTAAACTTGAGAAAAAACTGCTTTTTGAATTTGTAGTTTTACTAAATTTAATATTAGTTTTTTAAAAAGACAGAATGACCAGCTTATAAAAAATCTTTTTTGGTCTCAAAAGATGTTCTTAAGGATGTGGAAGGCTCACCCTGACAGTCTCACCTTTATGTGCTCTGAGCCTGGTACAATGTCTGGCTCTCAGAGGCCGCTGAATTAAAATTTGGTGAACAGGTTGAGAACTGAAGTTAGTACTTAGAATGGGGTGAGTGGTGCCCGAAGGCAGTGTGGGAAGATGACTGAAACAGACTGTGATTGCTTTGAAGTGGTGCCTGGCAACTGTCCAGGTAGGTCTTACCTAACCAGAGGAATCGGGTGTAAAATAAAGGACCCATCATCAGTGATTTCAGTCAAGGAGAGCGATTTATAATTTAAGGGGGTTGTTTCAAGCATCAGCAGTTTTCCTTGACTTCTAGAACAACTCTTTGTCCTTGTGACTTGGACACAGAGGTTGATCGCTCTGGGTGGCAGTCTGTGCTAGCTGACCCTGAAGGCCCTGTGACCTCTTCCCTCTCTGAGGACCCCTGTTGCTTCCTGTCCGTGAATGTCATCTGATTCACCCACTGGAAGGCTTGCCTTCTGTTGTGGTTTTCTTTAGTTTGGAACAGTTTTCCAGCTTTTCTTTTGTCTTTCACAACATTAACATTTTTGAAGAGCCCACACTCTTGCCTCCACCCCATTTATTGCTAAAAAATTACCTAATAATCTTTAACAGGTGATTGTGAGTCTTTATTTAAACACCTTTTGTAAAACTGTTAAGATGGCTCTGGAGCCAAATTGCTGAGTTCTAATCCTACCCTTCTCCAATGACCTTGGGCAACCTAGTACTCATTTTATTACTGTTAAAGAATGAAACCGGGATTCATTTCTGTTATCTAATGTGGCCTGTATATATTCAAATTTCTCTAATTTTGCTAATAATATCCTTTAGAACAGTTATGCATTATAATTCCTTTAATCTAGTCTGTAGTCAATCCAGTTGATGTAATTTTCTTTAATCCAGAACAATTTCTCTGCTTTTTTACCCTTGACATTCACATGTTTGAAGAGCCCAGAGGTTTTACAAAACATTCCTCAACTAGGTTGGGTGTGAATGTGACCATCTGATTTTTTGACAGCTCTAAATTCTGAGGCATTCTTCCTATTAATGGACTAAAATTTTGTTGTCATTGGTACCCACTGATGCTACTTTTAACTTTCAGAAGAGAATAAAAGTATTCTACATAGAAGTATTTGTTGAAGAACAATGAATGAATGTTAGTGAGCTTTAATGAAAAAAAAAACTCAGGTACTGGGTAATGAATTCTTGGTGTCTGGGAACTCAAGGACATGGTGATTATCTGGGCCAAAGTACTCTCTGGTCAGGTTTTCATTCCAGCAAGCCATGTTGTTAGAAGAAATACAAAACAAAAATGGTTGCAGCACTTGACATCTGAATTTTTCTTCTAATTGGGACACACCATGGCTTTGCTTAAAAAAAGGAGAGGCGTGTATGCTGCAAAAATGAATGAACAAAATTTGTAATCTGGCAACTACTAACAGTGCCAAGAAAGTTTTAAAGAAAGGATTTCAGGTTTTTGGTTTTTTTAAAAAGAAAACTATACGACTCATGTTTGGTCTTACTGGAATCAAACATTATGCATTCCAGGTTACATTTCTAGTGCATGTTATTGGCAAATAAGCAGCTTAGTGATTCATAATATTAGGAATATATCTGAAGATCTGAACAACCAACTAAACGTTTTTTAAAAAAGTATTTTATTGATTATGCTCTTACAGTTGTTCCAATTTTCACCCATTTGCCCCCCTCCAGCTGGTACCCTCCTTCCTGAGACAGTCACTGGCCTGCAATGACCGCGAACGCTGTAGATGCTTGAGACATGAGAAAGCATACACACAAACTACCGAGTTCTGTGGAGAAATAGGAACGGAATGGCCACTCTCTCAAGGAAGGAGCGCCGAGCCTTCCCACCTGAGCAGGCTTTTATTAAGAATACAGATACAGTTTGTTGACTTATGGTCTGGCAGGGAAGATCAAACGAGTAGACAGCTTTCAAAGGGCCGACAAGGCTCACGCTGAGTTTGGGGTTTTATCACTTAAAAAGCTACAGGACCCAAAAGCTAGTTTCGTTTTCTGCCCGTGCCTTCATATTCTAATTCAAGAACATCCTCCAGCAAGCAGATCTCACAGGATCTTGCATATTCTATGCCCCAGGTCTAATTACTCCGGGAGTCCACCCATTCTGGTCTGGACTGCATCGCCCCTGTTATTGCGCAGGCCTGAGTCGGGGAGAGGAGACAAAGACAGCGGGAGACCTGGATTTCTCACAGTCAGAACAAGGACTCAGGCTTTCGTCAAAGCTGAGGGGGCAGGAGTCGATGTCGATCACCCCCTCATTTCCACAGCCCTCTGAGTCTCTCCCCTGGTGGCTCTTCCCACATGATTGCATCTGTCTTAGGTTCATCCTCTTCAGATAATTGTTACCCGTCATTGACTAACCGATCAAGCAATGGGAGCCAGACATAGAGCAGGCAGCGCTCATGTCAGGGAAATAAGATCGTCTCCTTAGTGTCACCTGGTCCGGAGGTCTCTCACTCAGCCTTTGCCATGGGCTGTTACAGCTTCCTGAGACCAGGCAGGGCGGTTCCCAACACCTTCGCTCCAGCATTCCTCCCCACTTAGGTCATTCCATGGGTTGTGCATGTAAGTTCTTTGGTTTCTCCATTTCCTATACTATACTTGACATCCTCCTGTCTATTATGTACGTATGGATTATGCTTCATAATCCCTGCACTTTTACCCCATTCTTTCCTTTCCCTGTCCCAGCTGATAATCCTCCAAATTATCTCCATACCTATGATTCTATTTCTGTTCTGGTTTGCTTAGTTTGTTTTTGTTTTTTAGATTCAGTTGTTGATAGTTGTGAATTTGTTGCCATTTTAATGTTCATAGTTTTGATCTTCTTCTTTTTGTTAATTAAGTCCCTTTAATGTTTCATGTAATAATGGCTTAGCAATGATGAACTTCTTTAGTTTTACCTTGTCTGGGAAGCACTTTATCTGCTCTTCATTTTAAATTATAGCCTTGCCAGATAGAGTAATCTAGGTTGTAGGTCCTTGGTTTTTCATCACTTTGAATATTTCTTACCAGTCTCTTCTTGCCTGTAAAGTTTATTTTGCAAAATCAGCTGATAGTCTAATGGGAACTCCTTTATAGGTAACTCTACTTTTCTCTTGCTGCTTTTAAGATTCTTTCTTTATCCTTAACTTTTGGTGTTTTAATTATGATGTGTCTTGGTGTGGCCCTCTCTGAGTCCAACTTGTTTGTGACTCTCTGTGCTTCCTGGACTTGTATGTCTATTTTCTTTACCAAATTAGCACCGTTTTCTTTCATTATTTTTTCAAATAGGTTTTCAATTTCTTGCTCTTCCTCCTTTTCTGGCACTCCTGTGATTCAGATGTTGGTATGTTTAAAGTTGTCCCAGTGGTTCCCAAGCCTATCTTCATTTTCTAAAAAATTCGTATTTCTTCCTGCTATTCTGATTGAATGCTTTTTCCTTCCTTGTGTTCCAAATTATTGATTTTATTCTCAGCTTCATCCTGTCCACTGTTGTTTCCCTATAGATTTTTCTATATTTCACTTAGTGTAACCTTCATTTATTCCCTTATGTTTTTGCTGTACTCAATGAATTCTTTAAGTATCCTGATCACCAGTGTTTTGAAGTCTGCATATGATAGGTTGGTTTTCTCTCTTTTGATTATTTCTTTTTACGGGGTTTTGTTCTAGTCTTTAATTTGGGCCATATTTCTTTGTCTTTTCAATTCAACCGCCTCCCTGTCTTTGTTTCTCTGTATTAGCTGCTTTGACTCTCTGTCTTAGAAAAGGCACCTGTAAATTATGTAGGGCAGAACCTTAGGTAATAGCCAGGGCAAAGCAACCTGCTTCACTGCGTGTGTGGGGGGATGGCTTGGAGAGGAGAAAATGACACTGCCTGCCTTCTGGAGGTTTGCCTGGCACTCGCCCCCTTTTCAGTCACTTCACTTACTTCCCATATGCAATTGGCACTCTTCCAGCTGTTGACCCAGTGGTGAACCTGAGTGAGGGGCTTGTGTCCATGAGTTCCACTTCAAAAGACTGTCCTGAAAATGTGGCAGTTTCTTCCACTGCCCCAACCTCTACTGTTTTTTACAGACAGAAGTTACAGGGATTTATCTTCCCAGAGCTTGAACCCTGGAGTGTGAGGTATGGCCTGGAGTTGGGAAGGCTCTGTGAAGAGGTACTTGCCATGGATAAGATTTGGTTTGGGTAGGAAAACTTGCAGTAGATCAAAATAATTGACACACCAACTCCGAACTCCCTTTCAATAAATGACATCATCTATACTGCCTGCACCACTGTTCTTTCACTGCTGACTGATTGCTTACAGGGTGTCTGTCTTGGGAATAAGAACAGATGTTCCAATTCACACCCTGTGTGACTTCAGGAAAAAGATTAATTTAAATCAATGTCATGGCTTTCATTGTGTTCTGCAGTGGGAGATCTTTAGATTCTGCTCATCAGCACTTTACTTTTTACAGAGCTTGTCCTCTTGAATCATAAACTGGGTCCCTGATGTGGCCTTCACCTAAATCTCTTTGCCCTCAGTAGCCCTCTCTGGAGTAGCAGAAACCCCATTCCCTTGATGGTTCAGCACTGGATGACCAGTTGGTAACATTTTACCAAACAGCCACCACACAGTGTCCCACAGTCGTAGGGTTCCCTCTCTGGTTATCTCAGCTGCCAAAAACATGACTCTGCTCACTCGTAACTTTTGCTGATGGTGGTTCACCAACTTCTCTCCAACTACCTCCATGGACTGTCACTTAATTTTGGATTACAAACCCCTGTGAAAGAATCTGTTGACAGCTAGGAAATCTCATTGCAGGAGGGGGGAGGGGGAAGGAAAAAGTAAGTACACATATGTACTTATTACCATAATTTGTATAAAATTTCAGGGACTTCTTATTATAAACCCTTATTGCAAACAGCCCATGAAATTATATTTTTGTTTCTGTTAAGTCAGTGTCAAAAATAATAAAATTGCCCTAATACATAATTTATTTATGAAATCTACTCCCCTTCAGAATGGGCTAGGTAGTGGTTGTCTAACTGGAATTTCTGTCAGGCTGAATTCCAGGTTTTCATTTATAAAGTACATCAGAATCCTCTTGAAAATTCAGCTGCAGAAATATAAGATCCACATTACTGGAACAAGTTATGTCTCCTAGTCTGTGTTTCATAGTCTTTCAATCATCTATTTTTCTTTTTTTGCTGTAATTGCTACTTGCATTTGCATAGCTTCACCTATCAGATGTGTTCCAGTTGCAGGGTACAATCCTCATATAACCATGCTCCTCCTTGAGGAGGGGAGGCCACCTCTGACCCTTCCCCTGGCGGGCGTCCAAGTTGGGGCTGCTGCCCTGTGGTTTGGCACATTGGTCATTTTGTTGGTCAGTTTCTTTTGGGACAGTAGGTAGCGAGAACCTCCTATCTGCATTGCAAACTTCTTATACAATTCTCCAACAACCATGCAAAACTTTTGCTTTTTGCTTATAAAAACCAAATTAGGTCATTCATTTATGAATTTTGGTCTAGATTATTTTCATTGGCTTCTTTCTTGCCATTCCTAGTTACCATTTTCTCTCATTTGAATGAATAGCACTTAAGTCAGCCCTCAGTCTTCCAGTTTAGCCAAAGGCAAAGTCTAGGCTGGCACCTGCTCTGCCGTGTCCGGGGAGTCTGTTCTCCTGACACAGACCTGGGGAAGTCTCTGCCACTGAGAAGCCAAATTAGTCAGCCCTGGAGCTCTAAATTTCCTGCCTTCTGAACCCACTTTGTCTGAGTGGATGCTTTAGGGATGAGGTTTGCTTCCCTCCCCCGCCTTTTTTCCCCTAGGCTATCATTACTTTCCTGAGTCTTTATACAAATACTCTCAGGTGGTTTGGCAGTGTTCAATGTCTTCCTTTTCTAAAGTCCATCCACTGAAAAGGAGCTAAATTCTGTGAAGCCTGATTTGAAAATCCATTCCATCCATCCAGGACAAGTTTTGACTCAGAATCTGGGTGTCTGTTTACAGTGTGGTATGGACTTTACCCAAAGTTCTAAGCTGAAAGAGCAGAAATCCCAGAATCTCAGAAATAGAGGGATCTAGGACAGCACAGGCTCTCAGCTTTTTACATCACTGATAAAGGATTTGAAACCTAGAGTTGTTAAAATAACATAGCTAAATTTAAAATAGAGAGCTATTTTCAAAATTGATGTGGTTTTCATTGGCATTTCATTTTTTCAGCTCCAAATGAAAACATAATGAGTCTAGTGGGAAAACAACCACATTCAACAGTTGTTTTCCAGGAAAGAAACTTCTGTCTGGGAATTAAAGCTATTTAACATGTAATTACTGTTGACATCAGGTGTCAAATGGAACCCACCCCAGAATCTCACAGAAGCTGCTCAATGACTCGTGATGGTTTGCAGGGAGTACCCCTTGCTTCTCTACACTTGAATCTGGGAAGGGGCCACAGTCACAGGGCATCATAAACCCCTCCAGCCCCAAACCGCAGGAATCAGTGGGGCCACAGGCCATGGCCGGGCCTCTGGCAGCCTTCCCGGAGGCCCCGCTGCAGGCAGCTGCGCGTGTTTTACTGCCCCGATGTGACCTGTTTCATACTGTCACCCCACAAGCGGGCTGTTGCTATTTCTGCTTGTGCTGCTGGGCTCAGTGTTTCCTCCAGAAACGCAGAACTTGCCAGTTGTTAATGGCCCCGTATAAAGTATATTTGCTATTTCTTTTAGTTTTCCCTCCTACGATCTTGATGAAATCAGAGCACGAGTGAGTGGCATCGATCTGGGCAAGCTCAAAACAGTGTCTCCCACTCGCCGCACCAGGGAACTCCTCTGAGGTCAGGGACACACCTCCTTGCTCCCAAACTGCGTCCACCAGGGGCCGCATCCTGGGAGTGGGCACGCGAGGAGCTTCACACGTGAGGCCCTCGGTGAGCTGTTTTCTGGCTTCACATAGCAGAGCAGTCCCACGACTTGAACCTGCCAGTCAGTCTTCCTTGTCTGCGGTTTCTGCCCTTGCAAATGTGCCTGCTCTGGAATATGTACCCGGAACCGGTGCTTGGGGTGCTTGGGTGTCACTGTGGGCACGTGCGTGTGTGGAGTGGTGAGTAACTGGCATTGCGCACGTGTTCCCAGTGAGGTGATATTCTGCCTGCTTGTTTCAGCTCTCCTATTCTAAACAAGTGTCCTTTTCACGGTCATTTGGTGACAGGTATTCTGCAGTTTGTACTTTCTGCTGAAGATATCACTGTTTGAAATGGCGCCTATGTGTGGTGCTGAAGTGCTGTCTAGTGATCTCAAGTGCAAGGTGACTGTGTTGTGCCTTGTGGAGAGCACACAGGCTGGAGCGGCTTTGTTCAGGCACAGCCACAGGGCTCCTGCCTGTGAGGTCAGTGTTCACGAGTCAACAACATATTTTAAGTAACGTGCCCGTAAATATTGAGTGACTGATGAAAATGTGACCAGAGGCTTGTGGGAACCTAACCCTGTATTTTCCCCTACAAGCAATGGCTCAGTATTGGTTAATTCAGTATTTAGAGATTTTACAGAACACAGTTGATGAGTCATGAGAAGGACCATATGTGTGTGAGATAGTTGTGCTTCTTTAAATAAGCCACGTGCGAATGCACAGCTGTGCCTGGCGGCTTCTCTCCAGCCCCCTGTATCCTCCAAGATGTAAGTCACTGATTCATCTGTCCCTCAGCTCAGGGTGCGCTCCACCACACCTCATTGTATGTATCCACGTCAGTTGTCTTCATAGGAACCTGAAGGATAATTTCAAGGGGAAGTGGAATCTCACAAGGGCAGGTCTCACGGGAGGAGAGGGGCAGGTTGACCAGGCAGGTTTCTTCTCTTCCACCGTTGTGGAAACAGTCCCACACACTCCCGTAGTTTATTCTGGCTCTTTGGGGATGACTCTGGTTTGTGTCAATCTGAAAGCTTAAGGATGGAAAATACTTGAGGACAAAATGTAAAATATATAGAGAAAGACTCACAGCAACAGAAAACTGGCTGAAAGTTTCCAGGGGGAGAAGAACAGACTGGGAAGCTTTGAGAACACAGATACAAGTGGGTTCAGAGGGAGTGGTCCTGCGCTCCCTCCTGCCTGAGTTCCAGCGGACAGCTTTCATTTGCATAGTTTGAACAGTAGGATTTGAGAACATTGGGAGGGGCCCTGTACCTTGTTATCTTGCTAGAATCCATGGAGATGGCAGGACTTCAGAGTAGAAATGACCACATTGACTGTTGAGTCTGGAGGGCTCTTGGGGTCTTAGGGTCTCATAGAGTCACCTGCATGGTATTGTGGCGGGAGGAGCTGCAGAATGACTCCATGAGATAGGAAAGCAGAGCAATCCCTGCATCCTCCCCAAAGGACCACAGGCTGGGAATGAAGGATGTGTCTTCAGTCAGCAGGTGGCGAATGGCATTTGGTATTAATTGTCACTGCTGTGTCCAGATGCCATCAATATTAGGACTATTCCACCCTGGCTGGTGTGGCTCAGTGGATTGAGTGCTGGCTTGTGAACCAAAAGGTCACCGGTTAGATTCCCAGTCAAGGCACATGCCGGGGTTTCAGTCCAGCTTCCCTGTGGGGGGCATGTAAGAGACAACCACACATTGACATTTCTCCCCTTCCCTTTCTCTGTCCCTTCCCCTATCTGTAAAAGTAAATAAATAAAATTTTTAAAATATATTAGGGCTATTGCACTCTTTCAAAACATGCCTACCCCTCCCCAAGCAAGCTTAGGCACAATCCCAGATAACTACAAATTCACCAAGACACAGTTTCTGCCGTCCCAGCAGAATGGAGAATTTAGATTGAAACAAAACAAAACAAACAAAAGCCCTAGCACATTTCTTACTCATGAAGTCACTGACATCTGTATTCACTAGAAGATTTAAAAATAATAAAAATAATCACCCAGCAGAAGTGTGTTTAAGGGTATGCAATAAAATGTCATAGTAAGCCACAAGCACTTGCAGATTAAATGTATTGAGACTCTTAAGTAAACATGTAAATCTGTGGCTTATTTGATATACATCTTTATATTACTTCACAAAATATTTACATAGACTCTGCATATTCTGGGCCAGCATGTCCAACCTTATCTTCTGCCCATTTCTGCTGCCTGGTCCAATGTCTGACATTCAACAGATAGTCAACACTGAGCTCTTGAACTAAGGACTGGATGCAAAGATGCATACCTATTCGAGAGATCTTGGAAAACTAATGCCAGAAGATACCCTTGGGGCCTAAGCCATACTACAGTTGGGAGAACCCTGTAGTTGTCCACCCCAAATCCATTCCCTCCTTGATGGGCCAGGGTGCCAAACCCTAGATGACAGCCATTACTGAGGACACTGTTTTCCTGCCGCCTCAGCCTGTCTTACAGCTCCGGTCGGCCTGTGACTCAGTGCTGGGTATCCTCGGGCACCAATAAGACAAGGGTTCGCAATAAGACAAGGGTTCGTATCCAGGATGTCTCCTGGGCAATCTTTTACTTTCCTAACATGTTGGTGAAACATCTATTCCCACTTCTTTTTGCCTTAAACATGTGAGCAGCTGTTTTACAACCAAAAGAAAAAGTTCAAGAGAAGATAGAGACCCTGGGTCTGACACCACCCAAGTGTTGAACCAATGCCAGAAGCTGTCTGCTTCCAGGCTTCTTGTTATGTGAAAAAATAACCTGTTTGCTTAGGTCAGGTAGTCTCTTCCCGGCAGCAAGGTATGCCTAAGCTATGCACTGACACAGATTGAAAGAGCTGAATGTAAGACAAAGAAGCGAAGTACAACTTCACATAGTAGGGAGTACTTTGTTTCTTCCTCAGAAGAACTCTTGGGTGGTGGTCTTGCTGAAGGAAGTGGGGAGTTGTGAGAAAGTATTAGGACAGGATAGTGGGTCCTGAAGTCACAAAGAAACACCAGCAACTCAGTTCCTTAACAATCAAGCTGGTCTTAATAAACTGTTTCTCTCAAACAAGTCTCTTCTTGTAAATAACAGTTCCAGCACTGTGGGAAGCCAAGAAGTCACTGGGTATGCCTATTTCAATTTAAATGAAGTGAAATTAACATAACAATTGTGTTCCTCACTTGCAGTCGGTGGGTAACCACTAAGTCACAGGTCTTCCAAGCACTCAGTAGTCATATGCAGCTAGTGGCTACTGTATTGGACAGTGCAGTTACAGAATGCTTTGATCGTCGTAGGAAATTTTATTGGACAGCATTGCTTTATAGGAAAGGTCAGCAAACATCTCCTATAAAGGAATATGTGGTGTATATTTTAGCCTTTGCAGACTAAGGGGCTAAATTAAAGATATCATGTGTCTCTGTGCCACTACTCAACTGCTCAAAAGCAGTCTCAGATGTATGTAAACAAACGGGCCTGGCTGGGTTCCACTAAAACTATTTACAAAAATAGGCTCTGGGCCTAGGGGCTGACCTCTGCTTTGTATCCTTCCCTGCTGCGAGGCTTTTTTTTTGTGTGTGTGTGTGACTTCCACATAAACCATCCTAATCTAATTAATAATTCTATCCCAGCTGGGTGGTCAAAGAAGGTACCTTTGGTATCATTCCAAAAATTTCACATGAAACGTTATTAACATATACTTAGAACATATGTAGATTTAGAACTTGAAATCTCCTTCTTGGGGGAGGGGGTTAAAAGTACCCTCGATTCAGCATCGTTTTATAGTTTTATCAGTTTGTAAATTCTTCGTCTCTGGTTCTATCCTCAAGCTCTAATATCATCTCCATGATGAACAAAGCGCCCAGTTGAACATGAAGTCAATAAAATGTACAAGTATCATCAGTGATCTGATTTAGACCAAGCCGATTCCTCGTGTCTGCTGGATCATTTGCGGGGCTGAGAACGGACTTCCCACCCTGAGTGCTGAACTGGGTGGGCAGAAGTAGTGAACGTTAACTGGCTTTGTGATCTTGGACAAATAATTCATATGGTCATACTTGTGTTTTTTGATTTTATCTTCTAGTGCTTAAAAACTCTGTTAGAGGTCTATGCTTAATTACGCGAATTATTTAAAGCGGCCACACTGGCATGAGCACTCTTTTTATTAGATGATGTCGCCCTCTTCTGGATGCTTTGTGTATCTGCACTGTGATTCCCCCGCGCCCTGCTCCCAGACCCATCCACCACCTTACTTCGGTCCTTTTAATTTAGTATAGCCACTTGCTCAGGCTGAGTTCCTCTGTGTTATCATGTCATGAACTGCAGGATTTCGCTTATGACCAATGAGACATAAACATAGAGAGGGAATTTAAAATTCTGTTATTTTATTAAAATATAAAAGCCAAACTATACCATAAAACTATAGGTCCAAAGGACCTTAGACAGCATGCCAAAAATGTCAAACAAATACCACATCTGTGTTCAAATACATAATTACTTCTTGAGAATATGAAACAAAGGCAGGAGTGGCAGGTGCCCACTTGAGGACTGGGGTTGCTCCCAGGGAGGGAGGGAGGGGGGGAGGGAGGGGACTGCTACCTGGAAGGGAGGGCTCTGTATCTGTGGAGTTTTATTTTTTAAGATTTTATTTATTTATTTTTAGAGAGAGGGAAGTGAGGGAGAAAGAAAGAGAGAAACATCAATGTATGGTTACCTCTCATGTGGCCCCCACTATATCTGTGGAATTTTATTTGTTAAAAAGAAGGACCTGGGGACAATATGGCAAAATATTTATGTAACAGCTGGGCTTACTGGGGTAAATGTCACAAAGTAATTTTATGTCCTCACACCACTTTTTTTTTCTTGTGTGCATATGGAAATCTCCCTTCCCTACCCCTGGATGATGTTTTGGGCAAATTCCAGAGCTTTTGCTGTCACTTCTAGATATTACTTTGCAGTTTCCTTTAACGT
>PVIA01002276.1:0-219380 GCA_004024845.1 Tonatia bakeri
AAGCCGGACCAGAGGAGGAGCAAGCTGGAACAGAGGAGGAGCAAGCTGGAACAGAGGAGCAGAAAGCCGGAACAGAGGAGGAGCAAGCTGGAACAGAGGAGCAGAAAGCCGGAACAGAGGAGGAGAAAGCTGGAACAGAGGAGGAGCAAGCTAGACCAGAGGAGGAGTAAGCCGGAACAGAGGAGGAGCAAGCTGGAACAGAGGAGGAGAAAGCTGGAACAGAGGAGGAGCAAGCTGGAACAGAGGAGGAGCAAGCTGGACCTGCAGGGACAAGCTGTTCCTGGCAATACAGAAGAGTGAATGTGCTAAATTTCACTTGTCTAAGATAGTGTCAGCAGGGGATTCCAGATGAGGTGTTTCCCTGTGTTAATGAACATAAGGAGTCTGGGACCACACCGCAGACTTGACTCCAGTGACAGCAGGGTATGAAGGGGAAAGCATGTATCAAAGATCCACTGGTTGCTGGTTGGGTAATCAATGTCCTGGCCCTCTGCCTGGACCTTTGGTACCACTGCCCCTCCTCATGGGCAGAAGTAGCTTCTACTTATTCAGTGTCTTCCTTCTTTTCTGGATGTTAGACACCTCACACAGGTGGGTTCTGCTTCATCAGCAAGGGGGGAGAGGAGGTGGATTAAGAAGGGAAGGGGCACTGTCCCGGGCAGTAAGCTCCAGCTTCAGGTCCCCCTGACAGCCCCTGGTGTTATCTCATGGGCAGTCCCTGGACACTGAGTAGACAAAGCCCGCTGGGCCCAAGAGAGATGATTACTTGAGAATACAACATTTCTGATGCCGAGGCCTTGAATCTTCTTCTACACAGGAGTCAACTGGCCCCGTTTCCAGCGGGCAGTGCTGGTTTTTTTAAACTAAACCTACGGCCTGCATGACTGTCAGATGCCATCTGGTTGTTGTCAAACATCTGCGATCCCGTGCCACAGCACTATCAGTGACACGGTGCCTGAATGTCCACGAAAGCATTCGCACAGCCAGCACCCCTCCACGGGGAGAAATGTACTTGATTGTATTGTACATGCACATGGGGCTGAAGACATGAGCGCCATCTCCTACCTGCGGATTTGCTGCAGACATGAGTTTTCAAAGCGTCACCCAGTGTGTGTGTGGGATTGTGTGTTCCCTGCCCAACACAGATGGGAAAGGAAATAGACAGTAAAAGACAGTTTAGGACTTGGAAACAATGGTCAGGATGTTATTGCTTGACTTTAACTTTAATTGAATTGCAGAGCGGTGGTAGAATGTTTCCTAAGTGTCAACCCTAAGTAAATAATTACATCACACAACTCTTTGCAGTAAGACCAGTGTGTGCACCATGCTACCCGAATCCTCTCGGCATTTCAGGCAGGACCACTCGGCCTAATTTCGGGACAGGCCCTGCACAGGTGCCGCGGACAGGCTCACCCGGAGGAGAAGTCTCCAGGAGCCCTCAGGTGCAAACAAGACTGGAGCCTCCCCGCCGGCCAGGTGGGGGGGCCAGGTGAGGAGACGGAGAGGAGTCCTCACTCCCACTGCTGCATCTGCTGTGTGGGGCTGCTGGCACTAGCCAAACCTTCTTTCTAAGGCCCACAGCACACTCACACTTCAAGCCTCTTTCCAAAGTCATTGATTTTGTTCTCCACAGAACATTTCTTTATACAAAAAAGGGGAAATAGCTGAAATATTTGACTTAAGAAATATGTTATCATACTTTCCTTATCTTTAAGCACCACACACAGTCTGCTAGGTAATCATTTTCCCTCCAGAGCCTGAGGAAAAGGGCTCCAGGAATGGATGCTCAGAAACTTACTGAGGCTGTGTAACTAAGGGGCATAAAGTCACCAACCTGGTGTCATTGCAAATGAACATTAACCTGAATTTATCTACATGAACAATCATTAATACAATGTCGGGGTGCATGGTGTGCACACCACGAAAGGGTGTGTCCACTCCCAGAACATGTGAATGTGACCTTATATGGCGAAGGGTCTTTGCAGATGTGGATTCATAAAGTTTAGGGTAGGCACTACATCCAGCGACAGGTGTCCTCAGAAGAGAAAGGGCAGGGTGGTTTCGGGCATGGAGAGACAGACAGGAAGAAGGCCAGGAGTGCCACAGGCCCAGGACTGCCTGGAGCCCCCAGCAGCTGGAGAGGCTGGATGGACCCTCACTTAGAGCCTGTGGCACTGTGAGGTCAGACTTCTGGCCTCCAGACTATGAAAGGATGGGTTTCTATTGTTCTAAGCCACCGTGTCTGTGGTACTTTGTGCAGTGGCCATAGGAAAGGAACACATGTGAACATTATTTTCAACAGTCAAGTTGGATATGGAGACAGGCTTCTACTCAACCAAGTGATCAGACCAAATGGGACGGGATGGGAGGGGGAGGAGAGGAAGCTCAGGGAGAAAGGGGACAGTGGGGTAGAAGGGGGTAGGGGAGAGGAGACATTTACCTTTCTCTTTGGTGCAGACAGAAGGCTGGCTGGAGCCCAAGTTTCTGGTCCCCACAGCTTGTCCTCCTAAGAGACCTCCGGGTCCAGCACTGGCTGAATGAGGGGAGGCCTGCTGGACGTCCCCTTGGACACTCCTGAGAGACCTGTCCAAGGACCTGGATCTCCTGGTAAGGGTCCTCCCAGCAGTTCCCGGACAGCTCTCTTGACCCCGGATCCCCTGGGAGTCTCCCTGGGGGCCGGGGGTTTCTTTCTGGGTCAGGCTGGCTGCTGCCCCAGCCCTCTTGCTCTGGGTGCTGGAGGCCTCATCCATGAGGGACTCCTCGGAGCTGGAGCCCAGGGGCATGGGGTTCCGAAGGGCCTCCATGTAGGACTTCCTGAACCAGCGTCTGGTCTCCATGCCAGTGGGGACCTCAGGTGGCTGCTCTCTTGGGCTGTCTGAATCCCTGGGAGAGGTACGGGCCTGGGGGCCACCCTCCTTGTCCACAGGGTCCAGCCTCCCTCCTGGTCCTTCGGGGCTTTCCAGGGGCTCCCATGGGCCGACGCCAGAGCTCCTGGGCAGGGTCGTGGGGCTTTCGGACTTGGCTCTTCTCAGGTAAGGAATGTGGCTGGGCTGGTCACTGCCAGGATGCCCGGTGCAGCGAGGCAGGGTCGGAGGGTCTTCAGAAGAGGTGCTCCCCGGCAGACCAGGGCTGGCCATGGCTGGTGCTGGGGCCAGGGCCTCCAAGGCACTCCTGGGAGGCTGCTCAGGCCCAGGGACAGAGCAGCTGGGCAGTACTCTCCCGCTGGCGGGTAAAAACACGGGGACTGTGACGTTACTCCACGCGGTGCGGTAGACAGTGGAGCCTGAGGTCAGCAAGCAGTTTTTCAAGAGGACACTGTTGCGTTCCTTGTTCACCTGGTCCAGGAACTCTCCTGTGAAGACACAGCCGTACATGGCCTCAGGCACAGTGACTTCCTCTGAGCCTTGCCCCAGCTGAGAGAGGCATTTTAAGACCAGTCTGGCCGACTGCTTCCCCACCGATGTGACCTGCAGGTAGAAGTCCCCGGGCCTGAGCCTGACTCCACGGAGGGATGCCAACTGCACCACCACCTTCCCATGGATGCACAGTGGCCAGCCTTCATGGAAGAAGATGAGGCCTGTGTACCTGGCCTGGGACAAGAAAGGGAGGGAGATTAGCAGTGGCATGGACCTGTCAGGACCCCTGGTCTCCACTCAGTAGGAAGAGTGAGAGAGGAGACCACCCTCTGTACCTCAGAACAACAAACAAATTAAGGCTGAAAATGCGTTTCTTTTTGATTCAGTGTAGTCAAAACTGCACTTCTACAGCTCCTCCCGGGAGGCTGGGGGAGGGTAGGCAACGGGACAGGAAGGGAGGAAGCCACCCCAGGAGCAGTCTCATGCAGCCAGACCCAAGGGGATTCTGCAGGGAGTGGCTCCTAGGGATTGTCCCCACCCAGGGTTCCACACTCTAGCCTCTCCAGCCCCCGCCCTCGGTCTAACCTCCAGGGGTTTCCGGGCGCCCACGGGCACCCCCCTCAAAGAACGTGGCTTCTGGAATCACAGGGTAGGGACACAGTGAGAAAATGTGGGATCTGGGCAGGACTCCCACGACATTGGCTGCAAACTCCCGCCTAATGCAACCGGCGGTTTCTACTTATTGAGTCAGTGACGGTTACAGACGAGCTGTAGGTTACTGGGAGAGTCCTCAAGCACTCTGAAAAGAACTTGCTACAGAAATGGTTTCAGCTCCAGGATGGGTGAGACAGTCAAACAGGGGCCGTGTCTGCACGAGGCATGACAGTGTCCACCAGTCAGGGAACGAGGGGTGGGACGCTGGTTTGTCAGAAGCTGCAGCTACATGTTCTAACTTGAAATCACATCCTACAGGACAAATTGAGTTCCAACATTTTTTGCTCTGCAACTCACACTTCCCCATCCCAGCACCAGCTTACTGCACACACATTATTACAATAACCAAGAATATAAAAAGAAAAAAATTCTCCACCCAAAATACCTTAACAGATTTTAAACTTTTCTTTGTCCTTACCCACATGGGAAATAACTTTTCTAAACTGTAATGAAGATATAATTTGGCATTCTTGTCAGCCTCAGCAAAGATTTCTCCACATCACTCTCTCAGTTGCTCCCATGGTGGTGACAACTTAACTGTCCCTCGTGTTGTAGGTCTGCAGTGCTTCAACTCTGCTATAAACAGTGAATACCAGGAACATTTTCATGATACGGTTCCCTTCCCCTTTAAATGATCATTTTAGGACACATTTCTGAGATTAGTAGTACCGGATCAAAGGTTAGGAATGTCCTTTACGATTCTTGGCACTGCGACCCGTTTGCAGTGAAAGGAGATCGCCGTCAGCGCTGTCACTGGGACAGGTCTGCCGGGGTTCAGGAGCATCGGGCTTTGCACTGACACATCATTTTCTAAACTGGTGTGTACAGTGTGGAATATCGCTGTTTTAATTCACATTTATGTGATAATGAAGTCAACCTTTTCTGTGTTTGTTTTCTGTAAATTTTCTGTATGTATTTTTTGCTCCAATTGTCTTGTTTTTTGCCTTATGAGTTGCCGGGGATTTTTAAAAAAAAATTTTAACAGTTTTCTCCACAAACCACTAGCCAATGTTTCTGTAAGGCATCTACTGCGACATGTATGCTTCCCAGGTCACTTGCTTCACAGTTTGGTTATGTTCTTTTCCTCTCTACAGAAGGTTCAATTTTATATAAGATGCATTCCTTGAGTTTTTTGGTGACATCTTTTACTGTCTTAAAACTTAGAACTTGGTATCTTAGCAGAGGTTGTCTTTCACATTTCTTTTATTTAGTTTTCCTAAGAGTTGAGGTTTAAAAATATTTCATACAAGGTCTGTCCAGAAGGCATCCAGCCATGTAATATAAAACATGGAGATAGTTATTGAAGAAGATACAAGAAAAATTGCACATCATAGGACAATGATGCCTCAGTCCCCTTCAAAGTAGGCACCTTGGGACCTCACACAGTTCTCCCAGTTGCCATCAGCTGCCCCATCGTATTTTCCTGAATCTCACTGAAGGTCTGAAGTCTCTTCCCTTTCAAAGGTGGTTTTAGTTTTTGGAAAAGCCAGAATTCACAGAGTGCCAAATCTGGGCTGTAGGGGAGCTGAGTCACCTGGGTGATTTGATGTCTCGCAAAAAACCTGCACAAGATGTGATGCGTGAGTAGGTGTGCTGTCGTGATGAAGCTGCCGGTCACCAGTGGCCCATAGCGGTGGCCTTCTGAGTCATCTGAATAGTTTCCGTGGAGAAATGTTCAAGCCTAATGCAAAATTTGTTGCACATTCATTGCTCTACTCACTCATTTTGAATGCAGCGGCCACACAGTACACATGCTCACTCAACAGCATCTGCTGTCCCCACTGACTAGTACAGAGAGGTGTCATTGTTCACTCATGCACATTCCAGTCCACTCTTCTTGGCTGCCCAGTTATATCAATGCCATGCAAACCATTTTCATTATATTAACAATGGCTGAACTTTTTTCAGACAGACCTTGTATACCTGGAGTTTATTTTGAAAATTGTACTTTGAATATACAGATGTGTTCCTAAGAGTGAAAGTCTCATTAGCTATGTCCCTGCAGACATGAGCTCAGTGTGCATGCGCATGTTACAGGAAGGAGGAGTGATGGTCTGGACAAGGAGCTGAGGTGGATGGCCTTCGAGGAGGGCAGCACAGTGTGGCCTCTGGTGCAGATGCAGCTAGTCTTTACTGGACACCTGCTAGGCACCTTCACACCTGTGGCCATGTTTAACAAAAAATTAAGACTTTGAGCCCTGGCTGGTATGGCTCAGGGGATTAAGTGCTGGACTAAGAAGCAAAGCGTCACCAGTTTGATTCCCAATCAGGGCACCTGCCTGGGTTGTGGGCCAGGTCCCCAAGTGGGGGACATGTGAGGGGCAAGCACACATGGATGTTTCTCTCCCTCTCTTTGTCTCTCCCCATCTCTCTAAAAATAAATAAATAAAATCTTTAAAAAATCAAAATAATAAAAAAGTTAAAATTAATACTTTGAGATTAAAGAATAAAATAATCCCAACACTAATACCCAGGCCAGTGTTGTGGACATTTTGCCTTGTGGACATTTACAGATTTCACCGCATTACTTTCTCTGTGCATTTGTAACAATTGTGATGACATCACAAGTTCCCCAAGTACCTTGGTTTCTCATGTAACAGGATTTCATCAGCATGTCCTGACTGCTAGAAACTCTTCCCACAGATCATGTTACTGCCGGGTCCCAATGTCCCCCGAACTTGTCTCTGACACATGAAAATACCATGCACTTCTCTGGGCCTGGAGCCCAACTGGGATTCCAGATGCTGCTGTGGAACTGGAGGCCTTTGAGCAGGTCAACAGTATGGTTATTCCGGGCCCTTGGGGTGAGCCAGTGCCCTTGGGTGTGGGTGGCCGCAGATGTGGGCCATGTCTCTGCAGAGTAGTCAGCGACCTCTGCACACGAGACATGAAGTTTTGGGACACTGCCCCGCCCCACAGTTGGCAACGGTGAGACTTCCAGCCTGGCAGCCGCCAGGAACCCGACAGCCACCAGGGAGAGAAGTCCAGCCTGAGCTGTGGCCTGAAGATGCCCAACTGGGGTTGGTGGTTTGAGCCCTAAGAACAACCTTTATGACAGAAAGTTCCAGAATCAGAGGGTCCAAGGACAAACGAGGCAATCCCTTTTTGGAGGGTTTGAGCAAGGTCAGGGTGGAGCCTGTGGGTAGACTTTCCCTTGGTGACCTGGGACTGTGCAGCCTTCACACCCCAGTCCCGCCGACTCCTCTCCTGGCATGAAGACAGCTTGACTGTCCACACCCTGGATTTGCTCCCACCATCCAGTGGGCCACGGGCATGAAGCTCCAAGGCAGAGGCAGAGAAAACTGGCCCCCAGCGGCAGGTGCTACGCTGCCCTGCTAAGGGAAGAGCCAGTCATACCTGTGATGCAGCATTTGGCCCTCTGGCCACATCACATGATCTATTGTTCTCCAGTCCAATGAGAACCTCCCACCCGACACACTGCTCCCAGCCCCTGTCTCCCCCACCCTGCCCCCAACTCAGAAAGTCACATGACACAAAGATCGCCCGGTCTGAGACACTTCTGTTAGGTCTTGTGAGAGATGCAGGTATTTTCCCATCTTTGTGAAAAACTTGTTTACAATTGTTTAAAGTTTTTTTAAAATTAAATATTAAGAGATACAAAAAAATGTTTATATGTACAAGATCTAAAATATCAAGATACAGATGTTTAAGGAAAAGAACACCATCATCATGGTGGCCATCTCCTGCACGCCTGCATCCTCTCAGAGGACAAAACTTTCCCAAATTTTGTTACTAGTCTCTTCCTTTTCTCAACATTTACCACGTTTGAATCCCTAGACAATAAATCCTTTACTTCTGCATGTATCTGAACTTTACAGAAATGGAGTCATGTAGTCTGTATTCTTCTGACGTGCTTTTCAATCAACACGGAAATTCATCAAGACAGTCACAGCTGTAGGTGACTCACTTTCTTTGCAAAGTAGTGTTTGCTATGTAGTAATGTGATCTATTACTATTACTAGTATAACCAACTATCCCCACATTTAATGGCTTACAAAAATGACTTTATTTTGCTCACAATTTTGTGAGTTAGGAATCAGGGAAGGGCTTGGCTAAGGGGTTCGTTTAGGACCCGGTGTGAGCTGGAGGACCCACTGCATGATGGCTACCTCCACCCCCACATCTACACTGTGGGGCTCCGAGGTCTTTCTCTGTCTCTCTCCTTTGGTCTCTGTCCCTCCTCCATAGGGCATCTGATTCTCCAGAGTCTCTCCCATGACATGGGCTTCCTCACAGCACAGCTCAGGGCTCAGGGTAGTCAGGCTTCCCCACAGTGACTATTCCAGAAGCAAGCATCACAAACCCCCACCTCCGTGACCTTTCCAGAAACCTTGGGCAAACTTCTGTTACATTTTATTGGTCCAAAGAGTCACCACAGACAGTCTGGACTCAAAAGGATAAGAGAGAATGCCGTGACATACAGGGAGGGAGGCCATGGTGAGCACCTGGGAGAAGAACTGTGGGTGGGCATTTGAGCTGCTTCTAACTGTCTGTCCTGTACACTTCAGTGGCTACAGACACAGCTACAGGGAACAGTCTCGACCACGAATCCTGGTGCATAGATATAGCAATGCTTCCTGGGGATAGCCCTAGAAGTGGAATTGGGTTTGGGTACACCAACTTTGTTGGCACCAACCTGTTTTCTAAGGTGGTGGTGCGAACCCACATTCTTCCCAGTATGCATGTGTATAACCCTGTCAATCATTCCACATTCTCACTCATTTGGAATCAGACTTGAACATTTGTGTCAGCCTGGAGTCTGTGAAGTAGTATCTCATGTCTTCAGTTCAAGTTCTTCACTCATTTTCCTTCAGGTCAGTTTTCTTTTTATTTGTAGATTTCTCCATATAATCTAGAGATGGTCCTTTATTGGTTATGTGTTGCAAATGTTCTACGTTGTTTTCACAGTTTTATAGTTTTGAGGTTTGCATTAGGACTCCATCCACATGGAATGGATTTTTGTGTATAGTGTGAGGTAGGGTCCAGCTAAATGTTTGCATGTGGGTACCAAGTTGCCCAGTGCCATGTATGGGGACCCACCACCCTTCCACTCTTCTGCCATGTCCCAGAGGCGAGTGTGGGCACAGTGGTTTGTGGGTTCTGGAGCAACCTGGCCTGGCTCTGCCCAGCTCCACTTTCTACTCTGAGATCATGAACCAGAGTCTGGTTGTGACTGGTCTGAGCACGGGGACAACACCCTGGATGCTCCTCCTGCTTGCTTAGGCACTGAGTCCTACCACAGATCTCCCCCACTCCCTTCTGAACCTTTGGCCCCTCTCAGCTATAAGCCTGCACAACTCTCCTCCATAAAAGTGCACAGCCTCCCTGACCCCTGTCATGCCCTCCCTATGATCACACTCGCTTTCCTTTCTGCATTCTCCAGCCCTCCTCAGCTCACTACGGTCCAACTTCAACCCTCCTCCCCCGAGCCTATGCCCACCAGATCTAGGGGCGCCTTTAGGCTATGTTCTTATGTTGGACCCCACGGCCTGTGGTAAATAGTGCTGATTTCAGAAAATAACGCAAATTAATAATTGAAAGCAATGCAGAAACACAAACAGAAACTATCCTTCCATTTCATATGGGAAAAAGTAGCTGGGGCAGGGTCCTCCCAGGGTCTTCTGTGGCCACCAAATACGAGTCGTATTGTTTAAACAGCAGAGATCAGGGTTAGGCACAGGAGCTCTCCAGGGAGTGCTGAGCTCTGCAGCTGTACTGTTCGCTCAGGCATTACCTCATATAATTTAAAAAATCTCTGAGAATGTTCCTTACATCAGTGAGCACACAATACAAGAAGTAATTCCGCAACACACCTCCCTGAATGCTATGCATGGGGCCTGGTGCCCAAGGAAACGCATGCCTCCAGGTTGTGCCACCCCCGCCATTCCCTGTACATTTCACCCCAGTAAAGAAAGGCATCCCCTGGCCCATTGGGCTGCCCCTGAAATCTATCCCCCCAAACACTGAGGGCCCATTCCCGGTGATGCAAATGCCCACCACAGCACAGTATGGGCATCCAGGACACTTTCCTCTGAGGAGCTGATCTGATATGGAACGAACAAATGACCATTTGCAAGATAGCTACTTGTCTTTGGAATAACCACTGGGTTTTGCTCTGTTAGAAAACACAAGTTTCCTTGCTTTCTGGAAGCAAGCTGGAGTCTTTGGGGTCTTTTGCCCCATCTCCAAGGTTCCACGTCTCTACCTGTTAAATCTGCAATAAGACAAACACTGTTCTCAATATGGATTGGTCTGTCTGCACTAAGTATGCCCATCTCCAGAACTTTTCCATCTCCCCAAACTGCAGCTCTACTGATTAAACTGTAACTCACCATCCTGGTCCCCCAGCACCTGGGGACCACCACTCTACCTTCTGCCTCTGTGGGTTTGACTCCTCTAGGGACCTGATATTAAGTGGAATCACACAAGATTTATCTTCTTTTTGACCAGCTCACGCTGCCCCTGTAGAGTTAATCCTGTGTTATTACAGAATAACATTAATAACACCAGTCTCCTGATTAAATGTCTCTGTGACTTCTGCCTTTTGATGGAACTAATGCATCAGGAGGCCCAGCTTCTCTCTGCTGGTGTGGAGGGCTCCACTGTCTTCGCTGGGCCGCGCACGCCCAGACTACTTTGTCTTACGGTGCTTTGGAAGTGGAGCAAGAATTTAAAGACAGTACAGAGGGATTAGGAATGTAGGATTCTTCTGGATCCACCCCCCCCCCCCCCGCCAAATGCCCTAGTCTTTTCTGTTGTTTTGCTCATACCTAATGTGACAGCACTTTTTTTAGTGACTTTTTGTGAGTCTTTGCAGAACATTCAACTTCATTTCCTCAAAAAAGCTATCTCCTTTATTCTTGCCCTTGTATGTAATCAGTTTTAGGTTTCAGTTAAGTTGGGTGTAATTAGCTCTTCTTCTCCTGGCTTCTTAAGGTGGAAATTTGGATAATTAATATTAGACTCCCCTTTAAAACTCTATATTATACTTTAAACATTGCTTCACTCTATATAAAAAATTCAACATGTTGTTTCATTAGGATTCTGTTCCAATAATTTTCCCTGTGATTTCTTTAACCTACATTTAGAAATATATTACCTAATTTCCAAATATGTTAGGAGTTTCTAGTTATATTTTTTGTTATTAGATTCTGATTTAATACCATTGTGGTGAGAAAAATTATCTGTATAATTTCTGTCCCTTGAAATCAATCGAAACTTGGCTTTTTAGCGACCCACAGTATGTGACCCATCTTGAAAAGCGTGTCATGTGCCTGTGAAGGGCATGTGTGTTCTGTGTTGTTAGATGCGATGTTCTGTACGTGTCAAATCGGTCACTTTGCTCATAGTGTTTGTTGGTGAGCCGTTTTACACCCCTACTGATTTTTTTGACTACTTGTTCTATCATTGCTGAGAGAGGAGTGCGAAAATCTCCACTTGGTGTTGTCATGGTTTGGCTGTATGTGTTCTGAAGCTCTATTATTAGGCGTCTTGTCGATAAATTGGGCCTTCAGCCACTACGAAACGTCCTGTCCTCTCAGCATCTGGTGATACTCACGGTCCGAAATCTAACTTGTGGCATATCTATTCAATTCTTTTACTTTTCGTCCTTTGTATGTATTTATATTTAAAGGGTATTTCTTAATTTAGTTGGTCTTGCTTTTTTTCCAATCTGGCAATCTCTGCCTTTTACTTGGAATGTTTAATTCCTTTAACTACATTTAATATAATTATTGATATTGTTGGATTAAATCTATCACCTTAGCATATAATTTCTATCATCATATCTGCTCTTTGTTCCTTTATTCTTCCTTTAATCCCCTCTTCTATTTTTTTGGATTCCATTTATCTCCTCCACTGAATTTTTAGTTATATTCTGTGTTATTTTTAGTGGTTGCTCTCAAGATTGCAATATGCATCTGTAATTTATCACAGTTTATCTTCAGTATTTTATTATTTAATAACAACATAAGGACCTTACATTAGTATAATTCAATTTACTCCCTCCCACACTGCATGCTTGTGTTGTCATATTTTACTTCTATATTACAGATCCCACAATATTGCTCTAAGCAGTCCATCATTTTTAAGATAAATTCACCCTTACTCGTATATTAGTCTTGCTTGTGCTCTTCATTTCTCACTGTAGATCGGAGCTTCCACCTGGCACCACTTCTCTTTAGCCTGAAGACCCCCCGCATCCCGTGCACTGCCCCTCTGCTAGTGCGCTTCTATTCATCAGAAGATGCCATTATTTTATCTTCATGTTTGAACAATATTTTCCCTGGCTATAAAATTTTAGGTGGATGTTTTCCCTTTCAACATTTAAAGATATTTTCTCATTGTCTATTGAGATCCAATGCTTCTGATGAAGAGTCACTCATCATTCTCACTGCTGTTCCCATAGGCGATGTGCCTTGTTTCTCTGTCAGCTTTACTTTCTCCTTATGACTGGTTTTCAGTAGCTCAGTCACAATGTATTGAAGCGTTTTGTTTTGTTTTTTATCCTCTTCTGCATTTGATGAGCTTCCTGGCTCTAAGGGTTGCTGTTTTTTAACAAACAGAAAAATTTTCCAACAATGTTTCTTTAAATACTTTTTTTCCTGTCCTATTTTCTCACTCCTCCCCATCTGGGACTCCAGTCACACATAAGTTTGACTGCTTGATACTCCCACAGGTTACTGAGGCTTTGCTCATTTCCCCCCACTCTTTTTTCTTTCTGTGATTCCTTTTGCTCAATTTCTTTTGTAATGTCTTCAAACTGATGTATCCTTTCCTTTCTTGTGTCCAATCTACATTAATCCCATCTAGCAAGTTTTTTTAAATTGCTGATATTATATATTAGGGTACTAAGATTTCCATTTTGGTCTTTTTTTTATAGTTTCCAAATCTTTCCTGAAATTCTCCATCTCTCCAATCAATTCGTCCATATTTATTTACAGAATATTTAGGTTTATCATAGTTTTTTAAAAGGCCTTTGCCTGATAATTCCAAACCTGCGTAGTCTGAGTCTGTTTCTATTGAATTTTTTTCTCTTGTTTATGGGTTGATAATCCAGTGTCTTTGTAGATCTTGTAATTTTTTATTTTATGCCAGAGATTGTGTCTAAAGTAGATGATTTTTAAAAACACATGCTTTGTCCTCTGTTAGGCAGCGAGCACTAAGGGTTTATCAGTTTAGTGCATTTAGAAATAGAGGTAGATTGGGGTAGGTTGAGGCCTGAAACTCTAAAGGAGCCTTGGAATTCAAGCTCCAGGAGTCCAATGAGATACCTCTCCACTTTCCAGCTCAGCCCCTGACTCCCTCAGCCACCAGGGATACTTATAAAATCTGAATTGGGTGGGGTGGGGTTCAGTTTTGTTAATTTCAATTTACCTCTGGTTTCAAATGCTTGAAGGTTCACAAGTCTCCACCAGCCACCCCTGGACTTCAATACTGGGAGATGCTCAAACTATGACACTGAAATTGTAAGATTGTGTGACCAAGAGACCATGAGGGTTGGGGATTATGACACTTTGAAACTGTGACTATAAGAGTTTGAGAGCTTCTTTTGTTTTCTGTCCCCACTTCTCAGTCTCCACTTATTCAGCAGAATTGCCTGTAAGAAAATGCTTAGGATTAGTAAAGAGGATTATCCTTACAGTTCCCGGCTCTCTTAGATTCTTATCTGATGAATCAGTCCTGAGGTTTCTTGAGTTCAATCTCTCTTCATCTAAGCAAAATAGTCCTTCTCTGGCAGCTTGCTCCTCCATCCACGCTCCCAGCAAACTCAGTGACTGGCCCCAAGTATGAAAGTGTTTTCTGTTCTTCACTCGTTTAGGAAAGCATTGTCTCTTCACACTGTAGTTCCTTTGGATCTTTGTGTATCCATAGCTCTTGGACAGCTTTAAAGGGAAGGGTAATTGTTTTGGTTTATCTTGGGATTTCTTGTTTTGGCAGAGTAATGGTCTTTCACATACTTTTACATCCTAACTAGAAATAGGACTCACCAATTCATCAGTAAGAAATGTTTTCCCAATTTCCTTTGTGGTTTTCCATTTGACCCTTTATTTATTTATAGGAGTACAATTTTCCAAATGTAAGGGTGTTTGCTGTTGTTGCTATTTCTAGATTTATTTTCTTACAGTCTCTAGATATCAATTATCTGTTAATATCAATTATTTGTTATTTGTTGACACTTTATGGCTAATAGTCAACTCTGGTCAATTTTGGTAGCTGTACATGTACGCTTAAGAAGGTAACTTCAAGAGATACATGCATAATCTTTTATTGTAAAATTTGACTAGAAATTTATCAAATTTTGATTAAAGTCAGAAAATGTTCCATGTGCACTTAGCAAGGATGTGTATTTTAAAATTATTGGGTTCAGCATTCTGTGAATGCCATTGGTGGAAAAGAGATACATGTTCAAATGTATACCTTAATTAATATGTGGTTTGCTTATCCTGTTTGCATTGGAGAGAGGTGAAATCGTCCACTATGATTATGACTAACTCCTTGTAATTCCCTCAATTTATGCTTCAAACATTTTCATGCTAAGTACTGACAGTTTTTTATGTATTTGTGGTTGTGACTAGTACTACTATTAATTGATCCTCTTTAGTCCTAACAATGCATTTTGCCTTTTACTATATTTAATTTGTTATGAATATTGCTACACTGGTTATCCTTTGGTTATTAGAATTTTGCTAGTAGCTCTCTTCTGGCCAAGATGGTTTGCCTCCTTCCACAACCAAAATAAGGACCACAACAAATTTAAAAATAAAAAATGCCAGAAATGACAGAAAATCAAACTGTATGGAAGTCCAACAATCGAGGAGTTAAAGAAGAAACATTCATCCAGATTGATAGGAGGGGGCAGAGATTGGCAGCCAGGGCAGAGAGGATGCACAGCAAGGAGGTGGCTGGAGGACCAGGTGGGAGAGGTGGCAGCTGGTGGCCCCACATTTTCTTGTGGATAAACCAAGAGGAACCACTGTGGAGCAAGATAGAACAAGCAACCCAGGGCTCCAGTGTGGGAAAAGAAAGCCTCAAAACCTTTGGATGTAAAAACCTGTGGGGTTGTGGTGGCAGGATAAACTCCCAGCTTCACGGGAGAGTTCACTGGAGAGACCCACAGAGTCCAAGAACGTACACAAACCCACTCACCCAGGAATCAGCACCAGAAGGGCCCAATTTGCTTGTGGGTAGTGGGGGAAGTGACTGAAAGCCCATGGAGAGCCCAGCAAGTGGCACTGTTCCCTCTTTGACCCCTCCCCCACATATAGCACCACAGTGCAGCAACCTGGGTTGTCCTGCTTTGGCCAATAGCTAAGGCTCTGCCCCCTACAATGTAAGGTGTGCCAAGACAAAGAAATATGGTCCGAATGAATGAACAGATCAAAACTCCAGAAAAACAATTAAGCAATGAGGAGATAGCCAACCTATCAGATGCAGAGTTCAAAACACTGGTAATCAGGATGCTCATAGAAATGGTTAAGTATGGTCTCAAAATAGAGGTAAAAAGTAAAGGCTATGCAAAGTGAAATAAAGAAAAATATACAGGAAACCAACAATGAAGGAAAGGAAATTGGTTCTCAAATCAACTGTTCGGAGCAGAAGAAATAACCATTCAACCAGAACAGAATGAAGAAACAAGAACTCAAAAAATGAGGAGAGGCTTAGGAACCTCAGAGACAACTTTAAATGTTCCAACATCTGAATCACAGGGACACCAGAAGGAGAAGAGGAAGAGTAAAAAATTGAAAACTTACTTGAAAAAATAGTGAAGGAGAACTTCCCCAATCTGGCAAAGGACATAGACTTCCAGGAAGTCCAGGAAGCTCAGAGAGTCCCAAAGAAGTTGGACCCAAGGAAGCACACACCAAGGCATTACCCAAGATTAAAGATAAGTAGAAAATCCTAGAATCAGCAAGAGAAAAGGAGACAGTTACCTACAAAGGAGTTCCCATAAGACTGTCAGCTGATTTCTCAAAAGAAACCTTGCAGGCAAGAAGGGGCTGGAAAGAAGTATTCCAAGTCATGAAAGGCAAGGACCTATATCCAAGATTGCTCTATCCAGCAAAGCTATCATTTAGAATGGGATGGCAGATAAAGTGATTCCCAGATAAGGTCAAGTAAAGGAGTTCATCATCACCAAAGCCTTATTATATGAAATGTTAAAGGGACTTATCTAAGAAAAAGATGATCAAAAATAGGAACAGTAAAATGATAATAAACTCACAACTATCAATAACTGAACTGTAAAAAAAAAAACAAAAATGAAGTAAGCAAACTAGAACAGGAAGAGAATCACAGAAATGGAGATCACATGGAGGGTTATCAGCAGGGAGGTGGATGGGGGAGATTGGGGGAAAAGGTACAGGGAATAAGAATCATAAATGGTATGTACAAAATAGACAGGGTGAGGTTAAGAATAGCATAGGAAATGGAGAAGCCAAAGAACTTACATGTATGACCCATGAACATGAACTAAGGGGGGAATATGCTGGTCGGAGGGGGGATGCAGGGCAGAGGGGAATAAAGTAGAGAGAAAAATGGGACAATTGTAATAGCATAATCAATAAAATATACTTAAAAAACAGAAATAAACAAAATCTAAAAAAATATAATTTTGCTAGTATACCATTTTTAATAACTTTATTTTTAACGTATTATGTAAGTTGCACTTTTTATTTTCCACATCTTTGTTGTATTTACTCCCTCTTTTTTTGACTTCTATTTGATTTTACTTTCTTTATTCTAATCTCCTCCTCCTACCTTCCCCCTTAGTAGAAACATTCTGTTTTTATGTATTTCTGATAACTCTTCTTTAAATTTCTCCAGACAGTTTCTGATCCAAACTGTGATGAAACAAAATTACAAGTAAGTCAATGAGTGATTTTAAGCATTTCTTCTATCTAGAGAGGAATGACAGAATGGTGATCATTGAAATATTAGCCTAATACAACTTATCTTAAAGTTAATGTGATTAATAATAATATCCAATCCATATACTTTGACAAACGTGGGTAAACAAATAAAAACTGAATTAAATTTATATGAACTAAAATACGTTTATATTCACAGTTGTTAGAATAAGTTCATTTTCTATGTCATAAAGATGATGAACTTTTATGTTCTATATTAAAAAGTGAAAAGCAATAGCAATAGAAACATGAAATAGTAAGGTTGTTTTTAAATTTCATTTTGTGCTTATTAAATGCTTGCAAATATGCATCCATATTAAAGAGTAATATTCATATGGCTTTTTCAGAAAATAGGCAGTTCTGTAAGTGAGAAGGGAATATATGGTTGAAATGGAAGGAAAAAGAAATGTAGGAGAAAAAAGGCAAAACATTAGAACAGAATAACTTTTCAAGACCTGCCTTTGAAAGGGGACAGGTGCTTTCAGATCTGACGTGAAGCAGACCGGTTCTCTGTGCTGAGAGGCACCTTCCCCCACTCCTGCTCTGTGTCAGTGTGTACAAGGCACGGACCACAGAGGGAAACATCCTCTGAGCAGACTACTTCAAACGGAGGATCAAATCCAGGATGCCCTTGGTTATTTCTCTGCCATAGTTCTTCTTCTAGCTAAAAGATATTCAAAGAGTTTAATAAATTGAAGTAGCCCAATGGTAGTTTTTTTTTGAAGCCCTAATTCAATACAAATGGAGTAATAAAAGGTGCTGATAAATAAAATCTGTCTTTTTAAGATTTAGCCATAATTTTTCCAGCAGCTCACTACATATACCCACTACTTGGCTGTCATTGGTTTTAGCGCTGCCTCAAAAATAACCTACAATAAAAATATCCCAAGAAATAAAGTGAACACATGAGAAATTCGTTAAGCAGATTTTATGTGTGTATTGGAACTGCTCCGGTAAGCTGGCCCTGACATGACTACTCAGGAGTGAGGTTTCCTTCCTTCATTAACAGGCTGCAGTGAGAGTTCGCTGGGGGGACCAGAGTGTACATCTGTAGGCACAGTGGTCTCTGCACTCCCTGGCGGGCCTGAGAAGCTGGTTTCTGGACACATACACAGTCTTATTTCACCCATCATTTGGGACGAGAAACAGGAGCAGCCAGAAGCTAGAAAGAGGGAGACAAGCCAGCCCTGATGGATCCATGAGATAGAGAGGAGTGGGAAGTTTTCTCTATTTACGTGTTTAAACCCTATGAAAACATGGCTGAGATTATAATACAGTTTTGTTTTTCATTATCTCACAGCTTTCTCACAGAAAGAAAACGACAAATGTTTACTGGAATTATGCTGGTTTTTATTACTGGCTTAATTTCAAATGTTTTCCCTTGCCTCTAATGGCCTATTTCCCTGGTTCTAAAATTCCACTTTCTCAGCTTAAATATTCAGTCATTTCCAGGTACCATGCATCTTTACTTGTCTCTCTCCTCAGGTAAAGAACAGTTAAGGTGTTCCCTACAGGGAAGTCCTCAAACAGTCTGTATCCCCTGAGGGGCGGTTCTCACACAGGCTGTGTCCCCTGGGGATGGGTACTCACACAGGCTGTGTCCCCTGAGGATGGGTACTCACACAGGCTTTCTGCTGCAGGTGCTGTAGGGCCCTCTTGGCTGGGATGAGGAAGTCAGTGAGGCAGCGCAGCCCATCCCCTCCGTGGAGCCTCTCAGCCACACTGAACACCTGCCAGAGCACGGTGGCCGCCGTGGCCTCAAATGGTGGGTAGAGGGCAGAGAGGGTGTTCTGGATGTAGGTATCAAGGGATTCCAGATCCTGAAGTGGAAGAGAGCATCCGGAAAGTTAAGCTACCGACAAAGACACATACGTGGATACTTCCACAGGCTGGCACCTAAGGGTCCCAAATTATATTTGTGCAAGAGGAAAGGAATACGTGAATTCTCAGCATAGAGGGAAGGTCCAGTTGGGAGCACCTGCTTGTCCTTCACGTTGTCACACAGCAGCAGCACACCGAGGCTGCATCGGGGAGACTCAGGACCTCTGCCCGCTAGGGCAAACCTCAATAGCACTTTGTAAGCAAGAGTCATCACTGTTATCACATGTTTAGATTTAGCAGAAGTTCCATCCCACCACATTCTGAAGTATACACCTTCAACGCTACATTTTAGGATCTTCCATGGGGCATGCGAACTTTCTCAGGGGGCCTTCCCCTTCCCGGGCTCCCCCTCCCCGGCATTCCTGGTCTGCACATGGAATGAGGTGGGCAGGGGCTGTGGGGAGAACAGTTGGTCCAATGCCATTTTATGCTCAGAAATAAGTTCATCTACAGCAAATACATTTTAATTGTATTGATGTTTTAAAATTTAAATAGAAACCATTATCAAAAATCACAGAATTGTGCTCTTTCAGTCATTGTGAAAACAGTATCACTGGTATGTGATCTCCCTTAACATGTTTGATGCAACATGCTTTTATATAAAGATGGAATGCTTTTATTTTTTTTAAAAACATGGCTTAATGCTATTTTTAGATATAACATTTCCTGAGGAAATGCCACAATGTTCATTTGTTTGGAAAATAAACGAAAGGCTACAAATAAGGGTTAAAAGCCAAAGAGGTTAAATTGCCAAGTAGATTTTTAAAGGGACAAATGTTCATCTGAGACTCCTCTGACCAGCTAATCACACAGATAATTTCCTAAGAAAACTGACAACACAGCAGTGAAATCTCTGGGCCTGAGGTGGACAGGACGCAGAGGGAGGCTGCCTGTACTCTCTGAGGGGCCAGGCTAAACAGAGACCCGGCAGGTGTGTGCTGCAGTGTCAAGTTCAGCTTCTAGAAAGTACATGATTCAAGGCAGGCCTGAGTCAGCTCAGCTCCCAGCTCACGTCAGCATGGAGCCACCAGGGCTGACACCCTCTGGAGCATCCATGCCCCACCCAAGTCTTGCCTTGCCTGGTCCTCCCCTGTCAATGTGAATTATCTAAATACTGATTTCATCTAGCAAATACCAATGTGGTGTGATTTCCAAAAACTCAAATTACACCCGAAAGCAAACATCCAGTCCATGAGAATAAATGGAGCTGGCTCTGAGCCAGGGGTAGGAATCGCTCTCTAGGAGTTGTGCGACTCCTTACAAAAGTCTGAAGCAAATGCTTCTGGGACGAAAGATCCTGTTAGGAAGGAAGTGCAATATGGTACTAGGGGACACGTCTTTAATGACCCCTAGTGCCATACCTAGTATGTTGGAGGAACTGAAATGCAAACTTCAGACCCTCTCAGGGAGTGAGGTTTTTCTGTTGCTCACATGACCTAATCCAGGCCCATTCCTCCTCCTGACCCTCAGGGAAGGTCCTGACTTCCCATGTCCCGCTGTGGTCAGCAGCCTCCTGATGGGTGGGTCTCCTGGCCTCCACCCCTCCCCAGTTCATCTTCTGAAAACTGCCCAACATGGAAGGAGAGGAATCGACGCTCGCTGAGACCCTAGAGACAGCCCTCGTCACTCGCAGGACAGCCAGACCCCCCTGGCTCCTTCTCTGCCGTTTGAACTCACTTGTGACGGGTTAGGCCCCCGCCCTTGGCCTGAGGGGTGCTCCTCCACTGGTTCCAACTCCCCGTGCAGCCATCCCCACTCAGAGCCTGGTTCTGGCAAGAGCCGCCCAGGGGAAGTTATCTGCTGGCCAAGAGGCCATTTCCCCGGCCAAGTAAGTTGAGGAAGCCTTGGGTAAGCCTAAGTGAAACAACTTCTCCACTTCTTTAAAAATTAAAAAAAAATTCAGTTACAGTTCACATACAATATTATATTAGTTTCAGGTGTATAATAGTGGATAGACATTTATATTACCTATGAAACAGTTGATCACCCAATAAGTCCAGTACCTATCTGACAACAACATAGTTATTACACTAGTATTGACTATATTCCCTATGCTCTACTTCATATCCCTGTGACTATTTTTAATCCTTATCTGAATATATGTTTATTGATTTTAGAGAGACAGAGAGAAGAAAGAGATCAAGAAAGAGATGTGAGAGAGAAGCATCAATCAATTGCCTCCTGTATGCACCCCGACCAGGAATCGAACCTGCAACCTGGGTATGTGCCCTGACCAGGCATCAAACCTGGAACCTTTTTTTGGTATATGGGACAATGATCCAACCAACTGAGCAACCTGGCCAGGACTCATGACTGTTTTTATAATTGGTAATTTGTGCTTCTTAATCCCTTCACCTTTGTCACCAGTCCCCCCAAATCCCCTCCCATCTGGAGACCATCAGAATGTTCTCTGCATCTATAAGTGCGTTTCTATCTTGTTTGTTGTTTATTTTGTTTATTAGGTCCCACATACAAGTGAGATCACATGGTATCTGTCTGACTTATTTTATAGCATAATACCCTCTAGGTCCATCTATGTTGTCACAAACAGCAAGATTTTATTCTTTTCTATGGCAAAGTAATATTCCATTGTGCATATGAACTGCATCTTCTTTATCTAACTGTTTATTGATGGGCACTCAGGTTGCTTCCGTATCTTAATTGTTGTAACTATGCTGCAGTGAACACAGGGGTGCATATATATCTTTTCAAATTAGTGTTTTGGGTTTCTTCAGATAAATATCCAGAAGTGGAATTGCTGGGTCATGTTCTATTTTCAGGGTTTTGAGGACTCTCCATACTGTTTTCTATAGTGGCTGCATCAATTTACAATCCCACCAACAACCCACAAGGGTTCCCATTTCTCCACATCCTTGGCAGTGCTTGCTGTTTGTGGATTTCTTGATGATAGCCATTCTGACAGATGTGAGGGGACATCTCATCGTGGTCTTCTCCAGCCTCCTATGCTAAGGTGCCCTAACTGAAAAGAGAGGGCCACGACCAAACTTCCTGACCATCACCCACCTCACTGGGTGCTTCATGATGAGGGTGAGAGAGAGATACTGGGTCGTGCTCGGGGCCACTGCTGCAGGAGCTCCCCAGTCATTTTATGGATGGTGGTTGTTCTTGGTCTTGGGAAGAGAGGTTCTAATGAACAAGCCAGGTCATGTGACCAGCCAGGCTAGGGCCACCCCAGGCTGGAGCACTGTGTGCCTGTGCCCAGCCCAGGACAACCATTCCCACTTGGCACAACTCTAATAACTTAGCTTGTCAGGACCTGTGAACTATGAGGGTGGGGGGAGACAGAGACACCGGAGAGGCAGAAACTCTTCAATTATACCAAAATCAAGTTAGCTTGAATATACTCCAAGTTGCTTAAGAAAACAGAGCAATATACAGTATATTTTAGAATGATTTCCACAATAAATGCTTAAGAAGAGAACATTGTCTTGGTATCTTAAAGGGTCAAGTTCAGTCATCTGGAATATGTACTCTGTAAAGCATTTTCTTCCTTCATGTTTGCTGGGCCAGATGTGTGTGTGCACGTGCACGCACACTGTTGCGTGCAAAGGCTGGTGAGTGTGTGAGGGAGGGTGGGTGTCAGTGTGTGTAGGGGGGCTGGTGTGTGGGGGACAGTGAGTGTTTGTGAAGGCCGGTGTGTTTGTGAGAGCCTGCTTGTATGGGAAGGCCAAGTGTGTGTTCAAGGGCTGGGTGTGCTGAGGGCCAGTGTCTGTGCACAAGGGTTTCTACAGGAGTGTGTGCATGGGTAGAGAAGTGGTGAACCAAGAGAAATACATGTTGACAAATTCTTAAAATTGTTTCTAGGCCTTTGGGTGCAGAGGAAATGAAGGCGGTAGATGGAGGGTGGGGGCGAATGTTGTGTGAGCACTTCTAACTGTTTCAGCCTGGCCTCTGGGCGATATAACTCATCCATTCACCAAACCTCGCACACGTGAAAACATCCAAAACTGAGAGGAGACAGACAAGCGTTGGTGACTTTGTTGACAGTAAACCACTCAATTCTTTTCCTTATACACCTCAGGATTTCCGTTTCAACCAAACCCACACACATGGAGATGGGCTGACTCCAGAATGCAGAGCCTTTGCCTGTTTACTTGATCGTAAATCTGACTGTGGCTGAGAACGGGATTATGTGCTACACACACTGGTGGAGTGGCAGGTCCAGTACTTGCACAAAAGCTTTTAATCACCATCTTGTTGGACTGCGAACTCGGTGTGCTGTTATTTGGCCGACCACGGGACTGCCTTTACATTTTTACAATCGAAAATTCAGGTCTGCAGACATTTTAAAACTTCACTCTTCAACAAAGGGTTTATTTTCCCTATTAACTTTAGGTAAAATTTTATTCAAATTAGAATGATTTTTAAAGTCGAGATCTTTGTTCCTTATCATATCCCTACTCCCCAGGGAATAAGCATGCTTCTCCTGGCACCAGGCCCTCAAAAGATGACCATCTCGATGCAACACTCTGGGCCTCACAGAAGCTGGGGGTCAGGGGGTCTATTTCAGAAGCCCCTGAAATAGGAGCACCCTGCCCAGGGCCTGGTGGGCTGAAGGGACGTGGCTGAGGCTGTCCGAGCAAGAAATGTCTATCAATACTCAAGTTTTAATTTAAGCACGACATCCCCACGGGCAAGTGAAGGTGCAAGTCCAGGATGTAGCCCAGGGCTTTGGGAGTGCTGTCTGCAGGCTGGGCCTAGACATCAGGACCCCCTTACCTGCTGAGAAGGTCTGCAGGGGCTGACTGAGGGTGTCACTCTGTCCCCACTAAGACAAATACTTAGCAGTCCCGCTAAGACTGCTAAATAGCAAGGTCCCCACACAAATGGGGCTCCCAGACCCTCTCCTCACTCTCCCAGCACAGCCACTTTCACTTTGGGGACATCTTCCCTGTGGCCACCCCATGACCAAAGGAACCCACTGCCCAGTCTCATGGGTGATTCCTTGATGTTTGTGTCCCTGAGCCCAAAGATAGTGTGTGTGGCGGGGGGACCACAGGACACTCAAGACATGATCTTGGGTGGGGAGAGGAGAGGACTGAGAAGCAGTGGTGGTAAAAGTTGGCACAGTCCTCTCCACAACCCCCCAATCAGCCAGGCTAGGGGCCTGTTCTGGGACCCAGTCGCACTGTCTCATTTTGAAGATCCAGTGGGCTGACATTGGGGTGCAAAGAGCAGACAGAATGTGGGGCTGAGGGTGACCAAATGTGGCCTGGGGGCATCACCCAGGAGGCAAGGCATGGCTGGGTGGATGAGGGTGGGGTGGTAGTCACAAAGGCCCCTCATCTGGTCTGGGAGCTTGGCTCTCCTGCAGGCCCAGCACCAGCCCCAGCGATTAGAGGCTGCAGCCCAGGGTGGGGCCATCCTGAGTGGGGAGTGTGGTGGTGTCTGTCACCCAGGCACTTCCACCTGAGAAGGTAGAACAGCCTTTTAATTTACCGCTGGGCCTTTGCCTGTAGCCAGAACTTAAAAACAAAAACCAGGATGTACACTGGAGCGTCCTGCAAATCGCCCCCCCTCCCAAGCAGGGCCTGGGTCAAGAGGGGCCCTGCTCTGCCCCACTTTCCATCAATAGCCGCTTTCTCAACTAAACGGGTGAGGGAGCTGCGTGTGAAACTCACACTCCCCAGAGGCTTGCTCTGGGCGGCCAACCTGGTTAGAGCCGCTCAGGTGCTATTAACAGGGGCCTCCTCCCTGAAAGGGCCCAGTGATGGCACCCAGCGTCCCGCCACCCAGGGTCCCGCCCAGGCTGCCGATGGCCATCGCTGGTTTCCTGTGTGCACAGGCCCAGGAACGATCTTCAAATCCAAGAACCCTGTCTACAAAGCCTGGTTCCCTCACCTGGGCTGGTGTGTCAACCTGTCTACCTACACCGAGTCCACCTACACCCAACCTGCCTGGACCCAGTCTGTGTACAACAGGCCTGTCTACACCGAATCTGCCTGCATCCAACCTGTCTGGACCCAGTCTGTGTACGTCAGGCCTGTGTACATCTGGCCTGTCTATACCAGTATGTCCACACCAGTCTGTATATACCAGTCTGTCTACACCCAGCCTACCAGTACCCACCCTGTTTTCCACTCACAGGCTGCTGTGTATTTGGGATTCCTGACCCTCACAGCTGGGGAGGATGAGATGTCCCTAAAGGGTAAAGATTCTTTTGGCCCAAAGCTGGTGCCCAGAGGGAAGGAGAAGGAAGGAAAAGTGGTGGGGCCACTGTAGGCCTGCACTCTACACCCTTGGTAGAGTTTGGTGATTAACAAAAGCAATGCACACCCTTAATTCTGCTGATGTAGATTTGGAGAGCCTCAGGCCCTGGTGAGAAGCTTCACCTGACATGTATTTTTCCCAGCCTGTTTTCTACTTAAATTAGCATGAGAAGCCTAGCAGAGACGTGAGATGCCAGCAGGTGGGGGTGGGGGGCGCCTCTGGGGGTCCTCTATCAACAAGACCTTCTCTCTCCTGACTCCAAGGCCTCCTCTTAAGCCTCTCAACTATAACTGAGCCCGGGATGTGACGGCTGAGGAAGGAGCCCTGCTTGACCCCTCCTACCCCAATGCTTGTAACTCCCTGCAGCCCCAAAACACATATACCTAGTTCATCTAGGTCTGATGTCACAGCCCTACCTGGACCACTCAGCCAGGACCTGGGGGTGGCCCAGGTGAGCCACTAAGCCTTGTGGTGATGTCTCGTGTTGGTGACACCACCACCGTGATCTGGCCAGATCCCCTCTTCCCACACCAGAGCACACCTGGCAGCTTAAAGCCTCAGGAGGCTCCATGGCTGGTCCAGTTCCCTTCTTCTGAGCCCCTGGCCAGGGTGACCCGGCCCTCCACTAGCTCACAGTATAAGGGGCAGAGGACTCTGAAGAACTGACCATGGACCAGATAATGAGGCCAGACCAGGGCAGGTGGGCAGGTGTGAGCAAGGTCTCACTGGGTGGGCAGATGCGGGAAGGGGCCCTCCAGGGGTTCCTCTCCTTTCGTGCAGGGTGCCCACCCATTCCCTGGGATCGCCAGGAGCTGTCCTGGCTCTCTGGATGAACCCACCATGGAGAAGAGAACGAGGCTGGGTCTAAATGGGGGTGAGCAATGCAGAGCAGAGAGCCCAGAAGGCCAGGCAGGGTGTCTATGGGGTCAGGTTCCCAGGAAGAAGTGAAGGTCCCTTGAGAGTCAACAGTGAGGGAGTGCTGTCCACTGGCCCCCAGGGCTGACCATGGGCATTTGTGGACTCCCCATCAGGGCTGGTGCCCTCCTCCAGCACTGAGAGGCAGGTGAGGGTTAAATCTGGCTTTACAGCCACTAAGCAGTGAATGAGCCCATTACCTTGAACTCCTGCAGCCCAAGAGAGATTGGTCTGTGACAGCACATCTCAGTGGGCAGGACTTGGAAAGCTGCACATCCTAGCCTGCTGGGAGGGGTTGGCTCCTTGTGCAATACCTGGGTCTCCCTGCACGGGTATGTGCACACATGCACACATACATGCATGCACAAACACAGGAGAACTGTGCCTTGCAACCGTCTTCTCCCTGCACACATGCATGCAGACATGCATGCACACACACACAGAGATGGTCTCTGGAACATGTGCATACCCACACACAGGCACACACATTACACACACTCAGAAAGTGCAGAGAAACTCCCCCTACTCCTGTCTGTGCACCCCTGGACTCAACCTTTTGTTTCTGCAGCCTCGCTTCTCACCTAGGTCTGTTCTCGGCCCCTGTCTGGCAGCAGTAGGAGCGTCAGGAGGTTGGAGCTTACAGACCAGTTGGGAGAAAAAAACTAATTTAAAACTTATTTGTAAAGCTCAGTGCTAAAGCTTCATTACACTGGATACTAAATACTGCTTGCAGATTTTTATATTTCAAATTAAAAATAAAATATTGAAATAAATAAATATGCAAGTATTTAAACACAACACCATGTATTTAGGTCTAAGGTGCTTTTTAAATCTCAAGAACAAAATTTCTATCTAAGGACTGGGACTTGGCCTGAAAAAGACAGGGAGTTGGACGTGGAGCTGCCTGTGTTTCCCTCCAGTAACTGAAAACAATTAAGAGAGAACAGAGGAAGGCCATTCCCAGTTTTTTCATACTCAAACAAGGACCCTTACTTATATTTACAGCAGCTGAAAGGCAAAGGCTAAGGAAGCCCCTCTTGAAGATACAACTGCCCACTGCATCCCTTTTTCTCTTTTCCTAATACTTTCAGGTCAGGGTCCTGTATGAGCACCTGCCACCCAAAACTTCCCGCCTGAACTGGACCTTCAACGCTATTTGTCAGTGAGGGATGGTGATGTTGCTAAGGTTGTCAGCTTGCTCAGCAGACACAAGGGTCTCTAAACGCCCTGAGAGTTTCAAGACACATGAGTAATTCTGAAAAAGGCAGTTGCTTCCAGGAAAATTCTGGCTACTCTGAGCAGATGCCCCCTCCGTCTGGACCTGCCTCTCCAGCTAAGCCTCCACCTGCCCCATTGGTGACCCCAGCCACCACCTGGGACCCTTCCTGGGCGGAGGCAGCAGCGTCTGCTGCCTGTGGGCTGGGTTTCTCACCCTGACCCAGGCTCCCCAAGCATGACACATGGGCAATTGTAGCTCACCTCATACCTTCCACAAACACTCTCAGCCTTCCTAACCCAGGTAAGGGCTTCCTTCTCAAGTACCAAATTGCTCACTTGGCACTTAGCTGTCGTCTTGCTGTCTGTCTCAAAACCAGGTTCTGCTTTTAGGAGTCAAGTTAAGCCAAGAAGTGTCTACAGGATCTTTTGAAGAGAGAGGCAGGGAAATGTTTGCCCAAATGTTTACCACAAGGAAGTCCGGGCTCCAAAAGAGCTTCACAGCATGGAGGAGACTCCACTGAGGGACAAGAAATGCTGGATTCCACCGAGATACTGATCTGGCACGAGGCAGAGCAAACACTCTGGTGGGCCGTGCTGTTCACAGAACCCCTGCCCACTGGCATCAGGCATGGCCATGTGACAGAGGAATGTGGTGGCAATGGCAGAAGCCTGCTCTAGAAAAAACTCTTCGAGCTGGCACACGCGTCACCATCTGTCAGGCATCCCCCCAGAGAGGGGCCGTTCCATGAGCCTGGATCCCAGGGCAAGACTGACGGGATGATGACATAATGGCCGTGTAGCATGAGCAGGTCATCTGTGTTGGTACTGAGACTCGAGGTCACTGGTGACTGCAGTGACCTGCGCACCCTGACTAATGCTCCCTAGGGCCTGGGACATGGATCCAGGGGACAGCTGAGCTCAGGCCTTCGCCCATGAGGGCAGCCCCAGCACACACCTGGGCATGGACTACCACCTCTACCGATGGCCCCCGGACAGGTGACCCGTGGTGCACCTGGGAGGATGGACTGTCTGCAGACACGTCAGTGCATCCTGAGCTGGAGCTGGTTCTCAGAGGCTTCCCGGATAGGCCAAGCCCCATGAGGTAGCTTGAGGAGCAGGAGCTTGGGGCTCTGTTCCCCCATCATTGGCATGGTGGCTTCAGGGTGAAAGGCCCATTTGGCATTTCTCAATCTTGTCTGCATTTCCAGGAGGCTGGGGCTGTGCCAGAAGCATCTCAGCTCTGAGTTTCACCATCTGCAGGTTTGGCTTTCCCAGGGTACCAATACTTCACAGCGTTCAGGACCAAACTGGGCAAATGTCAAAGCAAAGGAACCATTTCCGGGGTCATTCTTCAGGGCTGAACCTTGTGTAACAGGCCCAGGAGGAGAAGCCAGAAAATAATGCCTTCAAATATAACCCTGAAATGTCTTCTCTGAATTTACACACAACTTACACAATATGGAACACACAATCACCTGGCTTCAGCGATTTAAAGCTGGTGTGCGATTACATTGGATTATGGGATGCTGAGGATCACTGATGATGAAAATCCATTAACAGCGCTAAATACCCAGCCCAGCCACTGTCTCCACCGGCATGTTAGAACTGCTGCCCACTGCAATTTTATGCCCAGAACCCTGCTGGGAGAGCCGCCAGACGGGCCTCTCTCAAGTCTATGAGCAGAATGAGGCTCCACTGCCACTTTCTTTGCTTTGGTGCCTCCTCAGATGCTCAGATCCACCTGGAGCAGAGACTTTACAGGTGGCTTATGCTCCAATTTCTTTTTAAATAGATCTCACTTTCTTCCTGCTACCCCAGCTGCCCAGACTAAACTTCCTGAGGTAGAAGTGGCAGGTGCAGCGGGGGTTAGGCTTTTTTTGTTTTTTAATAGTTTTATTTTTCAAAATGTACAGCTGGTGGGACCTGTTATTCATGCATCTTCACCAGAAGCTGGGGTGTCCCTACCTTTGGTGTTTCCAGTATAAATTACTTGAGCTCTGTGCTTTGAACTAGTTTAATAACAAGTCCTTTACTAAGGAGCTCCTGTGGAGCTGCCCAGACCAAGGAACCAAGGAACCTCGGATCTTCAATCTCTCACAGACAACCTCGGGAGTTAGAAGCTTATAGTTGGGAACTTTCTTACAGTTTGTCATATGTAGCTTTGTCAAACCAGACTAGATTATTGAGCTCGTCTCAAACTTTGCCTTTGGACCACCTCTTTTTGGCCTCATCCCAGATTTGCTCACTGGGTCTTTGCCTTTCTTGGCTGACTTTCCAGCATCTTTTTTCTTCCTGTCATCCTTGGGCAGCACAGCAAACCTCAAAGAGCAGCTGCTACCACCACAGTCGTGATAAGATATCTGGGTTGACTGTTCTGAAGGAAGAACTTGGATCCTCCCCTTCTTACACCTGCCACCAACCCAGCCAGGACAGCTGAGTAGGCCTCAAGGTCCCTACTCATATCAGGTAGCCTTAGGTGTAAGAGGAGGGCCAGGCCTGGGTGACCTGCTCCATCTCTACTCTGGGCCTCGGTTTCCTCCACTGTTACACACACAGGAACTCACAGGGTGGCTGCAAGGGCGAAGGGCGGGAACCTCGGGAGGGGACCTGTTCCACGGAAGGTGGCATCCAACAGGGCCTGCGGGAGGAGGCCCTCCTCCTGGGGGGCTTCGCCCTCACTCCCACTCAGAGGCCGGAACATGCCCAGCCCAGAAGCTGTGTCCTTCTCCAGCATGGCACCTGTTTCTGTTCCAGGAGGATCTCGTTCTCCCACTCGGGTCATGTTGTGAGGCCCATGCTTTCCTCTCCAGGGCTAGACATTAAGCAAATAAATAGACCCAATCCTACGTCATAAAACAAAATCATAAAAACCAACCTCCCCAAACAGCTTCAGAGACAGAAAGAGTATCAGTGCCTTCCTTCAAAGGGGAGGAAAAGGAGGCAGTTGCAGGGTAACGGAGGTGTCACAGCCACCCAGCTGCTAGTGCAGAGTTTGGGGGATGGGGCATTCACCCTCGGTCCCCCTTCCAGCAGCTGCCCCTCAACCATGGCACCAGAAGGCTGTGTGCCTTGGCTCCCGGGCCACCAGGGGGGTATCCGCATACCTGCCCACCATGTGGTCTCTGAACCTCCAAACTGTAATGCCGCGACCACCGCGGTGCGGTAACTGCGGGCACTTCACAGTTTACAACCGTATTCACACACTTAACTCCCATGACGGACAAAGCAACCCCGCCCCACAACTCTACGTTAACTCTGCAATGGTGTCGTTAGCCGTTCTAGCAAAGCTACCACATCACTGAACGGCCTGGGCCTGATGGGGTCCCATCTCCTGGTGACTCTGCCTCCACCGGGCTCGCTCACAATCTCCCCTGGGTGTTCTCTGGGAACGCTGCCTCAGGATCCCGCCTGGATGTGTGGGCACCGTGTCACCCCCGCTCTGTCCTCGCTGCTCTCTACAAAGTGCTTGGCAGTCCACAAACCATGGCCCAGTGGTTGAAAAATAACCAAAGAACATTAGCCTGTGATGTGAAAATCACATGACACTCAAGTTTCAGTGTCCACAAACAAAGTTTTATTGGAACACAGTCACCCTCAGCCTGTGGCAGCTTTTGTGCAACAAAAGCAGAGTTGAGTAGTGGTGACCAAGACCGTGTGGCCCCTCAAAGCCTAGAACACTTACTGTCTGGCCTTTCATGGAAAAGCTGCCGACCCCACTCTCAGGGAGGCACTCCAGCCAGCAGCCGAGGGGCAGCCCTTCCCCCCGACTTCACCCACCTCCCTGTCTGCACCTTGTGGTGGGGAACCTGGTTCCACACGGCTGCGGCTCTGGGTGAAAATGCGGAGGAGGGAGGGCTCTGCTCACGCCATTCTCTGATTCAACAATCAAGTTTCAACTCATTGCAGTGACACGGGATCCTTCATGATTTAGCCGAGGAATAGCTTTGTTCCATGTGCTCTGAGGGTGGGCAGTTGATGGTCTCAGCCTGCGAAGGAGGGGAGAGTCACCAGGCACTTCTGTCTGTTGGGGAGTGCTCATTTCTACTCACGATCAAGTGCATGGAAAGTGTCTAATGCAGTCATTTACAGTCCTGTTGTCTTGGGGGCTTTTTCAAATATTTAATTTACTTTTTAGAGAGGGGAAGGGAATGACAAAGAGAGAAACATCAGTGTGTGGTTGCCTCTCACACACTCCCTACTGGGGACCTGGCCCGCAACCCAGGCATGTGCCCTAGATTAGGAATCAAACCGGCGATGCTTTGATTCGCAGGCTGGCACTAAACCACCAAGCCATACCAGCCAGAGCAGGGTTTTTTTTTTTTTTTTTTTTCATTTGACAGCCTAATAAGCTACAGGGGAATTCCTAAGCGGCGGGGCTGTGAAAGTCCTGGGGTGCTCTGTGGGGCAGCATGTTGTATGTTCACCTGGCCTGTACCCAGGACAAAAGCAGCTGCAAGCACAAGGTCCCAGACCTCGGCCTGCCCTGGGCACAGGAGCACATCATGCCAGCAGCAACCAAGAGGTGACCCCACCTTATTGTTCACCTGCTGATCCTGCAGGGACCAGCATACCTAGTCCTGCCCTCTGCACAGAGGAGAAATGAAACTACCGGAGACGCAGAAGGAAGAATGGGCAGGCAGAGGACAGGGATGGCGGGATGAGAAGCAGGCCCCAGGAAGGGACCAAGGGGGCCTGAGTGACGGTGCCAGTGAAAAGGAGGCTGGCCAGGCATTGGGCAACGTTCACGGGGCTCAAGGCAAAGGTCGGGGGGTGGGGAGAGATGACACTACATGTAAATGTCACCTGAGGTGCTATGTTGGCTGTTTCATAGTATAAAGTCCCCGAAATTTCTACACATCTGGTTTATCCATTTGTAAAATGGGAAAATTGCTAATAATTCACCAATTATTCCACAATGGTAACAATGTATTTTATCTCAAAAAGGACTTCAAAGCTTTTTATTTTTAATACGAAAGGCAAACTGACAATAAAATGTTGGTTTCTCAAGGCATTTTGGCTGAGCTTAGTTCTTTAATTTGTTTAGTTCTTTGAAGGTGCTTGATAAAAAGTGCACACGACTAGCCCTGGCTGGTGTAGCTCAGTGGATTGAGCGCGGGCTGCGAACCAGGCATTGCAGGTTCGATTCCCAGTCAGGGCACATGCCTGGGTTGCAGGCTGTGGCCCCCAGCAACCCCACATTGATGTTTCTCTCTCTCTCCATCCCTCCCTTCCCTCTCTAAAAATAAATAAATAAAATCTTTAAAAAAAAGTGCACACGACTTATTAACCACCATCAGTCTAGACCGGGTTCCTTGTGCTGAAAGGTAATTTCAGCTGAAGTAAGAGTTTTGTTTGTTCTAAACCATGGCTGGGCCAGAAAGATGATACCAACTTAATTTCCTGTACTCCTCATTACACCAAACCTAACTTTCTGCATTGGAACCTCCTTCCAGACTCGGGCACGGGCGAGACGAGACCCCACCACGAGGCCAGGGCCTGCGTGGCCCACGAGCGTGCATCTGTCTCTGTACCGTATCTGCAGTTCTTCAGGAGGACAATGGATAACGACCACTCATTCCTGCCTCGTTTACCTGAAAAACCCTGGGTCAGGAAAGGAAAGTGCTCCTGAAATGTGTCGGCTCCATGAGGTGTATAGCTTCTCATGTATGAAAAGCAAAACTTACTCTCATCCCTCCAAGTGTTTTGTTGTCCTTTTGGGTTCACATACTGGCAAACCGAGCCAAAACAAACCGCCTTCAAAAGCAGAGCGCGCTCCCTTTTGTCTGAGCCCAGCTGCTTTGCCAGCGTCTGCCCAGCATCCTGTCTTCCGTCGGCACACCTGGCGTCCCCACACCTTTCCCGCCCAGTTTCCAACAGAAAAACAACTAATTCCAGTTGATACTCTGGAGGAAGGGTTGAAACTAATTTTTCTAAATTGTAGATCTGACTGCAGATTCCACCTAAATCACCAATTACATGTTTTTCCCCCACATTTTCAGATTACATTCCAACATAAATTTTTAAAAGCTTAGGTTCAAAGACGCTGAGTGGGAGTGTGACGTTGTACACCTGCGCTGCGGGTTTAAAAGCGTCGCCTGGCACCTCCCTAAGCATCCTGCGAGCAGGGACCCCAGACCACAGTGGGGTGCTACCGCGGCAACCACAGTCCGGAGTGGGGTGATGTGGGCCCTCCCTTCCCGCAGACTGGCAGCGCTGCTCTGCTTGATGGTGCCTTGAAGACAGCTGGTACCTAGGTCCTAATTTGATTTTAACAATTAAGGTAAGAAGGCCCCAATTTATGGTATTAAAGAAAGACCACAGATGTGCTTTAAATTAGGCATGATTCCTGTGCTTTTTTAAAGGACCCCATGATTTAGACTTAATCTTTAAATCTTTAGTTTCAGTGGGACAGCGATGACTGCTGATGCTGAGCTGAGGCTGTCTGGGAATCAGTGCTGACACTGGGCTGAGGTTTCTCAGGATTTGGTGCTGGGCCTGGACTGAAGCACCTTGTTTACTCCAGAAGGAGGCTGGAGGAAGGCTTCAGGACAGCACGTCTGGCTGGGAAAGCTCTGTAGGCACACCTCACGAGGCAGTACTGGGGTGCAGGAGGGAGAGTAAGTGGCAGAGGATAAAGCACGATTTAAAGTATTTTAAGGGAAATGCAAGCTTTAGATACATGATAAAAACAACAAAAATTATGCTAATGAGAAACCCATGATGTGCACATGGCCCCAGGCAAAGGCCAGCCTCGCATGTACGGCTGCACACGATGTGAACCGGCTCCTGAAGTTTCCCACATGGGGCCCAAAGAAGGACCAAGAAAGACATGTTCAACAAAACTGCTGGGGATCCTGGGTCTGAAGATGAAGCCAGAGCATGGAGCCCAAACCCACACTCAGAACGGGCAGAGCAGGAGGCTAACCGATTGTTGGTATTCCAGGGCAGGGGAATTCTGGTACAAGCAAGACCACCACAGCATACAGCAGGGGTGTCAAACTCATTTTCACGGGGGGCCACATCAGCCTCATGGTTGCCTTCAAAGGGCCGACTGTCATTTCAACTCCTTAACAGTTAAGCAGTAGTTACATTTATACAGTCCTAAAATTATTCCTGCCCTTTGAAAGCAACCGCAAGGCTGATGTGGCCCCCGGTGGAAATGAGTCTGTGGCCCCTGGCATAGAGGAGAGGAGCTGTTGGTGCAAACTGGAAAACCACTGACAAGGGGTGTAGTGCCCAGTGGCAGCCAGGCTCAGTATACAGGCAGCCCAGACCTGGCAGAGCCCTAACAGTGGGCTGGCTCATGACGACAGAGGCTGTGCCCATGTCTGCCGGTGGTTGGCCGCATGCTGTGTAGTCAGCATGTCTGCACAGCCTGGCTCTAAAGTGCTCACTCTGGAATTACAGCACTTGGCTTTGGGAGGGAGTAGGTAGAGACCCGATTTCTGTGCATTCCCACCCACAGGAGGGACTTAACCCTGTCATTTATAACAAAGTCTCCAGGAGGAAATGGCCCAAATTACAAGGTTCCTCAGACAATCTGAGTTTTTACCTGTGGTCTTGGCATCACCTCTCTTTTCCCCCTCAAAGTGGTCCAATTTGGACAATAAATGATACGGCCACTCTAATTATAACATGTAAGCTTCCTTGAGTCCATAAGGTGGCAGTTCTCACCTCAAGTGGCCGCAGGTTTATTACCCTGAATTTTCACAATTTGCTTCTCTCCCAACTGGCCTCACCTTGAGTGTAGGAGGTGAGTGAAGGGTGGGAGGCAAATGACAACGGAGAGGGCTGAGGTGTGGAGGTGAGTGGAAGTGCAGATGAGTGAAGAGTGAAGGTGAGTGAGTGGTGGAGTGAGTGAGTGGGGGAGGTGGGGGGGGAGGTGAGCGAGGGGGCGGTAAGTGGGGGGAAGGTGGGTGAGGGTAGAAGCAGGTAAGTAAAGAGAAGCTAAGTGAGAGGTGGAGTGAGGTAGGGTGGAGGAGAGTGAGGAATCTAGATTAGATGCTAGTAAACTATTCGACCTCTGCGTCCTTTCAGGACAGTGCTGCAGCTGCGGAAGGCATGATCAGGCTTGCTGAACTCTCACGGGGGTCTGGCAGCAATTCCATGAATGACGACAGTACCTCCAAAGCGACGACTGGATGTAGTGCAAAGGTGTGTGGCTGTGAGCAAGTCACGGGGAGGTGGAGACCATGTCCCTGCACACAGGAACAACTGGGGAAACAGCTGTGTGTGGTTGCAACATGCACCTGGGTTCTCTGGTCAGCGCTGTCCAAAGCCCCTCTCTTCCCAGGGTGGGGGCACTGTTCTCTCGCCTCACAAGCTGTGTTTTACTGACAGTGTTTGAATTCAAAACCAAGAGCCCTGAGAAATGTGTCATTCTGTGAACAAAGTCTGGGAAGGAAAATCAAGAATGAAGCAGCGAAATTAGAAATAAAGTAAAACTCTCTCTTTCTGCACATGACATGATTGTGAATGCAGAAAATCCCAAAGAATCCACAAAAAAACCTACTAGGGCCAATGAATGTATTCAGCAAAGTTGCAGGGCATAAAATCAACATGTAAAAATCTGTTGTGTTTCTCGCAATGGACAATTTAAAACGAAATTAAGAAAACAATTCTATTATACTATAGTACCCAAAAAGAATAAAATACATTTAACCAGTGAGGTGAAAGACTTGTACACTTTAAACTACAAAACATTGCTAGAGGAAATTAAAGAAACCTAAATAAATGGAAAACATCCTGCATTCATGCATTGAAAGCCTTCCTACTCTTAAGAAGTCAATAGTATTCAAAGCAATCTGAACAAAACCTTTGCTGGTTAACTGAGAAACTGAATCTTTTTAGCTCCAGAAGAGAAAGGACACTTGCTTCCCCAACACACATGGCAAGTGGGGTGATGACTTGTCCAGATCCTTGAATCCGGAGATGGGCCCCGGGGTGGTCCAGTGTGGCAGTGCAACCAATCCTGGAGAAGCCAGTGGGAGCCCAGGGGAGAAGGGCAGGGCACCCTGGAAGAGGTTCCCCCTGGAAAATTTTTATGGTAATAATCTTCATGGTAATCTGGTGGCGTCCAGTAAACTCTTCCTGGCCCTTGCTCGGGTATTCTTAGATGACCAAGAATCTTTGTGGGGTTGTGAGAGGATAAATGAAAAATGTCCTCTAGAGTGTGAAGTGGTCCTATTGGGACATCCACCTCATTTGGCTTTCCAGGGATGTGCACATAAAGGCTGGCTGCCCCTAGAAATGTGTTCAGACTTTGCAGACCTCAAAACTGACATGGGAAACTGTGCCTCCGAGGCCAACAAGCCCCACAACAGTCAGCCACCTATCAATACCAAGATGGCCAAGATGAGGATCCTTAGATACTTCTACACTGATTTTTGTGTGCACAACTAGAAAAAGCCAGCTACACGATTAGGCAGAATGAATGGAAAGAAAATGATGAAAGACTGTCTCAGAACTTAAAAAGGCTTTCTCCCCTAAGTTAAAATGAATCTATGTAAAAAGATTTACAAGAAAAAAAAGAGAGAAAGCATTTCAATAAATGGATCAACTAATGATGTCACTTCGGTGGCAACTCAGTTCTTTAAGGCACCAAACATGGCTGTCTTTATTTTCAGGGAGGAAGGTCATTTGGAACTTGGCTCGTCAAGGATAGACATAAATTGTAAATGCCACTAAAACAAAATTTGGACCCAACTGTTCTCTCCTGTCTGTTTGAGTAAGTCTATAAAGGTATGTTTTAAATGTGAGATAATATTCTGCCTCCGGTTGGTATTGTCAAAATTAATTTAAAGGCAAATGCCTGTAAGGATTAGGTGCTCTAAAATTCTCAGAAACTAATCCGTGCTTTTCAAGTTTGCGTGCTACAAGATTAATCCTTACTAAATAAAAGCTAGCTTAAGTTTGCTGGTTTATGTAGAATAGACATGTCTTTACTTTACCTGGGTTTTACAAAAGTAAGTTTGTGTTAATAATTTATTTTGATGTGTATAAAATATGATTATGGAAGCTAAGTGATAAAAACATGTTGGGGCCATGGGGAACCCAAGTAGCTACTTGGTTCTTTTCCTGGCTTCCTGGCTCCCCATGTTTTGGTTTTTGCATCCCTCCTTGCATGACAGTGTATTTAAGCTGAATTTAAATGAAGGAATTTATGAGCTGGCATTGTTGAAGGGAGTCATCTTACTCTATCGCCAAGGTTGGAAAGAGTTACCTCAAGAAAATACCAAGTTGGTAAATGCTTCCTTTCACAGTGAGCTCCCCACAGACTAAGACTTTAAATGTCATTGGCAGTCACCTGAAGATTTTGTTTGTTGGGAAAGACACCAAATGAAAGACACTCTCCGACCTTCATGGATCAGACCTTACCAGAAGCCTAACCATGAATGGACATCAACCTGTCTCTGACACTTGCTTCCACCTATAAGGGACACCAAAAACTCCTCAAAGACGAGAAGCCACAGATACCAGAGGTAGACAGCTATCCCAAGTTGCCAACAAGGCTTGTATACCTACGGACTGATGGTGAACTCCGAAACCATTCTGTTTAATTGTCTTTATCTGTGTGCTAATGATATTATTCATAATAGTTCTACTCATTCTTTGGGTTTTTCCATATAGTCCAACTGAACATGTACAAGATAACTGTTGATACTCTTTTTTGATGGCTATGTAACTGTAATACTCAATGCCAAATACAGAAAAATGAGGCAGAAGGCGAAACTCAGATCATGACAGTTTACAGGATGGAAACAATCCATTTTTTTCACAATGAAAACCACAAGATGCGACTGCCTTCCATTACCTGCCTTTCCCATTTCAGGAACACTTGGCCTCAACTGACAGCCCGTGCTGTTACAGTACCAACCCCCCACCCTGTGGTCAGGAAGATGACGTCATACCGAGACATCCTTGAAACAAGCCTTCCTAGCACTGTAAGACCACTATCTGATCAGAAGGTTGGTCATCAATGCATCCTTTGGATAGATTCATGACCAAAGAATGGGGAGACTATAGAAGAAAAGTGGGTTCTGTGGTAAGTCACCTCACAGGGTGATCTGATCATAAATTCCTAACTGGGCAGGTATAGGTGGATAGTCACACCTCAGGTAAATAAGTTCTTTACAAAAAGTCTTGTCTTCACCTTAGGCAAGCCCTATCCATTGTTTCTGTGCATCCAGGTTAACATACCTTTGAAACGCCCCCTTTCACCCCTCCTTCTAATCCAATTCCTGCCTCACTTCCCCCATCTTCATGTTTTCTTCCTCGTGTTCCCTCCTTAAGTCCAAATGCATCAAAGAAACTGCAAACTGTTATTCTCTTGAGCATCTGATGATACCTTGCATCCTGGCATATGTTGTCAGTTCTCTCAAATAAACTCATAAAAGTTCTTTACAGAATTGAGGGTCTGGAAATAAACCCATATAGCTACAGCCCATTGACTTTCAGCCAGTTTTCCAAGACTATTCAATAAGCAAAAACTAATATGATGGACAAAGAGGGACCACATTCTAAACCTGACCAGCTCAGGGGAGGCCTGCATGGTGGACCTTACAAACTCAAAGACTGAAAGGTCCACACAGGACAGTCTGAACATGCAAGTTCTTGACTAAAAGCAGGTCATAGTGCGTAGTCACGTCCTAGACCTGTAGCTTCCTTGATAAAGGTCAGTCTTTAAGCTTGTCTATTGTCTTTTGCATCTAAGGTAACAGACCCTTAAAATCTCAGAATATCTTTTGCAGGAGATCCCAGAACCCTTCATTGTTACCTTGTCCCCTGCATGCCATTTTCATGTACTGTAAATATGAACAATCCGGTACCGTCCAATGAAAAACAAGTATGTATCTTTCTGTTTTGCTTTTAATCTAAGCTCAGAGATTTCCTTGTGTTGCTTTCTCCTGCCCCCTTAATCTAACACCAATGGAATTCATGTAACCCTAACACCTCTTCCTTTCATTCTAATGTATAAAATAAGCTGCAAAACTGCAGTTCTCCAGACATTTTCTCAATCTGTTGAGATTTTGCTTCCCAGCAATTGTTGTCAGTTTGGCTTAAATAAAGTCACAAAAATTCTCTACAGGTTTGGATGTTTCTTAGGTTAACAATTTCAATGAGTGGTGCTAGAAAAAGTGGATATCCACACACCAAAGAACAAAAGTTGGACACCTATCTCATGCCACACACAAAAATTAACTCAAAATGGATCGGTGACCTACATGTGAGCGCTAAAGCTATAAAACTCTTAGGGAAAAAAATGTAGGTAATCTTCATGACCTTGTTTGTGGCAATGATTTCTTAGATGTGACACTGAAAACAAAAGCAAGTATACATAAATACGTAAATTGGACTTCATCAAAATTAAAAATTTTGGTGTAGCAAAGGGCCCTATCAAGGAAGTAAACAGATTATCAACAAGTGGGAGAAAATATTTACAAATTATATATCTGAGAAAGAGTCCCGTTTCCAGATTAGATAAAGAAACACTGAAACTCTACACAAAAAGACAAACAATCCAATTTAAAAACAGGCAAAGACTGAAGGGACAGGTCTCCCAAGGAGACATACAGATGGTCAACAGGCACATGAAAAAATGCTCAATGCTGTCATCAGGGAAACGCCAACCAAAACTCCAGTGAAATGCCACTTCGCACACATGTGGATGACTATAATAACACTTTTAAAAAACCAGAAAATAAGTGTCAGTGAGGCTGGGAAGAAATCGGAACCCTCATACATTGCTGGTGGGAATTTAAGATGGTTAAGCTGCCGTGGTGAAGTGTGGTGGTTCATTAAGAAGTTAAACGTAGAATTACCATGTGACCTTCAAATTCTACGCCTAGGTATATACCCCAAAATGAAAGCATCTGTACACACAAAAACCTGTAAACATCTTCACAGTAGCCGTATTCACAAAAGTCAAAAGAAGGGAATGGTCCAATATGTAGTACATGCATACAACGGAATATCACCAGCCTTAAAAAGGAAGAGGTTCTGACACATGCTATAATGTGGCTGGACCTTGAGGATTTTACACTGAGTGAAATAAACAGTCACAACAAGACAAATACTGTGTGGTTTACTTATATGAGGTCCTCAGAGTTGTCACAATCATAGAGACAGAAAGTAGAACGATGGTCTCCAAGGGCTGTGGGTTATGGGCGAAGGGAGTTAGCATTTAATAGGCACAGAGCTGCTGCCTTACAAGATGAAGGAGTTACAGGGATGGATGGAGGTGACCGCTGCACAACAATGTGAATGTTCTTAATACACTGAACCATGCACTTAAAAGGTTAAAATGGTAAATCTCATGGTACATGCTTTTTTGAAGGGCAGCAAATGTTCGTTAGTGCCTCTAACAGCCAGTCTAGAGGTGGCATCTTCCCTCTCCTGGACCAGAGTGGGCCACTCCACCCCACACACACCCATGGGAGTGGGTCCCACTCAGCTCCCCCAGGAGCCACACCCACAATTGGGCCAGTACTGTGGGACAGGAAGGTGGCGTTTTGCACCTCAATTTGAGATTGGGGAATAAGGAGGAATAAAAAATCAGGAGAAGCAAACACTTCACAAGGTCCTATTTGATAACAGGTTTGGGTAGAGGGGCTTCCCAGGCAGGGCTGACACCTTGTGTTCTGCTCCGCCGTGTGAAGAGACCCACGCTGGCGCTGATGGTCAAGAGGAACCAGCCAGACAAGATCAGTTGGAACGCACTGATTTGGAGGCTTTGTGTTCATTTTGCCCTTGGCCCCTTCTCAGTCAGCTTCCCACTGCCCTTCCCCTGGAGCTTGCGGCCAGTGGCTCTCTCAATTTTGCCCAGAGCCCGGTTAATAGAAATGGTCAGTCCACCCTTATAGTTCACGATGACCTGCAGCTTTTTGTTGATTTTTGTCACCAGGTCCTTCTGCACCAGTCCCCTGTTCTGATGGCCCTGCTGGATCACCTTGCCCATCTCCAGGGACACTGGGCCGTGATGCAGCTCCTCAGTCTCCCTGTCCAGCTTGGCCATGCTCTTGGTGATCGGATGCTACTTGTGGCCAGCGGCACATTTCTTGGAAATCTCCACATCTCCTCTTCTGAGTCACTAAGATGGTCTGCAGGGACTTGGCCCTCAGGGCTACGGGCCCATCTTGAGCAACATCCTGGCTGTGACCCAGTTGTTCTCAGCCACAGGGCAGTGGGCAGGTCCAGCGGCTCCGCAGCAGCTCCGCATTATATATATTTTAATACAATTTAAAGAGCCACATATTGTATGATTCCACTGACATGAAATATTCAGAGTAGATAAATGCACAGAGAACACGTCCATCAGTGGTCCCAGGTGCTGGGAGAGGGTGGGATGGGAGGCGGAGGCTTACTCTGAGGTGACGAAAATATTCTGGAACTAGATAAAGGCAGTGGTTGCACAGCATGGTAAATGCACTCAAAGCCACTGAATTGTTTGCTTAAAAATGGTTAATTTTATGTTACATAAATAAAGTTCACCTCAATAAATTACTTTTTAAAAATTAGTTATAGTACCTTCCAGAAACTGCGCTGATATCTTTTCCCCTCATTTGTTGCGCTGCTGTTGCTCTCTGTCCCCAACAACCCTTGCACGCGCTTCTCCTAGTTAACACTGCGCTTGGGACACAGGCCACATTCTCCTCTGAGGCTAGTCGGCACATGTTGCTAGCCACCATGAGTCTCTGGACACACAAACGTCACTTGGAGAACTAAGTGCTCACTCCTTTACCCAGTGTGGTACTCCAGACTGACGAAAGGCTTATTCCAGTTAGGTTTGCTTTAGTCTCCAAATAATCCAGAAGGAAAGCTCTGAGGCCTTGGAACCAAGTGGAGTTTGATTTGGGCACTTCCGCAAAACATTTCTTTTTTTAAAAAATAGATGATTATATTGTCAAAAATAGTACCTAATTGTAGTCATAATTCCTCTTCTCAGTTGATATCTTTGAGTACAAAAATGCCTTGAAGATAACTTCACTGAATAGTTTTCCTTAAGTGGTTTGACAAAAAATGAAAACTCAATCTTTTTTTTTATTTGTAGTTAAATCCCTATACCGAATCACAGAGTAGCAGCTAACATTTTTCAAGTAATGTGGATGCCATGCTAAACAACTGTAATACCGGTCTCATCCCCCTCCTAAAGATGGGAAACGGTGAGGGGAGGGGCTGGCTTGCCCACCCACTCGAGGAGAAACCAGGACTAAATGCAGGCCCCTGCGGCTGCACAATGTCCCAACCACCAAGCCACTGCCTCTGTGCCGCACTGCCCTTTGTCTCATTCTGGGAGGGACAGTCAAGAGCTCTCAGAAACTCATTCTACCCCCTTCACTCTCCAGGCAGTCACCTGATGGCTCACAGCTAATTACAGATGGAAGAGTTTCTACCATGCCAAACCACAGCTCCACTTGACCATGAAGGGAGGGGTCATCCTCCAGGCTGCCCTTTCCACTCATTTGAAACACATTCAGGCATTTCTTTTCTGCTCTGCTCACCATCATCCCCACCCCCAAAACACACACACAAAGCACATTCATTACATCACACCAGGGTTTATTGAGCCTTTCTCTGTAATTGTCTTGGGTCCGCTTTGACTATATCCCACTTGGACAAAGAAGGTTTCCCAGAATGAGCTATGCCCTGGCTGCTCCCTCAGGTTCCACAGGGCAGGCTCTGCATCTGTGTGGCCCACAGAGGGTTGGGACTGGACAGGAGAGTGAAAGTGGGCTGTAGAAGAGGGGTGAGGGTCACCACCATGTGACACCTACTGTGTGACACGCACTATTCCAGGTATCAGAGAGACAAGGGGAATGAAATAAAGCCTGGGGAGACAGCCAATCGAGAAGGTCCAGACACAGGTGACGTCACTTTAGACCCTCCTATGGAGACCCACACATAGAGAAACCAAGCAGGAAAGGGGCTAGGGTGGGGTGGAAGCAGGGGAATGCCACAAAGCGGGCTTCAAGCAGGATGACAGGGAGGGGCGGGGGAGGGAGGGAGTTTTCTGAGGGCGATGCCTACCATGAATGATGGGGGGCGGGGGGTCCCAGGTCAGGAGGCTGCAGGCAGATGAGACTTCTCCAGCAGGGGTACACATACTCATGACCTGGCTGACTTGATCAATTCTAGTGCAGAACTTCAAATTAATTAATTCCTAACTGTTGTTGCATTAGATTTAACCCTGTTACTAGGTCTCAGAAACGTAAGTAGTTTGAAAGGAATTTGGGCCCAGATGTGAACAGAGACACCTGGAGAAACCTGGAAAGGTGTCCCAGATATCAGGACAGAGGCAGAGCTCAACTTGGGAACATTCAGTTAAATGATGAACTGGGTTTCATTTCCAGAAGCATCTACATATCCATTTTTATGTTATTTTTAATTTTTTTCCTTTTCATTGAATTTATTGACGTGACACTGGTTAATAAAATTATACAGATTTTAGGTGCACAGTTCCACAACACACCATCTGTATCTTGTATTATGTGTTCACCACCCCAAGTCTCCATCCATCACCATTTATCCCCTTCATACCCTCCTACTCCTCCCCCCACCCGCTGCCCACAGTAATTACCACACTGTTGTCCATGTCAGTGAGTTCTTTCTCTCTCTCTTTTTTCCTTTTCTGCTCAGTGCTCCAAGAGGTAGGTGAGCCATGCATTATTGCTACACATGTGCACAGACTGGAGCTCGGAGAGGCTGAACTACCAGCCTGGAGTCCGACAGCTAACAAAGGGTGGGTGCAGGTGCACATGGAATCTCTGAGACTCCAGGCCTGTTCCCTAGGCACTGGTTAGGGTCTGGTGTCTTTTCCCCACTCCACCAGCACTGCCCTCCTGGCCCCTTGAAGAGTAGATAATGAAGGTGGGAATGTCTTCTCCCCATAGGACCCCAGATTCCCCAGGCACCCAGGATCAGCTCATGCAGAAAAGGACTTGGCACCTCTCAGCCCACCCTCCACTTCCCCCCACCTCCCTTACCGCAGCCTCCTCTCTTGACTCGCCACCCCAGAGAAGTATGCTGGGCTCATTCTCCTCAGCTGAGCTGAGGACCAGTGAGCCCTGGCAGAGGGATGCAGGAGAGGAAGTCTCAATCCCTGCTCCCCCTCTCCCAAGCTTCCCAACAAGAGCCCTGAGCTCAATACACTGCCTCAGGGTGCAGCCATGTGGGGTGTAGTGAGGAAAACCACAGCTTCAGGGCTGCTTCTTGTCTGGGAGACACCGGCAACAAAAAGTCTCACTTTCCACCATCCAAAGAATGGGTATCCAGCCTGGACAGACTGCTGTTAGGGCTCAGCAGGCTGCTGTTCGGGCCTAGCAGGCTGTACGTGACTTGTACTTCTGTTCAAGCATAAAGAAAGGACAGTTTTGTGTGAAGGAGAGGGGCGGTGGCCTGTGAACTGGTTTTGAATGACTTTCTTACAAAGCCGCTGGGATCTGGGAACCTGGAGCCTGCTATACTTTCCTAGGTTTTATAAGTATTCACATGAGACCACCAGCAGGCTCCAAAACTAACTGATGCCACAGACACAACAGTCTTAATTTCACCGAGGCCATTTCAGACTAGACCCACACTGGACCCCTCTAGTGGGATAAAACACGAGGACTCTCCGGCTAACCACAGGTTACCTGCCACCCAGGCCCACCACCCACCGGGATGTCATGGCTCTGCTCTCTGCGGCACAGCTGGACAGTCCACAGCCGCCTTGCACATTTGCAAACTAGACCTAACACAGCGAGATCAAAATGCATGTCACCACAGAAGCAAAAGTGTGTTTGTTATCTGGGTGGCTGATGCCCAGCTCTGCAGATAGGACTGTATTGTGAATAGAACCATGTAGCGAGCTGTTAAACATCTCAGCCTCTGAATGTGTTTCAATGAGAGCAAACATTTCCCATAAAGTGACCTCGAGAGTTCTCCCTGACCCAGAGACCCTGTAGATGTGAGGCGGGCTGGGGAACGGAAGCCAGACCTCACTCTGTCCACTTTGAAATCTCTCTACATGAAGCTGAGAAGCTCACTCTCCTCTCAGAGCCCGTGCCCTGTGTAGCACAGCCATTTCATAAGGTATTACTTACACACAGTTTCAATTACATTTAACTTAATTTTGAATTGCATGTTTTAATTATTAAACACCTGCAAGTAACAACTAAAATTTTTTAAGTAGAAATGCTGTCAGGTAACAGGAATCAAGTGTAATTACTTTACCAAATACTTTACTCCAGTTTCACTGGAAAAAGGGGAAGGCAAACCCAATACACTGTTTTTGCAGTTCACATGAAGCAATACTCAAAGCAGCTTTCCTTACATTTCTCCAAACCTGAAATGACTATCTTGTTTTACTAGGCGACGTACATTATTTAAATCAATGGACCTTCCAATGTAAAAGTCAATCCTGGTATTTTTTTCAGTAAAAATTCTGTGCCTTTGTGCACCATAGTTCATTGGATCATCCTACCAGTTTTGAGCTAATGAGTAACTTAGGAACATTCTCATCCTTGGCAACAATTTCACAAATGTCTTTTTGTCTTACACTCCCTCCCTCTGCACTCCTTTCAGACCCCAGGAATGCAAATCTGTCTTGGAAAGCATATTTTCCTCATAAATATTCATAAGGTTAAGGGAAAAGTTTGCTAAACTGTGTTCCAAAGAGGAGAAAGTCAGAGCTTCCTCCCCTTGCTGCAGCGGAGGCGCTCAGCACCTCACCTTCCCGCGGCCGGTTTCTTACCTGGCCGCTCGAGCCCTTGTCGCCGGAGCCGTTCGCGCTGAGAGCCATGGTGGTGCTGCCTTTGTCCAACCTCAGGGGCCAACGTCCCCATAGAGGCCACCGCCCGGAGCCGGGGCGGGAGTGAGGCCGCAGTGGGTCTGGCGGACCCTCCCCGGCCGCACCCCCACCCCGCCCGGCGGCGGAAGCGATGGGCGGACCACGAGGGCGGGATCTCACTTCGCGGGGGCTCCAGGCGGGGGCGGGGCCTGGGCCTCACCCTGGGAGGGGCTCTCGGGGGGGCGGGGCCTCACCTCGCGGGAACCCGGAGGCGGGGTCTCAACCCCACCCACCCACCCCCAGTTCTCGGGCAGGGTCTCACCTTGCAGGGGCTCCCAGGCGACGGTGGGGGGGGTCTCACCTCTAGTGAGGACTCCCTGGAGGGACTAAAGCCTAACCTTCCCCACCCCAGGGGTCTACAGGCCAAGGTGGGGTCCTCCTTCCCTCCCCCCCACCTTCCCTCGGGGAGGCGGACCCTGAGTGCCAGTGCTTCGACCTGACGCTCTCACCTGGGCGGGGCCCAGTTGGGCTTCGCCCTCTGGAGATGGAGCGGCGGTGGCATTTTCTTTTACTTTGTTCTCACGAAGCCTCGGAAATTTGCCATTTTGTTCTCAGACCAGTAGCTGTGGCTCTGCACCCGATTTCCGCTAGTGTAGACAGACCAGATCCTGATTTCTGTCAGCGAAGACTATTGAACTCCGATTTTCCCCAGTGAAGACAGGTATAGACAGGACCCTGATCTCCGCTGATGTAGAGGGACTAGTAAAGACACCTGGGCCCCTGATTTCCACATTGGATTTCGATTTATGCTAGGGTAGACGGACCGACCTTTTCTTGCCGTCCAAGTGAGCACACTGCTTGTGGGGATTCCAGCTTGAGCCCTCTGGCCCTTTTCTCAGCATAAGGGGCTTGAGCTGGGGCCCACCTTCCTCTCTTTGGGGAGTCAGGTTCCGGGAGAGTTGAACAGGCTCCCACTGGGTTTGCAAATTTTAATGCCTTGTTTTATAGACAACCTCCAAAAAGCACAGTATGTCCCACACCACAGTGAAAAATGACGTCCCTGTAGCTAGGCGACTTGTAGGATTTTGGTAGAGCACATTCCCTGACCACCTGAGAGGGCAGCCAGAGTCCCAGGTGAACCAGCCTCCTCTGGGGGTGGTATCCCAGCAGAGCCTGCCCAACTTTACGTTGTCTCTCCCTCTGCTGTGTCCTGACTGGAAACTTGGGAACAGGCTCACCCACCCACATGCTCATTAGGGATAAAGTTCAGTTGTTCAGAGAAAAGAGCTGCACTCTCAGCCACAGGTTGCAGAGGGAATGGCAGTAAGGGTGGCAGGGGTGAGCTCTGTGCCCTCTCCCAGCACAGGGCCTTTTTGAATTTTTCTGGTTGTTCCTGCCTTGCTTCCTGAAACCTCCAGCCCTCCCACTGAGCCCAAGCAGAATCCACCAGTCTTCTGGGACTCTGGGTGTTACTCCTGTCTGCACCTCCCTGAGGCCACCAAGCATCCCTGCCTTGCCCTTCTGCCACCTGCTCTCCCTGTGGGAGTCGTGACCACGACACTCTAGGAACAGGAGCCAGGCTTTATAAACCCGTGTGGTCCCAAAGCACCTGCCAGGACAGAACTGGGAATGTTGGCACACCTCCAGAGCATGTGACTTTGTCCCTCAAAGGACCCAGGAGCTGACCTTAGGGGAGGTCAACAGTGACCCAGATGCCTGGTCAAGATGCAGCCCTGGACTCTCATTCTTACTGGAGACTTGGGGGCCTACAGGTGGAGCCAGTCTTCCCACACCTCTGTTGTGGGAGGAAAGCTGGGCTGGCACAGGGCAAGCCAGGGGATCTTCTTTGTACTGTCTCCCGTCATAATATCTAGGGATCCGGTTCCTGCCTTGCTGTGTATCCATAAAGTCATGGATGTTTTCTAAGAAGTTTTTCCCAAAACTTAGACAATTGGGATAGTTTCATTTATTCAAAAGATACTTACTGATTATATACTTTTGGCCAGTCATTGCACAGCCCCTGTCATGGGCTGACACTCCAATGGAGGGAGACAAACAATAAACCTCAGAGAACATACACCTCGATAAAGCAGACGGTCCGGGCAGAGAAGACTGTGCAGGGACTGGAAGAAAGTGAAGGAAATACCTGGGCAAAGCCCTGGGCTCGGAACGGACCTGGTGTGCTTGGGGAAGGCTGGTGTACACAGGAGCACGGTGAATGAGGGCAATGTGAAGCAGACAAGGTTGGAAAGGCTGCAGGGATAAGTAAGTCACAGTGATGGGTTCTGTTTTATTTGGAGAGTTGTGGGAAACCACTGTGGAAAGAGTTTGGAACGGAAGTGACACTATTTGATGTACATTCCAAATATCTCACTCTCTGCAATGTGGAGACCCCAGGCAGTCAAGGTTAGGGAGACCAGTCAGGAAGCACTTGCCACAATCTTGGTGAGAGTGATAGGACTGGATCAAAGTGGGAATGACAGAGGTTGTGAGAAGTGGTCAAAGCAGGATATACTTAGAAGCAGAGAGGCTGGGAGGACTGGCTGACTGCTGGCCGTGGAGAGTGAGGGAAAGAGAAGCCAAGGAGGACCCTGGGAGGCATTTCAAATTAGCTAAGCATAGCCCATGCCCACCACCTTTGGAGTGCCTTCCTGCATGCAGAAGCTGGAGACGGCAAAGCTACATGCCCTGGGTCCCTTGAGTCTGAGATCACAGATGTGCCTGGTTTTGCTGAAACATGCACCACATGAGATGTGCAAGGAGCCACAGAAAGTAGTGGCTGTCACAGCACAACGGTGGTGGAGGGGATTGGTTTGTCTGGGGCAGTTCAGATCCTGTCCCCGGCAGCAGTGGTGCTGAGAGCAGAAGGGAGCAGAGCAGAGGGAGTTTCCCAACACTCTTACGGCACGGTCAGGTGTTTCTCTGACTTGTGATGTTTTTGGCTGGTCCTCGATACCTGACCCTCTCACAGATGCTATAATCTACTAATATCTTCTACTGCATCTCTTACTGCATAAATTATCTACAGCGGATTCTGCTGTCTGCAGGTGAGAATCGGCACCAAGACAGCAATTCAGGATTTGGGGTCTGATTGGCAGGTGGAAGTCAGTGCTACTTACTGAGATGGGAGAGATGGGGGGAAAAGCAGATTTTAGAGAAGAAGACATATTAACATTGAGATACCTGTTAGACCTGTAGAGTGGACCAGCTGCTGAATGAGCTTGGTGCTACGCTGAGAGGAGAGGTCAGGTTGGAAATACAGATCTGGAAGCAACTCCACATAGGTGTGTTTAGAGATGAGTAAACTGAATGTGTAAACAGAAGGAAAGAGGGACCAGGACTGACTAGATGGGCCTCCTTCTCAAACCTCCTAACTCATTCGATGTGGCCAGCATTACCCTGATACCAAAGCCAGATAAAGACACAAGCAAACTACACATCCACATCCCCAATGAACATATAATACATGCAAACATCCTCAATAAAATTTTGACAGCATATTAGAAGAATTATCCACAATGAACAAGTGAGATTTATCCTAGGAATGCAAAAGTAATTTGACCCAAGAAAATTAATCAATGTAATGCTTCTGAGTAACAGAACAATGGGGGGAAAATGATCATCTCAGTGGATGGCAGTGGAAAAGGCATTTCAAAAATCCAACACCCTTTCATGATAAGAGCTCTCAGAAAATCAGGATTAGAGAAAAAATTCCTCAACATGATAAACAATATTTATGGAAAACAGTTAACATTATAAACAATAATGAAAGACTGAAAGCTTTCTCCTTAAGATCAGGAACAAGACAAGGGTGCCTGCTTTCACCACTGCTATTCAACATTGTACTGGAAGTTCTAGCCAGAGCTGTTAGAGGCAACAAAAAGAAATAAAAGGCATTCAAGTTGGAAAGAAAGGGGTAAAACTATCTCTATTCATAGTGACATTATCCTATACATAGAGAATGCCAAAGAATCCACCAAAAAGTTACTAAAGCCAATTGACGAGTTTAGCAAAGGTGCAGGGTACAAGATCAACACACAGAAATCGGCTGTGTTTCTGTACACCAGCAATGAACAATTCAAAAAGAGTTAACAAAATAAATCCATTTACAATAGCATCTAAAAGAATGAAATGCTTAGGAATATATCTAATCAAGGAGGCGAAAGTCTTGAATGCTGAAAACTATAAAACTTTACAGAAAGAAATGAAAGAGATTGAAATAAATGGAAATACCTGATGTTCGTGGGTAGGAAGATGTAACATTGTGAAAATGTCCACACTACCTAAAGTGACCTACAGATTGGACACAATTCCTATCAAAATCCCAACAGTCTTTTTCATAGAAATTGAAAAGCTGATTCTCAAATTCACATGGAATTACAGGGGTCCCCTCATAGCAAAAACAATCTTGAGAAAAAGAATGAAGTTGGAGGTCTCACACTACCTAAATCTCAAAACTTATCATAACACTTCAGCAGTTGAGTATAGTTCTGGCCTAACGACAGAGGCACAAACCAATGGAACAGAATAGAAAGCCTGGAAATAAACTCCCACATGTACAGTCAAATGATTCCCAACAAGGGTGCCAAGAGCATTCAATGGGGAAAGGACAGTCTTTTCAACAATTTGTTCTGGGAAAACTAGATACCCATGTGCAAAAACAGTGAAGTTGGACCCTTACTTCATACCATAAACAAAATTTAACCAAAAATGGGCCAAAGACCTAAATGTAAGTGCTAAAGCTATAAAATTGTTAGAAAAAAAGATCATAGGAATAAATCTTCCTACCCTTGGATTTGGCAGTGGTTTTGTAGCTATGACGGTAAAAGCACATGCAACAGAAGAAAAAACACATCAGTTGGACTGCGTCAAAATTAAAAACTTTATGCTTAGAGGAGTCTATCAAGAAAGTGAAAAGACAACCCACAGAATGGGACAAGTCGTTTTTACATCATAGGTTCAACAAGAGATTAAAATCCAGAATATATACCTAACTTCTAAAGTTCAACAACAGAGATGAACAATCCAATTAAACGATGGTCAAAGGACTGAAATCGGTATTTCTTCAGAGAACATATACAAATTCCCAAGAAGGCCATGGAAAGGTGTTTAACATCATTAGTCACTAGGAAACTTAAGTCAAAACCGCTTCACACTCGTGAGGACGGCTGTAAGAAAAGGAGGGAAATAATAAGGGTAAGTGAGGATGTGGAGAGATTGGAATTCTCCTGTCTTGTTCTTGGGAATGTAAAATGGTTCAGCCTCTGGAGAAAAGAGTTTTTCACTTTCTCAGAAAATTAATCATAGAGCTACGATGTAACTAAACAATTCCATTCTTATGTGTATACTCAAGAGAAGTGAACGTGTAAGTTCACACAAAAATTTGTACACAAGTGTTCACAGCAGCACTTTTTACCCAAATCACCCAAAAGTGGAAACGAGGCAGCGTGCATCTCCACAAGAACAAATAAACAAAAGTGGCTCGTCCATCTGATGGAATGTTGCCTCACCAAGAAGAGAATGAAGTCCTGACGCATGCTACAGCACAGATGAGCCTTAAAAACATTTTGCTGACTCAAAGAAGCAAGACACAAAACACACATGTTTGTCTAACTCTATTTATATGAAATACCTAGAGTAGATAAATCCACATGAAGGAAGTAAATGATTGTTTGCCAAGGGCTGTGGAGAGGGCCTGGTGGGTAGTGAGTGCCTGATGGGCGCCAGGTTTCCTCCGGGGGTGGTGAAAACGATGAAGGCAGGTGGTGATGGTGATTCTATAACACAGTGGATCTACTAAATACTTCTGCCACTGAACTGTACACTTCATAATGGTTAAAATGGTGAATTTTATGCTATGTGAATTTCACCTCAATAAAAATAAATTACAAATAGAGCAAAGAATTTAATGTATAAAGCAGAATCTTAAAATTAAAAAAAGATCATTAAGAAGTTGGGATAGGGAAGTATTTAATAAATGAGATACACAAAGCACAGAGTTTGAATAAAATGATTGATATGTGTGACTACATTAAAATTTCATACTGCTGGGTGATAAATTTAAAATACAAGCCACAAAATGGGAAATATCTGAAACTCTTACAGCCAAATAATGACCAGATCCCAGAATATTTACAGTTCCTAAAAACTATCATCCACAACAAAAGCCTTGTGGGACATTCGGCAAAAGTTGTGAATTGGCATTTTAAAAAACTAAACCCTAATGATCAATTAAAAACAATGTTCTGCCTTTCCAGCAATCAAAAAAAAAAAAAAAAAAAGGAAAGTGTAAACAAGATCTCATTTTACACCTGTAATTTCCTGTAATTTGGGAAACTATTTAAGGCCTAAATTTTTTTTAATAAAATATAGAGCTAAAATATATTATAGGTTACAATATTAATGTCTAAAGATCCCAGTGTTTGCTGTTTGCTGAGAGTATTGGTGGACATGGCGATGAAACGTCACATTATCAAATCCCTTAAGGGACACATCTGAGAGGGACACCTGCAGTGGCAGAGGGGACTCACAGGGTTCCCTCTGCAGCACTGTGCCGGGCCAGTTGCAGAGACTCCTTAAATGTCCATCAACTTGGGAACGAAGAGTGAATTCTGACACACAAAGGAGCGCAGCAGGTAAAATAAATGAACAGAGAAGCTTTGAAGGCAATGTTAAGTAAAAACACCCAGCAAGTTATGAAAGGATCAGAAGAATGTCCTGTCATTTAGGCAAACCCTAGAAATATCCTCAATTCTCTGGACTGTCCAGCCATGCATGCTCATACTCTTAAAGCATAAAATCGTACATGGAATGACAACACGCAGAGGTTTATCTCAAGAGGGCCCCGCGGTAATGTCTGGTGAAACCGGGCTGCAGGTGGGTGGTGGGAACACTCCTCTAGGAGCGGGAAGTTTGTTCGGGTTCCGCTGTGGGAGCTGCCAAACGCTGGGCTCAGGGCTCGGACTGCTTTACAACTTATCATAGGTTTTTTTGTTTTGTTTTGTTTTGTTTTGTTTTTACATTTGCTTCCGATTCCAGTTTAAGTTTCAGAGATTATACTAGGAATACACTAGCACAGGCAGCAATGATTGAATATGTATGCAGTTGTTTGTTCTGGGGAGGACGCGATGAATGGAGCGCCTGAAATGAGGGTGCCAGTAGGGCCGCGCGCACCCCGGGGTGCCGAGAATCACTGCGCGGAATCCATGCGGGACTAGGTGCGCGTCTTGGAGCAGCTTCCTCCTGCTCCTGGTCCAGCCTTCCTCTGCTGCCTTTCCTCCCAGATTCCATCCATTCTGTGAATTTTTAACCGTTCATCTCCCAAAGTTAAGCGAATGCAGAGAGCAGCAAACAGAGGGGAGTGCTTTGGGGAGTGGGTGTGAATGCTGCTTAACCGTTACCCCCAGGCCAGGGCGGCTGTGAGGCTGGCTTCCCAGAGAAGCAGCAAAGAGGTGAGGGAGACACCTGTGGGCCCAGAGCCTTCAACTGTGCACCTGCTGCGGTGGGGAGCCCCGACCTCAGGGGCTCACTGCCCACAGGTCAGAGCTCAGGCCCGCCCCGCTCCGAAGAGGGAATCGCAGGGCTAGAGGCCGGGAGACAGGATGGATACAGTGCATTGTGGGACTACAAAGAGCTAGTGTGGCTGCCCAGGGGAATGGGGATAGGGGTTGTGCTTGGGGACATGGCTGTGTAGGGCTGGGCTGTCCTTGGGGAGATGACCCGCGCCTATCCACTGGCGCTGTGTGTCAGGGAGAGGAGTATCTGGGAACTGGCAGGGGCTCCCTTGTGCCAGGACTCCGGTGGGCAGTGAGCCAAGGCTACTGCTTGGCGTTTACTTTTGGAGCATTTAGGTTCTGGTGTTGAGCATTTAGAAGAGAAATTTTGAGCATTGATGACCCAAATTTGTTGTGAACTTTGCCTTTCTTTATTTACTTTTTCATATTTTGTTTTCATATTTTTCATTTCACAGGCACCACCTAACTAAAATTGGCCTATTCATTTTATCTTTTTTCAATCCTTTGTCGTTGTGGTAGGTTACAGTAAAGAATATAACAGAAAATATTAGCTTTCCAGTGGAATGTTCCCACAGTTACAAAGCATCAGACAGCACCTCTGACACACACACAAGGGCAGTGCTGCTCATGGGTGCAGCAGCACAGAGGTGCAGGGATCTCCCACCCAAGTCTGTCCCTGGCCCTGGCCTGGGGCTGGCCACTGACCCCACTCATGGGTCACTGATCACATTGGGTGTTAGGTGAGAGGGTTTGTGTCCCTGAGAACCCCTTTCCCACAGCACTCTCGGAGCTTGGAGAGGAAACCTTTATGTCCTGGGTTACCTGATTATGCTTGTTTTAAAAACACTTACAGACGTGCTCCGTGCCGACAAAGCAGGGATGGCAGCTGATGAGCAAACGCCTGTCTGAAGCAGCTGCTGTTTCACCGAAGTACAGGAAGAGGGGCGCCTGTCTGAAAGTTCTGCTGTGATGTTTAAGTAATTGTTCTCAAACTACTGGTACTTCAGATTTAAATGTTAAAACTCTAAGACCAATGACATAAAAATTTTAATGTGATAAAAAGTTTTAGCATCTCAATTTGCTAATTCTTCTGAGAAACAGAAAGGAACTATACCCCTTGATTACTAGCAGTACTATTGTGGAGCATATGAATTAAAATTATTTTCAGTTCAGAAATAGTGAAAACCTAATATTATAAGAAGGTTTAGAAAAGCCACCTGTTCCAGCCACTCCTGCACACCCGTGGCTCCTCCAGGGAGCTCAGGGGGAGATGGGGAGTTACTTGCCTGCTCTCGCTGCCCATACCGATTCCATTATACACAGGATTTCGCTCTGACAGAACTGGGCAGCAGAAGACAAAGGGAGACTCAGGCCCTGCCCACCCTGGAATGTGAGTAATTTCGGAGCGGGGCCTTGTGTGTCTCGGCCCATGGGGAGACCTGCCCTGGAGGACAGAGCGGCCTGTGTAAGTGGAAACTATGCTGTGGGCTCGGATGCTGCAGGTCCAGGCCAGGGCATATCAGCCAGGGCTCTGAAGAGCAGAGGCAGGCCCGATGACCCACCTCTCACTCCTGCAGAAGTTGCTGAGTTGCTGGTCCTACCAGCTTTGGCTGCCTTTGGTGGAGCATGAGGGGGAGGAAAAAAGGGCAAGGGCTCACAGAGCTGGCAGAACAGGGACATCGCATAAGCTGTTCCGGCTGTCTAGAATTCCCTCTTCTTGCCCATCCCCTCACCCAACTGCAGATCCCAGGTGAAGCCCTGTGCAAATCATGCCCCCACCTGTCTAGCCAGCATGCTGCAGTTGGCACTGGCTTTGGTGTAACCGTGAACTCTATTCCTGTGGTTGTCTGACTAACGTCTGCCCCAACTAGGGCTTTGGCTCCAGGAGGGCAGCTCCTGTCCTCCCTCCCCAAATCCCAAGCATTTAATGTGGAGGGAGATGTGGCAGAAAAGGAACCTTTGCTGTGTGTTTTAAGCACCTCCTCAGTTAAGTGTGACCATCATACACTGTATTTACTGAGCTCAAGAGTGAGGCCAGCTGACACCATCTCTCAGAGCAGGACTTGAGAGAGAGCCATCAGTTCAAGCAAAACAAAGCCCCGGTGGAGAGGGTGGCAGTGCCGTCTTCCAGATGAACAGCTGTAGTCCGGAGGCACCGACCCCTGACTGCAGGCTGAGGTCCTCTGCCTTTTCCGGGAGCAGAAAGGTGGGGCAAGATGCATCTGGAGAGTCAGACTTGAGGCAGAGATTAAACACCAGAGGTGGGTCCTATATGAGGGGGTAGAGAGAGCTCGAATCCTGATTGTGCGGGCTCAGTTGTGTGAAGCCAAATTCAGGGCCCCATTTTTGTCCCTGTTAATTATTTTTTCTCTTCTATTGTGACATGTCCTGCAATCAAAGGGGCACATAAATAGATGCATATATCTTCTGTTAGCCATCACCCAGGTTGATGCCCAGTCCCAGTCACCCCCAGCCCCCCAACTCTGAGGCCCTTACCGTCCTTGAGGTGGAAGCATTTCCAGGCCTCACCACCCATGCTCACAGTCACGTCGGAGAGACCTGTGCTGTGTTTGTGGATTCACGGATGGATCTAATCATGTGTCTACGACTACGTACCAAGCTGCACCACTCCTTCCTCCTCGTGACCTGCACTGTCCTCTGCAGTAGGAAACACCTCAATCTCTGTCCATTCTCCTGGGGGCAAACTTGTGCTATTAAGAATAGTGCCGCCATGAATACTCTTGTGTATGTCTCTCAATAAGCACTCACGGCATCTTTCTGCCATCCACGCCGAGGGGCAGAACTGATGGCCGTGCGCACCTTCAATGCCAGAGGGAGGCCAAGCCCTTCTCCGGGATGTTGACCTTCCAAATGCTTTTTCTGTTGCAATGGCGATGATCATGTGACTTCTCTCCTTTAATCTGTTGGTATGTGGATTATAGTAACTGATTTTCTAATACTAAACTAGCCTTTCTTTCCGTAAACCCTATTTGATCATATTTTTATATATTAGTGGGTCCAGTTTACTAATATTTTAGAATTTCTGTTCCTATATTCATGTATGAGATTAGCCTGTACTCATCTTTCTTGTTCAAACCTTTAAATTTTTAGTATGAAAATTTATGCCAACCTCATAAAATAAGTTGGAAATTTTTTTTTCATTTTTTATTCTTTAGAAGAGTTTATATAATATTGGAATTATTGGCCCCTTAAATATTTGATACATTTCCTGGGGAAGCATCTGGGCTTGGAGTTTCCCTAGGGAAATCAATTATGATGATTGATTTATTTTTTGTTCATGATTATAAGACTATTAGATTCAATATTTGTTTTTGAGTCATTTTACTTTTCTAAGAATTTGTCTACATCTAGATTTTTAAAGTTATCACCATAAACTTGTTCATATATTCTGTGGATGAACAAAAGGGGTTCTGAGGAAAGTAACCTCATAGTGTGGTCTGCTCAGAAATCCCTAACGGGGCAGGAATTTATGATGGGGAGGCGTGCCCCAGGCCTATAACTTCTTTAGTGAAAAGTTTTTAAGTTCGCCTCATCCATTGTTCCTGTGCATCTAGGTTAACACACCTTTGAGATGCCAAAAAGAATACTCCTCAAAGGTGTAATCATCCTTCACAAAGCACGGAATGTTGCAATCCAATCCCTGCCTCGCTTTCTCCCACCCTCCTGTAATCTTCCTTGTGTTCCCTCCTTAATTTCAAATGCATAAAAGAAGTTGCAAAACTGTTATTCTCTGGAGCATTTAGATTTTACTCCCTGGCCTGTGCCCTCAGCTTGGCTCAGAGAAGCTCTTACAAAAATTCTGTACGGGTTTGGACATTTCTTATGTTGACAAGCCTGCAGCTCCATCCTCTGTCTCAGTCGTGCTGGCAGGCAGGCAGGATCTCAGTTCAGAAAGCTTTCAGTTGGCCTCATTCACATGTAGCTGGGACACTGGCCGGAGACCCAGAATGTCAAGTTCCCTTTCTCTCTGCTTCTCTTCTTTCCAGATTTCCTCTGATTTTTTTTTGTAAATCTGTCAATTTGGCAAGGCTACAGTCCCATTATCCAATGAAATACTAATCGATATATTGCTTTGAAGAGAACAAATCCATAATCAATTGGTGGATATAATTAAAGTCTATAATCGTTTGATGTTAAGTAGGGGAGATGGTCCTAGATTACCTGATGGGCCTGATTAAATTAACTGGAAGGACTTAAAAGCATGACTAAAGAGAGAGAGAGAAAAGAAATGAGGAGAGCAGAGACCAGAATGGGGGAGATACTGAGATGGACAGAGAGAGATTCCACCTGTGGACGGCAGCTCTGGCCCATGCCTGTGAGTTCTAGTTTGCCTGTGATCTTCCCCTCCTGATGGATTTTGGCCTCGTACACCACGGAAGCCAACCCCTTCTGTCTCCTACCAGTTTTGCTTCTCTGGGTGGACTCTGACAGATATACTTCCCTTTACAGCTGGTGGTCTGGGGTGCCTTGGGCTCTTTCGCCTAGTTCCTCAGGCCAGAAAAAAGGTGGACTTTCCATAGTAGTTCAGTTAGATAGGACAAGGGTCTCAAGGTCTGGGCAATTCAAAACATTATTACTAAATGTTATTCTTGCTAAATGTTAAAAACATAGCACAGTATTTTGCAGAAGAGCTATAAACAGGATGAGCTTGACAGGAACTCAGACACATTAAATGTAGACAACTACAAAGAAGAAATATGTATTTGGCCAAATAGTTTATAGAAGCAAAAGCTAAACCTCCCTTAGGGGAGAAAAAACTTTGGATGTGAATCACACCTTCTTAACTTGCTGTAAGTAAATAAAATGACCTGGCAACAATCAAGTCCTGTTCTTGAGTAGAACAGCTGGAGGGACAAACCCGTTGAGTTCAGTAACAGTTCCAGCTGCTCTGCACCATGCTGTGGCTGTCCTCAGGGCAATAAAAATTGAAACTTGCCTGTGCCAGCCACTTCCTCACATTCTGATTCTTCTTGAAAACCTGTCTGCTTTTGCTCCTCCATCAGTGCCCCTGCGTGATTGTTTTGTATTTCTCCATAGTTTAAAGCTGTTACCTCTGGGAGGATTGTTATCTCTGGAAGCTGAACTTCTACCTGTTGTCCTTGATTTATTTGTCGTCCCTTTTTCTGATTAATCTCACCTCCCCAGAGTTTGTCAATCCCATCGCTTTGTCAGAGAACTAACTTTTGGCTTTGTTTATACTCTTTATCATATTGTTTTTTAACTCAGTAATTTCTGCTCTTATCTTTGATCAGTTGTTCAGCTGCTGTTCATTGAGCACCTACAATGAACCAGGTTCTGGGAACACAGTGTTGAGCAAAGCAGAGAAAGTTCATGTCCTGGAGATGGGGAGTAGGCAGTAAACCAAAGCACATATGTGGAATATCTAATATTTTAGTTGCCCAATTGTTAAGGGGGAAAAGTGAAGCGGGGAAGAAGGGTGATGTAAAGGACTGGGGAAGGGGATGCTATTTCGGGAACGGTGTCTTGGAACAGTCCCGCCCTTTAGGTGGTGTTTGAGTAGTGAGCGCATAGATCTCTGAGGGCAGAACATTCCAGGCTGAGAGAGAAGCCAGTACAGACACTGTGGGTCTATAGAAACTTCGGCATTAAGCAAGACAGAGTGCCCTTCCTTTTCCTGGGCACACAGCTAAACTATATTCCCTAGTTTCCCTTGCATTTCAGTTGGACTGTATGACTAGGAAAGGCTGCATATAAAACAAGGTCCCTGGAGTTCTCTTCACACAGAGTAACAGAGACCTCACTAGGAGAAGCCATGAGAAATTAGATTTCTGTGCAGGACAAATGACCACTCCTTGGAATGAGTGGTTTAAGAACCACAAGAAAGGGATAGAAAGGACGGCAGCTTCCTATGTGTTTTTCCAAAGACCAAAATAGCCTGCAGTGGGTTTGGGGTGATTCTGTAGAGGTTCCTTGAAGGGGAAGGTGGCAGGAAGTTAAAGTAAATGTGATGGAGGAACTCCAGGGTGGAAAATTTTTAGTTTTAGTTATCTGGTTAGCAGGCTTCTTAACTAATGAATATAGAAAGCTATCGTTCCGGGAAATGGAATGTATGACTGGACCTGTCCTGACACAAGGAGACCCATAAGCAATTCGACCTTTGTGCTCCAGGAGGGGACTGTGAGTGATCAAGATGGTATCTGAGCCATTGTGCTCCAGGGAGGGAATGTCCACTGACCAGGATGCAGATAAAGACTCACCTGGTCAGCAGATGAAGCGATGCTAGGAAAAGGTCTGGACAGCCACTCTTATCTGATTAACCTTTTCCACTGAATTCCAAACTGCTTACCTGCTTTTCTCCTGAATTCTAAGCCCCTTACCTACCCTTTTCTTATCCTTACAAAAAAAGATTGGCTTGACATGTGATGTAAGACAGTCTTTTAGGGTACATAACCCGCTGTCTCCTCAGACTGTTGGCTTCTAAATAAAGTGCCCCAAGAGACGCAATCCTTGTCTCTACTTATTGGTTCCGGTAGTGACAGGCAGCATGAGTGCCAACTTTTTTCTAGTTTCACATGAAGAAGGAAGAGGAGATGAAGGTGGACAAAAGATAGGCGAGGAACAGAGAGACGGAGGAAGGAGCTGTTGGAGGGGGAAGTCAGGAGCATGTTGAAAATGACCTCACACTGATGTTCCACAATGCACTCTGACCACAGGGCCACTCTGGCTCCAAGAACTTATTTGGAGCCTGGGCGTTAATGTTGAAATTCCATGGGAACCTGGTGTTAGATTCCATGACACCGCTGCAGTTTCTACAGTATGAACAAATGCTGTGAGTTCCTTACCAAGCAAAACAGGTACTTCAGGAAGATGGCCATGGGGATGGGGAAGTTTACCAAAGAGGTGCTATGAGCTCCCCTGGGTGGTTCAAAGCCAAGAGGCAACCAGTGGCTCCCAGAGGCAACCAGCAGTTTGTCCTAGGGCCCCAGTCAATCAGTACACTAATGTATACACTGTCCGTCCTGAACAAGTGTCTAGTCACTTAGGAGTCGCCCTAGTTGGAAGCATGCAACTGTGATGAGCTCCACTGAGGGGCCAGACCCTCCACCCCAGGGGAAGGTCTAGAAAGAGAGTGCACCAGAGCTGTCACCTGAAAGTTTGTCAGCCACATTATAAAAAGGTAAACAGAAGTAAGCAAAAGCAGATGAAATGTTTTAATAATATATTTATGTAACTTAACAGCCAAATAATATAATTCAACACATGATCAATGCAGAAATTATTGAGATGTTTTTGTTCCATTTTTCACATGGGATTGGAACATCCATGTGACGCTCACAGCCTCTCAGTCTGGAGCAGCCACATGTTACCTGCTCAGCACCCAGGGCTTCACATTGCCCAAGGCACTTGGCCCGGAGCTCCAGAGGCTTCCCCAGGTCGTATCCATCTGACCCATTCCTTCCTCTTGTTCTGCTGAGAGGCAGGGGGCCTGCCTTCAACTTGATCCTTGGCAAGAAACTGCCAGGGAACAGAGAGCCATGGTTTTTCTCCTTCTTACTCCCTGAGGCTTGAGAGGGCCGTTCTGAACTGTACAGAGTAAGGGCACCAGCGTGGCCAACCTCACAGTGACTCTGCTTCATGGGAAGGATGATTGGCCACACCTGGTTGGCTGAGCCCCCTCCAGAGCCAGGCCCTCCCCTGAGGGGTGCCCCTGAGCCTTGGGAGGACAGAGGTGCCTGGACCCAGCCTGGAATCTGCCTTTAGGAAACCATGCAATGCTATGTGAAATGTCAGGCATTTGGAACAGAATGACGACAGCACAGTCATGGGAAGAGCAGTTTCCACCCCTAGATGCTCTGATGTCTCATCTTAGTGTACCAACCCCAGGACTTTACTATTCCATATGCAGGTGTCTAAGGCAAAATACCAGCTTAGGTTGTTCGTTTTGATGAACTTACTGAAGGTTAAGTAGGAAACCATCAGAGATTTGTAACTAAAGTCACATTCAAACATAGAACATTATTCAGCGCTCCTCCGGATGGCCAGTTACAGCCATCTGCCAAAGTCCACTCTTCCTTCCAGAGCAGACACTATGTTCAGGCCTGTGGCCTCCATCACCAGGCTGCTGTGGCAGTGAGCTGCCACCCACAGGAGGCCCAGCCAGCCAGCCCCCCATTCTGTCGTTCCCCTTTTACCCGGATACAGCGGCGTGTCCCAAGGGGAAGGCAAGGCCACAGGTTGGAAGACACGTGGGTCCTAAATGTCCTGAGGGAACGAGTCTCTCTGAAAGATGATTTGTTTAAACCAGTTTCCAGTGTGGACTCCGTCTCCCTGTTCAGGGAGTCTGAGGCCCATCGAGCAGGGAGGAGACAGATTCCTCTGTCAAGGGCCTTTCCCGCACCTCTAAAATCAAACCAGCTGCTGCGCCAGCCCCAGCTCTGACCCAGGACCATGGCACTGAAGGAAAGCTAAGTGTACTTGCTTCTGCTTTCTGGCTGAGCCTACAGCACTGAATGAAAAGCAAATACATTTTTTAAGTAATGCAAGGGAAAATTCCTACTTTTATCTCACTTAGTGCAAACCGTTGGTCTATCCACTGCCGTGTGGAAAGCATCTGTAACTATGAGATGTCAACGCTTCCCTCTGGCTTTCACAACTCGCTCCTGTCTGGATGAAGCTAAAAAAGCAGCCCAAAAGCAGAAAGAACTCTGTTGTTGAAGGTGGGGCTGTTCTCTGGACTGGATGGCTATTAAATGTCCCAAGGATGGGAAATGAGGCCACTCTGAGTTACAACAAGACAGGAGCAAGAGAGGGGGAGAGGAGAAAATGAAGCTGTAGTCTAAGCTGCTGAAAGTTGTCCCACAGTCACGTGTCTAGAGCAGACGTGTAAGTGTGCTACACAATTCAGTGTGCAGTCCTGAAGCCTCGTGTCACACAAAACAGGTCACAATGCTGAAAACTGCCCCAGATTTCAGGCTGGCACTTGGAACCTCCGCCGTGCTGCTCTCCAGTGAACTGAGAACATTCTGCCACTACCCTGGGTTGTAATTTTGACACTGTTTCTGAGCACTGTTTTATCTCTTCCCCAAAATGTACTGTTTCTTGCTCCCTTTTACAAGGCCCTTTATCCCCTTATGTGGTCCTATCACTGTCCAGTATCTTCCCATAGAGCCTTTGTAGGTTGGCTACCCTGTGTTTCTTGCAGAAGCAGAATGCAGGCAAAGCAGCCAAGGAAAGGCTTTGCAATGAAAAAAAAAAATGTGTTCATTTCTCTCCCCTGTTCCCCCTCTTCACAGTGGGAAACTTCTTATTTTTCACAGGAACTTCACCCCATTGCCCCTGAGACCTAGGGTGTTTCTTCTGACCTGGGAGCTTCTGCTTTCCTTCCCAATGGTGTTCTTCCCTTGATGATACCCCCTCCATTCCTTACAGGCACCTCCAGGTTCATAATCAACCCCGCACCAGCCTGATCCTCTCTGCAGAGCCCACCTCATGTGCCTCAACACAGGGCAGGCTCAGAAGTTGGGGAGGGGTGTGGTCCTCACCATGGGGTGGTTTTGGCAGGACCCAGTGCACTTGATGAGAAGAGCGGGTCAGAGGAGAAGGCCCAGAAAGAAAGAGAACCTGCTGGGGCCAGGAGGGGATGGGACCAGCAGGATGGGCAACACTCCTGTCCATCAGTCCCCAGGCCCTGGGAGGATCAAACAAGGAAAGTTATGAATGGCCTGTGCTAGTGTTTCCTGCAGGAGGTGGGCACAGAGGGTAGGACTGGACAGGGCAGAGCCCTCATGGTGAGCAGATAGCAGACAGGCTGTCCTTGGAAAACCCAAGTGCTAGTTCACAAACAGTTGTTCTGAAAGCAAAGCAATAAACTGGTGGGGAAGAAAATAGGACAAGTAAATGAGGAAAAAAATTCACTGTCAAAGAACAGAAGTGAAAGAAGAACAAAAATGAAGACTTTCCACACTTGTGAGGACTGTCATGTGTGATGCAGCTGGCAGGGCAGGTCTGAAACCGGCTCCTTATTCCAGGGCCCAGAGCTGTTCCCACCCCTGGAGCACTTGCAACCCCCAGGGGGCACCTGACCAAGACCAAAGCTGCATGGACAGAAAAGCAGCCCAGCTTTCTGGAACTGGAGCGGCTGCTACAATCTACATTTTTTATGTGACCCTCAGGTCAGGCTCACCCCTCATTCAGCAAGGATGGTCCCAGAGGCAATAAGGGGCAGACCCCAAAAAGTTCAAGGGCAGCCAAGCCAGCCAGGGGAGCCATGTACCAAGGCTGGAAGCTGCCACCCACCCAAACACACACAGTGCACATGCAAACACACACACACGTACATGTAAATACACATATGCAAGCAAACATACATACTCCGCCTTCTGGGCTGGGCTGGAATGCTGGGGGTTGATACCATAAACCACCTTCCCCTTCTTCAAATAGCCATGCTGGGGACCCCACTTTGTGGGAAAGAAGCCATTCTCTCTTCTTGTCTTGTGTCTCAGGTTCTCCTTCCTCTTACTGTGACAGAGCTGTGGGGTTTCCCTAACAGCCGAGTGTTGCTTTTACGCTGACCACTTTTTGTGCAGCCAGTAAATTCCTGCAACTCCTCTCCTGAGGAAGTGACGGGGAGGCTGAGAGACTTAAGCGGATATCATATGCAGAGTATGAATGGGCCAACCATTCCCAGAGCCTGTGTACTGCCTCTCCCTGCACCAGGTCCCCACCTGACTGGAACTTCCTCTTCTCACCGCCTCCTGGGTGGCTCCCCAGCATGCAGCCAGATGCTGGCTTGAGAGAGCCAAACGATGTTAGAACTGGCAGAATTTAGCCATTTTGTCATCTGAACCCCTCCTCTGGGAGATAAGGGCTCCAAAGCGCACAACTGTCTGTCCATGTGTGGAAGAAGTCTTTATTTTCTTGACTCCAGATCCGGCACTCCTTCCAAAGCTGCCTCGGTTTGAATGCCACAGCCCTGAGTCTGCCTATGCTTACCCTGCGCCATACCTGCAGATCTCGGATCCCAAACCACAAGCCTAGGGAGTCACAGACAGACCCAGCCATGAGGCACTGGGGAAGTGGTGATGAGGAGTTAGGGAGGGAAGAACGACTAGATGGGGGGTTACGGCCCTGACCACATGGGCACCAGTTTCGGGAGTGTCTCCTGGCAGGGCAGAGCTTGGTGTCTGGCCCTGGAAAGGGAGGTCCAGTGAGATGAAGGGGAGGCTGATGCCTGTTCAATGCCAACAGGCCACAGCAGGGAGTGATGGGACAAGGTCTGGGTCTCTTCGGTTGGGTGACCTTGCAGGAGGGCTGGCTTCTCTCAGCCATTTCCAGAGGCTGACTCACAGGAATGAAAACTCCATTTTCAGGAGCTTAACTGAGCTGGAAAACTGGCACCTGGCCAGCCTGCGGGAGAACCCCCACTTCCCCCACCTTGGGGTGGAGAAAAGGCACAGGACTCAAACGTCTCCCCAAACTCCCCTTGGTATCATTCCCTCACCCTGTGAGATATCTTGCCTCACGAAACCCACACAAATACCCCAGCCTCCCTTAGGATCACGGATTTGAGCACGTAATCACATGCATACACATTCTCAGACACCGGCCCTCCCCCGAAACCCTGCCTCATATACGTGCCAGCCAAGCACATTCCTTAGACACTCACTCCTTCACACTAACAAGACTCTCATAAGCATCTCCTTTCACAGAAAACGCGAGTGCGCAAAAATTATGGATAATTAGAAAGAAAAGAAATGGAAGGAAGTCAAAGCAAATATAAACAAACAACAATAATAACAAAAACCCAGGACACAGACCCGAGAAGAAGGAGAGCAAGTGAGAGAAAAGGCAGAACCTGGAAAGGCTGCATCCGTGCTGGGGGCTGGGAGAGCACGCAGGGCAACCTGGAGACTGTGCTGTCCCTGGGCAGACCTCAGGGCCACTTGCGCCCTGTCTGGGAACTTGCCACTCAGATGGGTTCCCAGGCCTCTAGCCTCATTGCAGCCCAGAAACCCACTGCGCTTACAGCCCCAGCTTGCTTGCAGCAACCAGCCAGCTGGGAATGTGGGTGCTTCTAGCCACTGGTGAGAAGTGCAGGCTCATCTCAGGCAACGGGCAGTGTGGGTGAAAAGGGGCCACGTACTTAACCTGGCAAGCTCTGGGGAGGCCAGCATGGTGGGCCTTACAACCTCAGACAGCAAAAGTTACCACATAGGATGGTCTGAACATAAAAATCCCTAGCTCAGAGTGGGTCATAGTGGGTAGTCACACCCTAGGCCTTTAGCTTCCTTGATAAAAGATCAATCTTTACCTTAAGCGAGCCTGTCTATTGTCTTTTTGCATCTAAGATAACATGCCCTTGACATGTCAGAGTAATCCCCCTTTTCTGGACCCCTTAGGGCACCCCCATGCACCAGACCACAGAACCCTTCCTTGTTACCGTGTTCCCAAATACCATCTGTGTAAATGTTAGTGATTCACTATCCTGTACTAACCAATGTGAAGGAAGTACGTGTCTCTTCATCTGATTCTTTACTCAGTCTCAGAGGTACCTCCCCACATTGCTTTCTCCCACCGCCCTAATCTGTTGCCAATGAATTTCATGTAACCTCCCCTTTTGTCTCCTCCTTTGACTGTAGTGTGTAAAATAAGCTACAATACTGCCATTCACTGAAGCATTTTTTCAATCTATTGAGATTTTGCTTTCATTCATTGTCATCACTTTGACTCAGATAAAGTCATAAAATTGCAGGTTTGCATGTTTCTCACATGGACAGCAGCCTCCACGTCTAGCCGTTGGCTCGGCTCAGCACAGGCTGCAGAACCCCCCCCCCGCCCTCCAGAGCACTATTCTTTCTTTCCCCTGCACAGTGAGATGGTTACTGACTGTGGGGAGCTGAGAACTTGTCTCCATTCCTTCAGACAGTGGGTGGGGAGCGCGAGTACGCCCATTGCCCATGGATGCAGCCTTCTCTTTGCTAATGGACCCTGCCAGCCGGAAGTCCTCACAAGCACTCTCCAAGGTCAGATTTTGTTAGTTTTCCAGCCTTTCCACACCAGTTCACCTGACCCACGCAGTGATGGCGCATAGCGTTTCTGCCCCCTTCTAGGCTCCATTATTTTCGTAGAAAAATAGATTCTGAGCTCCAGTTCCCCACCTCCACCCAATTACAAGGAAAAGGGAATGAGAGGGTTACACATGGTCTGGAGATTATCCTGGGTTTTTCTCCTCCAGCTGGTTCCCACACAAGTAGGTGTTAGGACAAACTTCTGATTAGAAAGGCACACTGGCCCCCAGGCTTCTTCATTCCCTGCATTCTGGCCTCAGGGTCACTCCACTCTAGGGTCCACACCACTTACCCTCAGGTTCGTTGGTAGCAATTCCGGAGAGGCAGGAACCTGTAAGGGTCAGAGGTTCAATCAAGTGGAAAGGAAAGGATGTTGCTTGGAGATCGAGGGCAGGGTTCTGATCATCAAACTTCTCACTGCTCCCCAGCTTGGCTCCCCTAGCACTAACCTTCCCCACCCCACCCCATGCACTACTAGGCACCCATGCCCCAGAACTGACCTACCTCTCTCTAGCACCACCCCACCACTCCTCACCAAGCACAGATTCCCCACCTTTCCATGCACTCTCTGAAGGACCTACTCGCCTGCTTCTTCCCGGATTGGCATGGTTGGTGCTGATGCAGCATGAACCCCTGGGACTCCTGGGACATTTTGCAGAGTACAGGACCCCAGCCAGGTGCCCAGGTGCTGCCCATTTGTGCCTGCTGGCCACACGCCATGACCTGTGCAGAAGCTCCAGGGAGCTGAGACCCCTACCACCTTAGAGAGCGACTATGGGACCATATAAGCTGGGGGATGGTATTGCTCTGTGAATGGGGAGGGGTGGGGACCTGAAGTGGCTGACTCTGCTCAGCTTCTGCTTGTCAGCCTGGAGGAAATCGGGAGGGTCACAAGTAGAAGAGTGTGCAGAGGTGCGTGGTCCCATCCTGCTTGCAAGTCTCTAGGTGCCCGTTCTATTCCCAAACCCCACCCAACTGCTCACAGTAGAGGGAAGGGCTCTGGGGCTACAGGGCACAGAAATCCAGATGTCCAGTCATACCTCTGCAAGCAGAGTAATGCTATGCGGGCTGCACTTGGCTTTGTGAACACCGCTGAGGACAGCTGCAGAGACATTCCGTCCAGCCCTTCTCACCTTTGCATCTCTGAGATGACTGGCAAGGGCAGGGCATGAGTCTGGATGGTCAGTGACATTGGAACCCTTCCTCATTTCAGAGCAGGAAGCTAAGGCAGGTAGGTAGGTGTTTGTGCAGGTCCCCAGCCAGCAAGTAGGATGCACAATAAGAGCCCAACCGGCAGGCACCAATCCTGCATCAAGCCCAGTCCCGGTCCGGATGAGTCCAAGCACATGGTCAGTCAGGATGCAAGGTCAGCGGCCCCCCCCGGCCCCTAGCTAGGAAAGCCTTCTAGGAAAGGGTTCATGCTGCATTGCCCTCCTGCAGGTACAGGTGCAGTGAAGACAAAGTGCAGCAGAATGTCTCTCTTTTCCCTGGAAAGCAGTGACTTGTGGGGTGGGACATGCGGCCAAGGCTGGAGGGAGGGCTGATGGCAAGGGGCAGCTCTTTCAGGAATGAACTTCCCACTGGTTAGTGAATAGCCTTTCTTTAAAAGTAAACTTGGCAAGCTGCTACATTGTCAGGGAACTGTGGGAAAAACTTGCTACTCTGGCTGGCTCCTCTGTTGCTAAACTCAACAGGTTCACCTCTTGGAGTGTTCACCTGCAGCAAGTAAAGGAGACAGGGGATTCATATTCAAAGCTGCCTCCTGAGCGGAGGCTTAGCCATTGCTTATATACACTATTTGGTCAATTATTGTTGATTTCTTCTTTAGAGTTGGCTACACTCATCCCCTTGAATTCCTCAAGGGCTCTTCCTGTGCTACATTTTAGCATTTATTAAGGATGGCATTTAGTAAGAATGGCCCAGAACTTGAGAGCTTTTCCTATCAATTCTTCCCTTAGATTCTCACTTCTCACTCTTGAGGAAATGGGGATGAGGGCTGTCCTTCTGTAACTGCTTCCTGCTGAACACAGATAGAGTGCTCATTGAGTTAGAGGAGTGAAACTCTCTGGCTGCCTTGTGAAAGTCGGATTCTGGGATTTCTGAGAGCAGGAGGGCATAAAGAGAGCACTGCTGTAACAGGAGACAGGGGCCATAAGAGGCAAGACAGACACGGGGCAAAAATCGAGGAGGCAGAGACTGGTAGGGATCTAATGAGCAAGATGGGCCAGAGTGACAGCCTCTCTGAGGACAAAGATGCCAGCAAGGGAGAGAAGGAGGAAGGTACTGTTATATATGGATCTTTTCCCCATATGATTCAGAACACCAAGCCATGATTTTTATTCAGGAATCACTTGTTGAGGGACTAGGTCTAGCCAGAACTTTGCAGGACAGTTAGTATCTGAACAGGAAGTGACTATGCAGAAAGGGTGAACAGGTGGCTGAAGCACAGCAATCGCAGAGGGGAAAGGGATACTGGAAATGCATCTGGTAATTTCCATTAGTTACAAGAAACTTGTTCATGACCTTGACTTACAAGTTACCATCATGGGTAGACTGGTCAAGGTTCAGATTGAAACAGTGCACAACATTCAGCTGGCATCCCACAATTTCTTGGTTTCTCAAGCACAGTGATGCTGGCCATGTGGCTGAGTGAAGAGCTGCACCTCCTAAGGCATCTCGGCCTGGGCAGGGAGGCAGCTGGGGACAAAGTCCTGATATGGCCCTCTGTGTCCATGCACTCTCTTGGGACAGTACATCACAGAAGAGCCCCCTGTGATGACAGGAGCCAATCCTGGGAATATGAATTGTGTGTGTGTGTGTGTGTACATACCCACGTGCACACAAACACAGGAGGAAAGTAAGCCCAAACAGATGAGGCCATGCTGTTCAGGCTCACAAGTACAAAGGGTCTCTATAATCAGACATCCTATTAGAGACCATCCCCCCAGCTGGCCAGCTATGCAGCTGCAGTTCATAAACTAAAGCTCTTCTGAAAATCAGGATTCGAGGAGAATGCACCAGTTACTCACTACCTCTGCCCTCTGAATCCACTGCCCACGAGGTGCTGGGATGAGCCTTGAGATGAGGTCTAATACAACCCACCATTTCCGTCTTTCCTAGACTGTGGCTCCTCTCCCCCTCGCCCCAGTTTGGAAACAGGAGGAGCTCAAGGCTAAACGTGGGGTCTGAAAGCAGCCACGGGTACTTTGGTAATGAAAGAGGAGAGAAAAGTGGGGACAGTCAGCGACACAGGAGAGCTGCACACACAAGGCACCGCCCGCCTCACTTCCTCCCAGCCTCAGACACCCACGCTGGCAGTCACCTCCCGCTGCGGGTCCCAGACTCCTAGGGAGGAGGGCTGGGAAGGTCTCCCCGGGCTTGCCCTTTTCCACTGTCTAGTCTCTCTTTTTTCTCTCTGTTTTCTCTTCTTATTCTTTAATTTCTTCTCTCTCCTCCCTCTACTCTCTTTGATCTCCCCCCCCATTCTGTCTTCTCTCTACTCTCGCTGTTCTTTCTAAACTCTGTTTACCCTCCCCATCCCATCTACTCTTTTTTTTCCTCTTTCTCCTCTCTCTGTACTCTTCTTCCTGTCCTCTTTCTCCCCTCTCCACTGCTCTCTCGTTTCTCTCCTCTCTATTCTCTTTCTTTTTGCTTCTCTCTTCTCTCTCCACTTTCTCCTCTCCACTCCGTGTGCACTGTCTCTGAACTCTCTCCTCTCTGTCCTTCCTCTACACTCTGCGCACCCTTCTCCCCCTCTACATTCTTCGTACTCTCTCCCCCACCGTCTTTCTCTCCTCTCTCCTCTCTTTCCTCTCCCTGTCCTCTTTTCTCTCTACTCCCTACCGCATTCTATTTCTCTTCTCTGCTTTCTCTTTGCCCCTCTCCTCCCCCTTTGCCACCTCCTCTCTCAGCACTCTCCTTTCCCTTTTCTCTTTCCTGTCTCCTCTCCCTGCGCTCTTCCATCTGTCCTGTTTCCCCTCTCCGCTCCCCACTCTCTATTCTCCTCCCTCTCTTTCTCTCTACACTTTTTACTCTGTCTTTTCTTTCTACTTTCTCTTTCCCCTCTTCTCCCTACTCTTGCTTTCCTCTCTCCACGCTCTCCTCTCTCTCTCTCTCCTTTCTCTTCTCTGTCTCCCTTCTTTCTCTTCTCTCTCCTTTCTTCATTCTCTACATTCTTTCTCTCCACTCTCTCTCTCCCTTCTCTTCTTTTCCTTCTCTCTCTCCTATGTTTTCTTTCTTCCCTATCAAAAGGAGGCTATCATAGACTAAAAAAGTGAAGAAACAAAATAATAAAAGGAAATTCATAAAAATAATATACTGAATATTATTTTATGCTCTATAAATTTAATTATATCACTGAATACTTCCCAGTTATATATGTATTATTTAAGCAGGAAGTTTGGCAGTGAGGAAAATTATAAAGTAATATGCAAATTTTACAGTTTGAAGGGTAATCAACAACATCTTTAAACTCATTCTAGATTATGACATAGGGATAAAGGTAAGAAATGGGGAGATGTAAAAATTATACAATTGACACAGCTTTTCCTGTTAAATAGTCCAATTTGCAAAACGTTCCCTGAATAAAATTGCTAATGTTAAAAAAATTACAGCAGTATCACAGAGAGATGTAGGCAGGCAAAACTATTTTACAGATTAAAGACATCCTTAAATGCAGCTTGCAAAAGAAAATAAGATAAGTAGCTTCTGACTTCTTGTCAGGACCCCAGCCAGTGGCCAGTACTTGGCGTTAGTGTGTACGTTTCCTCTAGGAAGGCAGGTCGGACTGTGGGTGGGACACGTGAGCAGCCAGGTCACTGCTGCAGGTCTCTTTCAGAAACAGCAAACCTACCATTGGGTGAAAGGAGCCAGCAGCCGATTGTTAAAGGAATTTGTTTTCATGATGCTGGACATAGAAACTGGTTCTCTGCAAAGTGTATTTGCTCCTTAATTATTTGATCTTTCAAACAAAACTTGAGTCCTGGGCAATTTTCCTTCTTTATTAGCTAAGAATGACTTTTCCTAGTTGGTACCATAGAAAGACTCTCAAAACCACTAGTCCCGGGCAGTGATGAGTCTAACAGACTGTCGTAAAGACAGAACCTTTCATTAGGTCCTCCGCCCTCTCTCCTCCCATCTCCCATGACCCCTCCTAGGTGTGTGAACGTTCTGACACCCTCAAACGCCTGTGGACTTTGCAGGGGAAGCCCCCCCCCCCAACTGCCTATTATACAGCAGGACTCCATTCAATGGATCCTCCTGCCTGAGGGCTCCGGTCCCGTAGGGCTCTTCTCAGTGTGTCCCACATGCCCACCTCTGAATCCTTCCAATGCATCAGAATCATGGGGGGCAGGAGTATGATAATTACACATTCCTAGATTCAATCTCAGTCCCACAGAGTAGAATTTCCTATATTGGATGTGAAGAATCCATATTTTAAAAAACAATCCTACTTATAATTACATCAAAAATTAACTGAGGAATAAATTAACTGAGGTGTTAAAAGACCCTTCCTCAGAAACCGATAAGGCATTGAAGAAAGAAATTGAAAATACAAATAAATGAAAGCATATACTGTGTTTATGGATAGGAAGGATTAATATCATTAAAATGTCTGTACTACTCAAAACAATCTATAGATTTGATGTAATCCCTATTAAAATACCAATGGCATAAATTGGTATTAGAACTAGAAGAAATAACTCTAAAATTTACTTCACAGAACTGGAACAAATCATTCTAAAATTCACATAGAACCACAGAAGTGCCTGAATAGCTACAACAACCTTGAGGAAGAAGCACTAGGTAAGGTAGGTAGCAAACTACGGCAGGAAGGAGGAGGGAGACATGTCTCAGTCATTGACTCAGCGGTCCTGAGCCTGGCCTGATAAGATTGCCAGGTGTTGCAACATCACAGGCAGGGATAGCGCAGGAGGAGGGGAGTCCTTGAGACTCTGTGTTGGGAAAGGGAGCCTCTGTAGCAATTCCAGTAGCTAGACAAAGAGTCTTTACTAGCTGAGAAAGAAGGCCTTTGTAGCTGTACATTACTCCCAAGGTTCAGAAGGAGAAGAAGGGGGAAACTAGGAGCTAGCTAAAGTGTATAACCCTTGAACCTCAGAGTCAGTGCATTCATATTAGCTGAGTGCCCACTTGCAGCCTTGGCTCAAGTGTGTAGAGCAAACTTACTAACAACTTTATTTCCTCTGTATGTAGAGCATTCAGACTAGCTGGGTGCCTGCTTGCAGCTTCGTACTTGTTTGTGTTTCACAAATAAACTTGCTATCTCATTTCCACTTACATGTGTTATCTCTGGCTTGAATTTGTCTCTTCCAGATGAGGCAAGAACTGAGGAACAAGCTTGGAGGGAGGGCCCCTAACTTGGGTCTCTCCCCGTAACAGAAGTGCAAAGTTAGAGGTACCGCATTACCTAATATCCAACCTTCTACAGGCTGTGGTAACCAAAATAGCATGGTACTGGCATAAAAACAGACACATAGATTGATAGAATAGAGTACAGAGCCCAGAAATATACCTACACCTATATGATCAATTAATATGTGACAAAGGAGGCAGGAATATACAATGGAGTAAAGATAGTCCATTCAATAAATGGTGTTGGGAATGTGGGACAAGTACATGCAAAAAAGAAAAAATGAAGCCAGACCACCTTCTTATACTACACACAAGAATAAATGCAAAAATTATTTAAAGACCTAAATGTAAGACTTGAAACTATAGAACTCCCATAAGATAATATAGGCAGTAAACTCTCTGACATTGCTTTCAGTAACATTGTTTTCTGATATTTCTCTTTGGGCAAGGGGAACAGCAGAAAGAGTAAACAAACAGGGTTACATTAAGCTAAAAATTTTTTGAACAGCAAAGGACATCATCAATAAAACAAAAAGACAACCTAACAATTGGAAGAAAATATTTTCCAATGATACATCTGATAAGAAACTAATATCCAAATTTTCTAAAGAACTCATACAATTAAACACAAAAACCCCCAAACAATTCAATTAAAGAATGGGCCGAGGACCTGCATAGACATTTCTCCAAAGAGAACATACAAATGGCCAACAGACACATGAAAAGATGCTCCATATCACTAATTATCAGAGAAATACAAATTAAAACCACAGTGAGGTACTGCCTCACACCTGTCAGAATGATTGTCAACAGTAAATCAACAAACAAGTGCTGGTGAGTGTGGGGAGAAAAGGGGAACCCTTGTGCATTGTTGGTGGGATTGAAAATTGGTGCACAACCCTGGAAAACAGTATGGATGTTCCTCAAAAAATTAAAAATATGACCCAACAATTGCAGTTCTGGGTATTTATTTGAAAAAACCCAAAACACAAGCTTGAAAAAAAATGCATCCCTATACTCATTGCAGCATTATTTACAATAGCCAAGATATGAAAGCAACCAAAATGCCCATCAGTGCACAAATGGATAAGGAAGAGGTGGCACGTATATTCAATGGAATATGACTCAGCCATAAAAAGAATGAAATCTTACCATTTTTGACAGCAGGGATGAACCTGGAGGGTATTTTGTTAAGTGAAATAAGTCAGACAGGGAAAGGCTAATGCTGTGTGATTTCACTTACCTGTGGATTCTAAAGAGCAGGATAAATGAACAAACAAAGCAGAGACACTCACAGGTACAGAGAACAGATGAGGTGGTTGCAGATGGGAAGGGGGTGGGGGAACGGTGAGAAAGGTGGAGGGGCTGAAGAAGTACACACGGTAGTTCCCAAACAGTCACGGAGATGTACAGTACAGCACGGGGAATGTAGTCAGTAATGTTGTAATAACTACGGATGGTGCCAGGCTTACCGATGAGATCACTCCATAAATTAAATAAATGCCTAACCGCTCTTTTGTACACTTGGAAATAATATAAAATAATATTGAATGTCAACTATAATTGAAACTCTTTTACAAAGGAAAAATCCAAATTTTTAAGTATTTTATTAGGTGAATCTCATAAACAACTGATTTCAGAACTGTTGAGCTAGGTGAAAACTAGTAAACTGGACATAATGATGATAATAATATCAAATAAAAACAATATAATACCAAATAATGCCAATAATACTACCAAATTCTTCGCAGGGTTCACAGTGTGCGTGTCCCACGGAGTCCTCCTAGCAGGGCCCACAAGATAGCTGCGGCAGGAGGGGCCCACTCGCACTGCCCACTTACAGGCACACTCGGTGTCCTGCAGGAGGCAGCCTCCGTTGGCATCCTTGTTCTAAACGCTAGACATGAAACAAAGCCTTAAAAACAACTGACATGATTGTTCAAGGTCAGATTTGGGAATTGAGTCAAGGTTTGATTCCAGACCCTCTAACTCCAATTTTTCCATCACACAACACTGTCGTGCTAATTTCTGAGGTAGGCGGAGCCAGGCCTTACCTTCTTCTGAGTGAGAAAATTTGGATTCTGAAGGCCTAAGACAACAGGATAGCTCATTTTCTGATACATAATTACCTTGACAACAATATATATTTTTAAAGATTTTATTTATTCATTTTTAGAGAGAGGGAAAGGGAGGGAGAAAGAGGGAGAGAAACAGTGATGTGTGAGAGTCATCGATTGGTTGCCTCTTACACGCACCCCACTGGGGACCTGGCCTGCAACCCAGGCATGTACCCCAACCGGGAATTGAACTGAAGACCTTTCGGTTCACAGGCCGACACTCAATCCATTGAGCAACGCCAGCCAGGGTGACAATAGTATTTTTTAGAGGCAAATTTAAAGTATCCTTCATTATTTTTAAAGATATTCCTGAAATGCCTGCATGTGGAATTACTTTTCAAGCACAGGAAATAGGTTTGGACTAATCCATTCATATTTTTCATGGGTTTTTCTTAAAACAACCTTTCAACTGAATGAATACAGACAGATTGAGGGATTTCTCTATAGCCATAGAAAAGAGACTCAAAATTCCCTCGACCATAGTAAGTAAGCTAACTCTGGCAGACCTTATTTTTCCAAAAATGGCCAGTCGTTTTCCTAAGTCCTATTTGCTTTCCCAAGTCTTTGCCACTCCCCCGAGGGGTGGGGTCTGTCCTGTCCCTTTGATCCTAGGCAGGTTTTGTCTATATAGGATATGATTAACATAATCAACAGAATACAGCAGAGGTTAAGTGACTTCCCAGGCATCAAAATAGGATACAGTTTCTGCCGGACTGTCTTTTAGGAACACTGTGTGGACACGTTGAGGAAGTTCAAGTTAGCCCATGCGGACAGGAAATAAGGCTCTCAGGCAAGAGCCCACATTGATCCTGCCTCTGAATGATCCTGCCTTCTAGCTTGCCAGTGAGCTTTCCTGATGAGGACCCAGACACACTGCAGGGTCCCACTGCAACCCATCTGAGTTCCTGCCCCACACAATCCATGAGCGTAGCACATTGTTCTTTTATGCCACTAAGTTTGGATGTCATTTGCTACACAATCATAATAAGTGGGACTCTGACCATAGCCAGGTCCATATTTAAGTTTAGCTAAAACTCAGTGAATATTCTAGGGAGAAAGAAATTCATCCAAACAGGAAAAGCAACTTATCAGTCCTTATCAAACTGTTCCACCCAAATTATCCCTAGGCAGAATTAAGTGAAGAAACTGGTGCTCCCCTACCCCTATAGAATTGGATTTTGTCCAATAGCTTTAAAAAAAGAATCTTTACTATCAGCTTAAGCCTGTTTATCAGGAAGCTATGTGTGCTTTTCCCTGGGAAGTTGCTTAGGGGTATGATTACCTAATCATTAGGAAGCATGGATTTGAGTACTATCCATTCTAGAGCTATTCACAGTTTAATATCAGATGGAGCCTTGGAATAATCCAATAATGATATCAAGGATGGGAAGGCATCTGAAAGGCAGGCAAATTGTTTAGCTTTCTGCAAAATCATGTAAAGGAGGCTGACACCCAGTTTGTTCCCGAGAAGAGCGCAGGTTCAGCTGTGCCCTGGTGGCTTCTAAAACGGAGCCAAAGGAATTTGAGCAATTAGCTAATTCCTTTTGATTGGCAAATCTGGACTGTTCAGAATGAAATCTTTCTGATACTGTAAGACCCAAAGACCTGACAACCTGGACACCAGCGGATGGGTGATGTCAAACTGCCGTTCTATGCAACGTTCCTCCTCCCTGGATGCCTAGGACCACCTGGGAAGTGTTTTTGAACACACTGAGCTCAGGCCTCACCCCAGACCAATCAACAAAAATGGGATCTCTGAGGGTGAGAGCAGATGTTCCTAGTTTGTCCAGGATTATGGCAAGTTAGGAATAAAACTAACTATCCTCTGGCTGACTCCTGGCTCAACATTCCTTTTGCTACTGGCTTTTGTCTTATTCCATGCAATTTTATGTACGAAAAATGATTTGACTAATAACTGACATGCTGAAATCTTTCTTTCTATGAGAATGGGAACAAAGGTCAAACTTTATATCAACACTTTTTTCTCCCAACTTTTCTTCATTTCTAGGTTTTCTTCAGAAAATAATGGGAGAAAAAAAGACTCCTGCCTATTTTGACTTGTATTTGACAGCCCCCTAACGTAGTTTTATAGTAAATGCACCTTTTGTAACATACTTGAGCAGAAGTTCACTTTTTACAGTAATCTGGCATACTATGGTGCATAAATTCACCACTTTGCAGATAAACATTTAGAAGGATGTTCATGCCTGTGTTTTAAATGAACCTCAGTTGCTCTCAGCTTTGAACCCTTGTAGGACAAAGAAAGAAGCTACAGAGTCCATTCCCAACTATTTCCTCAGGTGGACAAAAAAGAAAGCATATAAAATCTTAATTGCACTTTTAAATCAAATAATGGATTTTAAAATATTAAAAGTCAACAATGTTCTGCCCACAATGTGGACATGTTTAAATTGTTTATTTCAACTCCTATTGGTTACCTCACTTCAAAATTGGTATAGTTCACGCAAAGCAAAAATGTTGATGAGAAAGAGAATAAATACTATTCTTTTTAAGTGGAAGTGAGAAGGTCCGAGCCAAATTAGAAAGAATAATACAAATAATAATAAGGACACATCGGGACAAAGCATGCTATTTCACCCTCCAGCAATCACTCCAAACCCAGACCCTCCTGTGAGCAGGTGGAGACGCAGAAGGAGAGGAGGAACTGCCTCTCTCACTCGGGCTCGCTCAAACTGATGTAGGAGGAAGCGGCGCACTTAAGTAAAAAGCCTACTAAATATTTAACGAACCAAGTTTATCACTCCGTTTCTATCTTTACAGTTTTGATGGCTTCCTGCCTTTTGCCGTGCTTCCTTCCTCTGCTCCGTGAAGACGCGCGCCGGCCCGCCACACAGCTCCAACTCCCACTCCGCAGCAGCTGGTCGCTGGTTTTACACGCGCCGGCTCACTTCCCTCAGCCGCTCCAACACAGCTTTCCCGTTAGCCACGTACTCAGTCCAGTATTTCCTCCTGATTTTTAGAAATTCTCTCTCTGGTGACAATATTCCCTGCTCACCCGGGGTTGAAGCCATTAATTCCCCCACGTGTACTGCTTCCTTATCCCCAAAGCCTGGGCGCATCCCTTCCACCGCTGTCTGCCTGGGGCCGGAACAGAAAATGAGAGGTGGGTGCGTGCCTGCCGCAGCGAGCCTGGCTGCACTCCTGCCCAGATGTGCCCCCAGTTCCCAGGCTGATGACCGTTGGGAAGTCATTTAACCTCTCGGTAGTTCAGTTTCCTCGTCTGCACAAGAGAGTTGGTAATAATGATATGTACTTGCCTTAATAGGTTGTGAGGATTTAATTACATAACACACAGAACATCAGAAGAATAAACAATAATGTTTGCTACCTTTTCAATGTGGGGCTTTATGATTGTACACCTGAACCTCTGTACCATCCTCCTAGCTGAGCTGACTCCTTAATTTTTCTCCAATGCAAAGTTCACACACCCCAAAGATGAATCCTGCTCATGCTGCTTCACTGCTCAAAACTTGTCAGTGGCTCTCAGCTGACAAAGAGGTTTGATTTATCCCCCATCAGCAACATCCACTGTAGGTCCAGTCTACAATTCCAGCCCTGTGTCTCTCAGACAGCATTTGCCAACCCTGTGTTCCAGCTCCATCTAACCACAGCCCATTCCTTTATTTAACTGAATTATTACAAATAGAACATAACTGAACAATATAACAAACTTACCTTCGACCGAATGCTATTGTCTAACTATTGTGTCACACCTGCTTCCCATCTCTTTAAACAGATAGAAGCTTACCGATGTATCCGAAGCACCTGTGTACCCCTCCCATGATCCTCTGACCCTCACAACCTCCCAGAGGTAACCAGGGTCTTGGATCTGGTGTCTGTGATTCCCTTGCAATTTTAAATATTATTATTGGTCAGGAAGAGCAAAGTCTGAAGCACTGTTACAGCAGAAAGGAGCCAGAGGAGACGTGATGACTAAATGCAGCACGACATCCTAGATGGATCCTGATGCAGGGAAAGGACATCAGGGAATGACAAATCGAACCGTGGACTTCAGTTAGTGATAATGTATCAATATCTATTCATCATTCGTGACAAATGTACCATACTGTGTAACGTGTTAACAATAGGCTAAACTGGGTATAGGTGTATGGGAACTATCTGTACTGTTCTCATAATTGTTCTGTAAATCTAAATTTCTTCTAACATAAAAAGATTATCTTTTTTAAAAATATTTTTTAAGATTTTATTTATTTATGTTTAGAGAGAGGGGAAGGGAGGGAGAAAGAAGAGGAGAGAAACATTGATCAGATTGATCAGTGGCATCTCACATGCCCCTGACCGGGGACCCAGGCTGCAACCCAGGCGTGTGCCCCAACTGGGAATCGAACCAGTGACCTTTTGGTTCGCAGGCTGGCACTCAATCCACTGAGCCACACCAGCCACAGCTAAAACAATTATCTTAAAACATTATTACACCTATGTACATAATCACTGACAGAATATGCCATTGTTCAAAATGTTCTATATGTTTTTATATAATTTCTAATTTGTCTAAGTGATATTATACTATAAATTTATTCCATTATACAACTAGATTTTTACAGTGGTTAGTCTCCAAAGCCTTGCCCTAATTCCATTCTCTGTGCCTAGAAAGGTGACTTCCTGCGTCTTCAGGCTTCCTTGTCTTCTGCTGTTGGTTGGGCTGGACCTTTGGCAAGAAACAACAGGAGACAGAAGAGAAAGTATGATGTGGCAGGCACAGTGGTGACCCCCAAAGATGTCCGTGCTCTAAGCTCCAGAACCTGTGAATATGTTGCTCTCTATAGCACAGGGGACTTCACAGACGTGATTAGTAAAGGATTTGGGGGTGGGGAGATTATCCTGGATTATCACGAGTGTCCTTATAAAAGGAAAGCAAAAGGGTCAGTTTCAGGAAGAGAGATTGGAGGATGCTGCATTGCTGGCTGTTCAAGATGGAAAAAGGAACCACAAGCCAAGGAATGCAGACACCTTCCAGAAGACAGAAAAAGGAAAAGAATATATTCCTATAAGTAGTAAAGACTTCCCTTTGCTACCAGTTTCCTAGTGTTTTACCAACCTTCAGGTTCCATTAACCAGCTACACCTCTGGATATAGCCTCTTCATTGAATTATCTTCAATTAAACTCCATAAGAGTACCATATTTTCTGATGAGATTGACAAAGACACAGTTTTGTCTCATTACTAATAATTTATGATATATCCATATGGATACATGAAGCTCTAATTTATTTAATTTACTAAGTATATGGCATTCTATTCTATGAAACACCATGTTTCATCCATTCTGCTGTACAGACGTTTAGCTAGATTTCAGTTTTACTCATTAAATTTTGTTGTATAAATATACTTGTATGTAAAAGTCATCTTTTATCTAACTATAAAATTGTAGGTGGAAATGCAGGTTGCTGACTATGTGTAATTTTAAATTTTTATAGATATGACTAGTTTGGGTTTTCCTGTGTCATCATTCAAATATGTTCATCAAGATCCTTCTCATTCTTCAAAGCTTAGCTTGAAGCCCACCTTCTCAATGCGTCCCTCCTTTACTGTCCCAGTCATAATTTATTCCACTTCCTCTGGTTTTCTATAGCAATCATTTTGTTACTCATATGTTACTTACCAGCCTCTACTTTTTTTTACCTGTTATTTACATATATGTATGCCTCATCTCTCTTAAAAGCAGGAACCATGTTGTTCTCAATCTTTCTGCAAAAGGTTACATTTGTAACCTGAATAATAACTATCAGCACAATTTTTCCTAACTAGTTTTTCTTCTTGACTTCTCTCTATTAATGGCATCACAATTCTCCTAGCTACAAAGTCATGAAACCTCAGGAATCTTAAATTCTTTCTAACCCTTTCCGTGCTAAGTTGTCATTTGCTAAGGACTTGTGGCATCTGTGGCTGGTGGCTGTAAATCCATAGCATAAAACCAGTTCCTCTTTCCATTCCCTCTTTCTGCTCCCTTGGTCTAGGCCCTAGTTACTTGTCATTTGGAGTCTGGAATGACTCTGGACTGACCTCCCAGCTTCACCCAAGACGACAGATTCCCCTTTCAAAGCATCCTATAACAGCATCCTTTTCCAGCTCATGTACTTTCAGGGCTCAGAACCGAACCTGGAGCTCTCCACCATGCATTCAAAGTTAACAGATCTGAAGGCAGAAATAGACAGCAAAGCAGTAACAGTAGGAAACTTCAATATCCTACTTTTGACAATGGACAGATCAGACATAAATAATGGACTTGAATTATATCAAATTGACCTAACAGATATCTAAAGAACATTCCATCCAATAACAGATTTCTTCTCAAATGTACAGAGAACATTATTCAGGATAGATCATATGTTATGTCACAAAAGAAGTCTTAACAAATTGACGAAGATGGAAATCATATCACATAATTTTCTAACCACAGTGGCTAGAACGAGAAATCAATAACAGGAGGAAAGTTTGATAATTCACAAAAAATGTGGAGACTAAACAACACACTCCTGAACAACCAAAGAGTCAAAAAAGAAATCAAAAGGGAAATAAAAGACATCTCAAAATAAACAAAAATGGAAATACATCGAAACTTATGGAATGCAGCAAAAGCAGTTTGAAAAGAGAAGTTTATAGTGACAAATGCCTACATCAAGAAACAGAAAGATCTCAAATAAGAAACCTAATCTTATACCTCAAGGAACTAGAAAAAAAAACTAAGCCTAATGTTAGCAGAAGGAAAGAAATAACAAAGATCATAACAGAGATAAATGAAATAGAGAAGAAAAAGATGATAGAAAAAAATCAATAAAAAGAGTTGATTTTTTGAAATGATAAACAAAATTGACAAACCTTTATTTGGAGTAGGACAAAAAAAGAGATGACTCAAATAAGAAAAAAAAAACAAATGAAGGAGGAGATATTACAACTTATACCATGGAAATATTAAGGATCATAAGGGACTACTATGAAAAATTATATGCCAACAAATTGATAGTTTAGAAAAAAAAACAAATCCTAGAAACATACAACTCGCTGAAACCACAACAGGAAGAAATAAATCTGAACAGACCATAACAGGCAAGGAGATTGAATCACTAATCAAAGATCTCCCAACAAAAGCCCTGGCTCAGATGGCTTTGCTGGTGAATTTTACCAAGCATTCAAGGAAGAACAATACCAACCTTCTTAAACTCTTCCAAAAAACTGAATAGGAAGGAACACTTGAAAGTCATTGGTATCAGGGTTCACCTGATACAAAGCCAGACAAGGCACGTTAAGAAAAGGAAATTCAGACCAATGTTGCTGATCAACATAGATATAAAAATCCTCAACCAAATACTTGCAAACCATTTCAAGAGCACATTAGATCATATACTATGATCAAGTGGGATTTATCCCTGGAATGTAGGATGGTTCAACATAGGCAAATCAACAAATGTAACATATCACATTATCAGAATGGTGACTAAAAATAATATGATCATTTCAATAGAAGCAGAAAAAGCATTTGACAAAATTCAACATGATAAAAATTCTCAGCAAATTAGGTATAGAAGAAATACACCTCAGTATAATAAAAGCCATATATGATAAGCCCACAGCTAACATCAAATTCAATGACAAAACATTGAAAAAGCTTTTCCTTAAAATCAGGAATAAGACAAGAATACCCATTCTCACCAATTCTATTCAACATAGTCCTGGAAGTCCTAGCCACAGCAATTAGGCAAGAAAAAGAAATAACAGGCATCCAAATTGGAAGGCAAGAAGTAAAATGATCTTTATTTGCAGATGAAGTAATCATATATAGAACACCTTAAGTACTCTACCAAAAAAACTGTTAAAACTAATAAATTAATTCAATACAATGGCAGGATATAAAATTAACATGCAAAAATCTGCTGATTTCTATGCATTAACAACAAACTATTGGGAAGAGAAACTAACAAAGCAACCCCATTTAAAATTATATCAAAAACAATAAAATATTCAGGAATAAACTTAACTATGGAGGTGAAAGACCTGTACAATGAAAACTTAGACATTGATGAATGAAAGCGAAGACACAAATAGAGAGATATTCATGCTCTTGTTTGAGAAGAATTAATATTTTTTAAATGTCCATACTACTAAAGTGATCTATAGTTTCGATAAAATCTCTATCAAAATTCCAATGGCAATTTTCACAGAAATAAAAAAAGTTCTAAAGTTTGTATGAAACCACAAAAGACCCTAAACAATCAAATCAAAAACAATGAACTGAAAGAACAAAGGTGGAGGTATTATACTTCCTGGTTTCGAAGTATATTACAAAGCTATAGTAATCAAAACAGTATGGTACTGACATAAAAACAGGGACATAGAGTAGTGGAACAAAAGAGAGAGTTCCAGAACTAATCTTTGGCAAGGGCATCAAGAACACATAATGGTGAAAAAAAATCTCTTCAATAAATGGTGTTGGGAATACTGAATATCCACACACAAAAGAATGTGACTGGATCCCCATCCTACAACTCACAAACATTAACTTGAAATGAGTTAAAGGCTTAAATTAGGCTTTCTTTCTTAGAAGAAAACATAGGGAAAAACTCCTTGATATTAATCTTGGCAATGATTTCTTGGATCAAATATCAAAAAGTTTCTGCAAAGGAAACTTTTTAGCAAGGGAAAAAATCAGTAAAATTAAAAGCAATTTATGGAATGGGAAAAAGTATTTGTAAAACATATATTGATAAGGGGTTACTATCTAAAATATAAGCTCATACTAAAAAAGAAATCATCCAATTAAAAATTGGTCAAAGGGCCTAAACAAACATTTTTTTTTTCCAAAGAAGGCTTACAAATGGCCCTTAGGTACTTGAAAAGTGCAAAACATCACTAATCACCAGGGAAATGCAAATCAAAACCACAATGAGATAGCACCTCACACTGTTAAGATGACTATTATAAAAAAAACAGAGATAACAAATGTTGGCTAGAATGTAGAGAAAAGGAACACTACTTTTTAAAATGTATTTTATTGATTATGCTATTACAGTTGTCCCATTTTTCCCCTTTATTCCCCTCTGTCCTGCACCCCCCTCTTCCACTAGCATTGTCCCACCTTAGTTCATGTCCATGGGTTGTACATATAAGTTCTTTGACTTCTTTGCTTTCTATACTATTCTTAACCCCCTGTGTTTATCTTGTACCTACCATTTATGATTCCCAGTCCCGGTACCTTTTACCACATTCTCCCCCTTCCTGTTCCCTGCTGATAACCCTCCATTTCTGTGATTCTGATCCTGTTCTAGTTGTTTGCTTAGTTTTTTTTTTAAGGTTTAGTTGCTTATAGTTGTGAGGTTTTTTCTTCTCATTTTACTGTTCATTGTCTTGATCATGTCATTTTTCTTAGATAAGTCCCTTTGACATTTCATGTAATAAGGGCTTGGTAATGATAAACTCCTTTAGCTTGACCTTATCTGGGAAGCACTTTATCTGCCATCCCATTCTAATGATAGCTTTGCTGGATAGAGTCATCTTGGATGTAGGTCCTTGCCTTTCATGACTTGGAATACTTCTTTCCTGCAAGGTTTCTTTTGAGAAATGAGCATCAGCTGATAATCTTATGGGAACTCCTTTGTAGGTAACTGTCTCCTTTTCTGTTGCTGCTTTTAAGATTTTCTCCTTATCTTCAATCTTGGGTAATGTAATTATGATGTGCCTTGGTATGTGCTTCCTTGGGTTTGACTTCTTTGGGACTCTGAAATTCCTGGACTTCCTGGAAGTCTATTTCCTTTGCCAGACTGGGGAAGTTTTCCTTCATTGTTTTTTCAAATAAGTTTTCAACTTCTTGGTCTTCCTCTTCTCCTTCTGGCATCCCAATGATTCAGATGTTGGAATGTTTAAAGTTGTTCTGGAAGTTCCTAAACCTCTTCTCTCTCTCTCTCTCTTTGTTATTCTTGTTTCTTCATTCTGGTTGAATCTTTACTTCTTCCTTTTGCTCCAAACCATTGTTTTGAGTCCTGGTTTCCTTCCCCTTACTGTTGGTTCCCTGTACATTTTCCTTTATTTCCCACTTCATAGCCTTCACTTCTTCCTCTATTTTGTGATCATACTCAACCATTTCTGTGAGCATCCTGATTACAGTGTTTTTAACTCTGCATCTGATAGGTTGGCTATCTCTTCATTGCTTAGTTGTAGTTTTGGAGTTTTGATCTGTTCTTTCATTTGGGCCATATTTTTTTTTGTCTCAGTGCACCTGTTATGTAGTAAGGGACAGTGTCTTAGGTATTCACCAGGGTGGGGCAAACCACTTGGCTGTGTTGTGGTTCAATATGTGGGGGAGGGCTCTGAGAGGGAACAATGGCAATTTCTCAGCTCTCAGCTGGCTTTCAGTCACTTCCCCTGCTACCTACAAGTAAATTGGGCCCCTGTGGTGCTGATTCCCAGGTGTGTGAGCTTGTGTACATTCTAGGACCCTGTGGCTCTCTCCAACAAACTCTCCTATGAGACTGGGAGTTTATCCCCTTGCTACAACTCCCTCAAGTTTTTACAGTCAGAGGTTTTGAGGCTTTATTTCCCTGCACTCAAACCCTGGGTTGCTCTATCTTGCTCCCCAGTTGTTCCTCCCAGTTTATATGCACACAAATATGGGACCACCTGGTCTGCTAGCTGCCATCTTGCCCACCCCTGTCCTCCAGCTGCCACCTTGCTGTGGGTCCTCTCCACCCTGGCTACCTGTCTCTGCCCCTTCTACTGGTCCGGATGAATGTTTTTTCTTTAACTTCTTCATTGTCAGACTTTCATACAATTTGATTTTCTGGCAATTCTGGTTATTTTTTGTTTTTAAAATTTGTTATTGTCCTTCTTTTTGTTGTGCAAGGAGGCAAAGTGTATCTACCTACGCCTCCATCTTGGCTGGAAGTTCAGAATACTATTGATATAAATGTAAAATTGGTATAGTCACTACGGAAAATTGTATGCAGGTTCATCAAAAAATTAAGACTAGAACTATCATGTGATCCAGAAATCCCACTCCTGGGTATATGTCCCAAGGAAATGAAGTCAGCTCTCTAAGGGATATCAGCAGTCCCATGCTCAGTGCAGCATTATTCACAATTGCCAAGATATGGAAACAAACTCAGTGTCCTTCAAAGGATGACTAAACAATTTAAATTGTGGTATGTATATTTTTATGCATTCATGAAAAACCATCCTACCATCTGGGGCAACATGAATGGACCTGGAGGGCATTATGCTAAGTGAAATAAACCTGAGAAAGACAAATACTCTTGTCGCACCACTTACATATGGAATTTTGTTTTTTAAAAGTGAGCTAATAGCAACAGAAGGGTTTTGTTGCCAGAAGCTTTAGGGATGGGGAAATGGGAAGATGTAGGTCAACGCTACAAATGTTTTATAAAATGAGTAAGTTCTGAGACTCTGCTGTGCAGCATGGTGGGTGGTGTTGTAGACCTGGAAGATACTGAGAGTACATCTCACATGTTTTCACGTAAGAGAAAAAGAATTAACTATGTAGGTGATGAAGGGGCTAGTTACTTTGGTCTTGGTAATTACTCTACATGTTTATGTACATCAAATCATATTGTACACTTTAAATATGTACAATTGTATTTTCCAATTATTCTTTAATAGAGTTGGAAAAAAAGAAAAATAGCAGATAGTGCCTCAAGTCACTCTTCTGCCTTTTCTCCCAACCCTCCACAATTGGGCACTCCCTCCTTCTCAAAATACGTCTCATTGTCTCTTGTGTCCATCCCTTGGTTCCTGCTCTGTTTTAGCTGGAAGACCCTCCTTTTAACCTGTTGAAAATTTCCCTTCTACTAAGATATTTTCGAAGAGAAGCAATCATGTCCTGTTTCCCTCCCACTTCCACTTCTGCCCTGGAGCTATCACCACCGTGTCTGGATATCTTCTCTCCCTCCCAGACTCTCACAGCGTCTGCACCTTGTGATTCCTTTTATAGCACTTGACTTATTTGTCCCAGCATTACCTCACGTGTAGACTTTTATAAGTCCTTGTTAGTTTATAAGTGATGGAGACTATGTTTTAATATTCTTTCATTCACCCATGGCACCTACCATTGTGTTTTGCTTGTAACAATGCCCAACTAATACATATTTATACACAAATATACACATTTATAAACAAGAGAAGCAAAGAATTAGAGGAACCTGTAGGGATTGAGAAAATCAGAACTGGACAAAAGTTTAGAAATTATTCAATTCAAACCAAACTGCATTTGTCTCTTTCTTCCTTAAATACTTTAATGGTTCCCCATTATCTTAGAAAAATGTGAGATTCTAACTATGGCCCAAGACCTGCCTGTTCCCTGGCCCCGTCCTGGGCCACACTGCCCCTTACTGCCCCACTCCAGCCTTCCCTTCCTGCTTCGTGCCTGTCACCATGTCGCTCGTGCGTTCTCCACAGCTCTCTCACTGCCTCACTGAAATACCTCATAGGCATCCTCTAGGTCTCGGCCTGTAAATGTCACCACGTTCGCTCATTCACTTCACAGTATTCAGTAGGGGTCTACTATGTGCCAGGAACTCTCTTAGGCCCTGTGGATAGCATATCAAACAAACCACACCAAGATTCCTGCTCCAAGGGACTCACCTGATTTCTTCAGTCTTGCCTCTCTCCCCAAAACACACACAAGGGGCGTGATTCCCCCTACAGCATGCTGTCACAGCACCTTGGGATTGCCTGCAGTACATACCACCATTAGAAGTACTTACTGATTTAACTGTTTCATTACTGTCTGTCTGCCTCAGTAAGCTGGAAGTGAGGGCTGAGTTGTCGTGTCCTTTCTTCACTCTTGTACCCCCAACACCAAGCACAGTGCCAGGCGCAAGTGCATTCTCAGTAAATTTCTTGAATGATTAAATGAAGTAATGAAATTAAGACCCTCTCTATACAGATGAGAAACAGTAGCCCAAGGTCAGGATTGGGTCGCCAGCTCCTTCCCACAACATGACAGGGTTGGGCCAGGACTAGAACCTGGCCACTTGACTCCCATTCCAGTGTTCTTTTCACTCTAGCAACACAGAAATGGAGAGGGTAATGTAAATGAGTTGGTGAAGAGGTATGAAGAAAATGTGAAAGAAAAAAAATATACTGGGGAAAAAAGGAGAAACCATTAAATATATTTTTGTGATCCAAACATAAGAGAAGAACAGGAAAGGGGAGACGCGTGAACAGGTGAAGATACAACTGGCGTGGGACCTCCAAGAAGAGACGGTCAGCAGCAGCCCTGTGTGTAGTTCTGTTTGGTCCTGTCTCCCACAACTTCGTAAGGGACATTTGTCTTTTTTTTTCTGGAGAGTGGTGAGGCAGCCAGTACTTTTGAGTAAGACTGTGGATAGTCTCCATCAGCCCCTCCACACCATCTCTCTACCTTTCTTCACCTCACTCTGCACTTCAAAGGCTGACAGCCAAGGACTATGTCATGGGCTCCCTGGATCTCTGGCTTCTGACCATTTTCAGTCAATGGAAGGCACCAGCAAGACACTGGAAGGTAGGAGAAGAGAGGAACCAGGCCATTTACTTTCCCGGCTCCCCCGATGCCAGGATACAAATTGATATTGGCTCCTTCCTCTGCGTGGGGCCTCAGCTCCTACAGCTGTAGGTCTCACTACATTTCACTAAGAGCTCATCTTTTCAGTTTGGGGGCTAGTCATGGCTTCCCACTGTTGCTGGCCCTGGGAACTTGTTGGTTTCCCTGATTGCTGTCTATACCTTTGTAATTACAGTAGTTTTTCATTAAACTCTTAAATCACCCCAGTTAAGGGTGCCAAGAACCTGATGAATACATTTGATTTCTAGAGTCTCCCACCCCTACCCCTTAGGAGGCAGAGACAGACAGCTTTCTTTACAGGAGACAAATGCTCACTTTCCAAGCTTCTCTTGAAGCTAGGGTAGAGGCATGTGACTTAGGTTCCACCAACTGGGTGCACCCTCTTGAGTGTATGACTCAGAAGCTAGAAAAGCAAAAGGATGACCTATTGGAATCCATTCTGGGGAGGGTGCCTACAGGCACAACCAGTTCCTGAATGTATATATAGGCTTAAGGTCTGCTTTCTCAACCTTTGAAAAGACTGAGAATAATCTCCTCTGCTGAACCAAGCTAGAGTTGAATTCTATTGTTGGCAACTGAAAACCATGAGCGATATCACCCTGTCCTGGACCTTTTAAAACTTGATGCCTGGGCGATTCTTCTGATTTATTCTCTTATCTTCCAACAACAGATTAAATTTTATTTCAATGCTTCCCCTTCCTGCACTGGAAAAAAATGTTTTCTTTGCCTCCAATCACTAAAATTGGTCTCATATAATTTAACTTTTAAACATAATCCTTGTAAAAGCTGATCACTTGGAAATCAGGAAAGTACAGCTGGTTGCTACATGGCCTGCAGGAGGCCCCAGATCCGAACGTCCTCCTTCCTCCTCCCTTCAACCCTGGCCTGACCCTGCTCATTAGTGGTTTCAGGAGAAACTCTGTTCCTGACTTTTTGGCCTCTCATTCTATAAAGGTTAATCGAGAACAGCCACACAGGCAGGACTGTTTCTGACCCTGAGCTTTGCTGCTTTACAGAGGAGAATGGCTGTGACTCGTACAAAAAGGAGAAATCTCTGTTTAAAGTAACACATGTCCCCTATATTATTACTCACATACTGTGGGTTTCAACTGTACACAAGTGAGAAGATCACATGTAGGTATGTGCACATCAGTGTTTTAGCCCAAGGGGCTGGAGAATGCACCCCAATGTCTTTTTCTTCATACGAACTACTCAGAGACCGGACAGGGAAAATGCCATTTTCACCTTGAGATTCCTTATTGAGGATCCCAACTTAGTCAGGCCATTTCACATAGGGATCTAGATAGTAAAGAGCGTAATGTATCTGTAGCTAGAAGGTAGAACATGTGGTACAGTAAATCCTCACTTAATGTCCTCAATAGGTGCTGAGACTTAAAGTAAAATGACATACAGGCATACATCATTTAATTTCACTTCTCAGATGTTTCTTTTTTCCTTCCTTCCTTCCTTCCTTCCTTCCTTCCTTCCTTCCTTCCTTCCTTCCTTCCTTCCTTCCTTCCTTCCCTTTCTTTCTTTTTTTTTTACAAATTGAAGGCAAAGACCCTTTACCACCAAAACTCTCCTTATTGCAATGCTCGCTCTAGTGTGGTGGTCTGGAACCGAACCTGCAACATCTCTGAACTTAGGGAGGGAGGAGGGTAGTGTGGGGCCTGGGCCCTGGAGCCGGGCTGCTCAGAGTCAGACCCTGCTCGTGACTGCAGGTAACTTCTCTGTGCCTCCATTTCCTCCTTTGTAAAACAGGGAGACAACTGTGGGAACTCATACATGTAGGATCTTGTGGGCAATAAGTGTTCAAAAGCATTAGCAATACTCATTATTAATGAAAGAATCGAAACAGAGATATAGGAGTTCACACAGGGGCTGTCTTTGGAATTACCTATTTCTAAATTTAGTGTGGGAAATGAAAAGAAGTGCTCCCAACAGCCACTAGAGGGAGCACACTGGTCAGACTGGAATGGTGGAGGCTGATGTTTTGGGCAGCCGTGGGCAGAGATGCACGTGCATCCTCCTTTGGTACCACCGGAACGCATGGCTTCAGAGAGAACCCCACATCCTAAGGCAGAGGCCCACAGGGTTTATGGATCAGATGTCCCGCTAGAGCTGAGGTTTCTGTGGGAGGGCGTTGGAGCTGGTCTCCGAAGGGTCTCTCCTTTTCAAGTTGCCTGAAGCTGCAGTTCTCCACTGTTGCCAGCACTCAGTTCTGAAGGCTGTTACTGGTAATACACCGAGATACTTTACTATGAAGGAGAGGAAAGAGATTGTGTGCATGATAGACAGAGAGAGAGAGAGAGAGAGAGAGAGAGAGAGAGAGAGAGAGAGAGAGAGAGAGAGAGAGAGAGGGTCTACTCTCTCAAAGAGAGAGAGGGAATAGTTGAGCCACAGTTACCACCCAGGGCTGGGGCAGGGAGGGCAATGCTCATCTTCAAAGGGCTTAGCACCTCAGAAAGGCACAGTCACCAGCCTGTTTAGGTTCCATTTAGGCCAATGTGTATGTTCTCCCTCAGAAGGGGCACGCGAAGTGCCCTAGGCCAAGATGGAAGGTGGCGTTCACTGTCGCCCCAGCCCTGTCTTCTCTGCCCCATTCTGCTACACTCCAGTCCCCCAAGCCCTCCTCAGGCACGGCCCCTGGTTTAGTAACACTTCTCTTCCCTGTACAAATCCAAAATGTTGGGGGGGAAATCTGATTTAGATTTTTTACTCCTCAGTTTGATTTCAGGACATCATTGGCTGTTTCAGAAGCATTTTTTTTTTTAACTTAGCTATAATTTTGACTTAAATGCTACTTAAATCCTGTGTTCCTTCTCCCAACTTCTAGTAGTTTCACATGTCACTCAAGCCTGGAACGGCCCTCACCATCAGACTGAAGGCTTTCCCAGGCATGTGTCTTTCTCCTTGCTTCTGTGGATTTCCCAGGCCAAAAATATGGGGCGTGTCTTCATGGAAGGTCATTCCCCCGACTCCCAGTTCTCTGGCCCACCCTGTCAGCGAGCTGCTGTCCTCAGCTGAACTAATCAGGAGGGGAGCACTTCTGACTCAGTGGGTGGACGGATTCTGGTGCTGGCTGAGGCAGTCCACAAGCCACTCCCAGGTCAGGGTTTGGAGCATCAGGTAGCCTCTGGCAGAGCCTGTCTGTTGCCATTTCTCTCTGAGAGGCACCAGGTCTCGTCATGGGGGACAGGGTCACCCCGAGGTCAGAGCAGTTTTCTACCTTCCAAGCTGAGGGCAGAACGTTATTCTCTGAAGAGCCGGAGCCATCTCCCTGCAGGCCTCCCATCCAAGCTCCTTGACTTTGGGTGCCAAGCTGTCTGGGCAGCCACTGGCCTTCTCAACTTGGTAGTCGTTCTTCTGGGCTCTGCCCGAAAGAAGTCTGGCCAGCTTTGCTCAGACTGTGTGCTTCCTGCGTGTGCCCCATCTCTTCTCCCAGGTTTCCCCCGGTCTCTGGCTCTGGTGGTCCCTAGCACCTCTTGCTGGACTTATTCAGCTTCTCTTTGCCTCAGAAAATTCAGTTATTTTTTTAAAGCCCATTAACACCCTGACAGGAATTTCTCCCAAGTCATTATGTCCCTGATTAGGAAGCCCATTGCCCGGTCACGTAGCCCCTTCCTGTTTCTCTGTGGCCTTTTGTAGTGGAATGGGTGGGAATGTGTATCGTAGACGTGTGTGGGGGGGGAACAACCATCGTCTTCCCTCAGGAGTCCTGAGGGTCTCCCCTTAATGTTTTAAAACCACTGTAGCCAACAACTGCCTTGTTGGCTGGTTGTTTGTCTTCAACCACACATCCCGTTTTCCTCCTTCAAACCTCCCCCCCCCACACACACACACACAAGTACCACTTGGGCCTTGCTGCACTGGATATGCCCCCTGGAGGCAAGCCAGCGCTGCTGCTGCTGCCTTCCTCCAGCATCCACCCGAAAGTGTGGCCTCATTCCTGGACACTCTGGGGTCCTGACCGCGAGACCAGTGATGCTGCAATAGAACTAAAATGGTCCTCTTTTTTTTTTTAATCCTCACCTGAGGATACGTTTTTAAGTTGATTTTAGAGAGAGAGGAAGGGGCAGGGGAAGTGTGTGTGTGTGTGTGTGTGAGAGAGAGAGAGAGAGAGAGAGAGAGAGAGAGACATTGAATGGTTGTCTCCCACATGTGCCCTGACTGGGGACCCAACGCTCAACCTTTTAATGTCTGGGATGATGCTCCAACCAACTGAGTCACCTGGCTAAGGCTACAACAGTCCTTTTTTCTTTTTTTAATTTAAAATATAAAGTCTTTACTATATTTTTTCCATTACCACTTAGTTCCCTTAAATCCCCCGCCCCCAGCAATCACCACACTGTTGTCCATGTCCATGAGTCCTTTTTCCTTTTTGCTCAATCCCTCCACCCCCAAACCTCCTCCCCCCACTAGCTGTCATCTGTTCTCCATCTATGAGTCTGCCTCTGTTTTCTCAAAACAGTCCTCTTTTTAAAGTTGGTTTAACTAGCTCTGGAAAAAAGAAAAACACAGACATTAAGCAAAGTGGACTAATTATTTTTTGCCTCAAGTAGTAGCTTAATGTCATTGATTTCAGGGTATCTAGAGTATATAATCTTGGCAGCCTTTTAATCACAGTTTTAGTAAAGGAGATGAAATTAAGCAAGATTTGAAAAGAAGTGTGATAGATTTCTCCTAGGCCATTGTCCCCAAAGATTCAATGAATCACTTCTATGCTCAGACAGACATCACATGTGCATCCACTTCTGGCCACCGACAGCTGGGGACAAGGGCTGAGAGCCTGGGGAGCTGTAGGGAAGTGGGGAGAATGCCTCTGCTGCACACTTGGCCTGTGCGAACACAGTGTGGATGAGAGTGTGGGGCGAACCCTGCAGGTGGTTATCCCTAGACCTAAGGTACTTCGTGGTGGACTTGTTCAGTGTTAGGCGTGGAAGCAACCTCAGAGAATATGTGGTCATGTGCCTCCATTTTCCAGACAAAATGGCAAGCCTGGGGTCACTCAGAAGTAGAGAATAGGGAGGGAGCTTATACTCCGGTGCAGGCTGCCCGGGTTCCAATGCAGACTAGTTCCTGGCTGACATGTGCCGTTGGCATGGTACCTAATGACTCTGGGTTCGGCTTCTTTACCTGTAAAGTGGAGATAGTGGTAACAGGAACCTCTGAAGGTTGTGGAAGTGAGTTGATACGTTTGAAGTGCCTGGAGCTGGGTGAGCGCTGGATACAGGGCAGAACTGATTCATTTTTCAGTCCTATCATAGAGCCAAGTGCTGAGCATTTGGTGGCTGCTTACTAAAGAATCAGGAATGAGTAAATAAGTGAACAAGGATGAGTATATCCAGTTTGCAGATGCAGAAATGCTGGAGAAGTTATGAGACACACAGAGAGCTGTGAACTTAATAAGGTGAGCGGTCCCCAAACCCAGATCCTGGTGTGCTTCCACCACGCCTCTGTCTCCCTTTGATGATGATTATGGTAAAGCTCAGTGAATGGACCCTTGAGGTCACCTTGATGCTGTCCTGATTGACTCCTGCCCATACTCTGTAGAGTCAATGACCCTTCCTCACATGGCACACAGGAGGCTGTCTGCAAGCCCAGCCCAGCTTCAACCGTATTCCTTCAGCACCTCCCACGTGGCAAGTCACTGGAGAACCTTGTCGGAGACACTGCAGGTAGAAATCCCCCACCTCTCATCTCCAGCTCCTCCTCCAGTTTGGGGCCAAATTGCTGGCCCAGCTGCCTCTGCTCTCCTGCAAACTCCCACAGGGCTGTCACAGAAGCCTGAGGATCCCAAGATTTCTGTCCTCTCTTTGTTCTGAAGGTGATTATTTCTGCAGGGCCCTCCTTCCAGCCCGCTCCTCTCTCCCACTCCTACTTGCTATTCTGGTGAAATTCTCTATCTTGAAGAACAAGGACTCCTGCTGTGCAGCCCCCCCTTCCTTCTCTCTCATCCTCCCTCCCTCCCCCTCTCAGACATCACTTCCCACCTTCCTCTGCCTGCTTTCTCTGCCTGGTCCCCTTGACGTATGTTATCCCTCTGCTTTATAGGGGAGGGGAGACTTCTAGTGATAAGCCAATGCATCTTAATCAGAGCAGGACAGTCCTGACACCTCATCCTATGACTATTAAAATCTCCCCTTTGTTGTTTCACTCCACAGCGGGCAGATTAAGGACGCAGGCATCTGCTGGGAAGCATAATTGTCATTGTTCAGTTCCATTTTCCCAAGGAACAGCCTCCTCTGACGTTATAGCGAGTGACCTTGAGCGGCCTAGGAAAACCGCTGCGTCTGTTCGAGCGCTGCTCTGGCGAGTAGCACTCCCCCGGAGGAGTCATTGGTCAAGGATGAATAGGATCCAGAGCAGCAACAATCACGTCACTCCCGTGGTAGAGACGAGCATTTCAGGCTCTGCTGTCTGTGGTTAAAGAGCAGGTTTTTGTTTTTGAAAGATCATTTCTTTCTCAGGGAGGTGACCACACCCTGGACCCCGGAAGAGAGATTGCTCAGGCCTGCTCCAATCTGTCAGTTTGGTTTTTGGTGATGGGTGTGGATAAGTTGACCTGAGGATGCAGGGTCCTTCCTGCAGTGTGTTTCTGTCTTAGTTTCCGTGCCCTTTAAGTACAGATGTGTGTCCTGTGTCCCTCCGTAGCCACCTGTCCCGCTCTTCTTTCCATTGTCTCACCTGTGCTCCTCTGCCTCTTTCACCCCTGTGTTTCCTTTAGGCCACTCTCTCCTTCGGGCTCTGCCATCTACTGAGTTTACCTTTCTCTCTGCAACTGTTCCCTCAGCCTGACCGGGAGACCTCCGATACAGCTAACAGATGGCTGCCCCCAAACAAGGGGATCAACGCTGCAGGTTGCAGGAGTGACCACCAGATGGCACTCTACTAAGCTCCCTGCAGATCTTGAGGCTCCGGTGAGAATTTTCTGGTTAAAAAAATCACTGGAAAGCAAGCACCGTGAGAGGTCACTCACCCAGTGGCCTCCAAATGTTTTTTAAATTTCTCACCTACATAAGCAATACATTTTTTATCACACACACACACATTTACTTGTCAATATACATGTTGTTACAATCAATCTATATTAATTAAATTATAAAATAAAAATTGTTTAGATAAAAATTAGTGTGTATAAACTTTCTAGTATTTTCTTCCTGCATTACAATGGATTATTCTATATACCTCTCAGAGAGATCACTGATCTAGCTCATGTTTTTTTCTCCAAAGTACCAAATTTCAATAAAACAAGTGTTTTATGAACACCTATATATACTCAGCACTGTGGGACAAAAATGATTCAAAAAAAGAATAAAACATGTTCTTTTTCTACAAGTTTCTCACACTGTAGCTCTGGAGGCAAGATACAGCAATGGGCATAAAAGATTTATAAAATAGTACACATGTAGCATCCAGAATACTTAACTTGCAAACAATGTAACCCACTTTTACTATTTGAAGCAAAAAGGAATTTATTAGGTGCACACAGAATCTCTTGCGGGACCAGCAAGCAAGCCAAGATAAGGTGCTAACCAGCGAGCAGGGGAAATAATCAAGCACCCAAGGACTGTCCAGATGGAAATCGGGGTACAATTGCCTGCCACTCAGCACCAATGATGCCAGGAATCAGCGAGTTCGAAGTCTATTACAGAGGGTGGCAGGAAACGTGTCTTGGCCACCATGCTTGCAGGAGAGCTGAGCTTGCTGCAGGCAGCCCCTGTTTGTACAGCTGCTATTAGGCAGACCAGGCTGCATCTAGAACCAGGTTTCAGGGATGTCTTTAACTCTCCAGATTCCGGTGTGGTGAGAGTGACAGAAGGCCAGAGTGAGTGTCGACTGAGCCAGTCGGCAGGATCTGCCATGTTACTAAGTGTCTACTTGAGGAGAAAGGCTGATGCTAGTACCTTGAACTCCAACATGCAGGCTAGTCAGGACATGTCACTGTCACCCCTGGCTTTTGATGGATGACAGCCTGAATCAACCATGGTTCCTGCTACAATAGGCAAGCTCTGGCTTCCTAGCTGAAGTAATTTCACCTAAGTTACAAGTGTTCCTTGCATGTTTTTGGATGTGTCTATTCTTCATCTCCCGAAGTGAATGAATGTCTGACTTTCAGCCTGTGCTGCATGTTAACCTCTGATATCTCATTTTTCCTCTACTCTTACTCACCTCCCTGATTTTTGAGCTCAGTTTTGTATTGCTCTTCATTTCTTCATATCCCTTGGCTCCTTCCTACAAACAAATATTTATTCACTGTTTCATTTAAAATGTCCCTTTCATCCTATGCTTTGCTTTGCCGTCAGCATCATCCCCAGACGTTGCCTGAATCTCCACTTACTCCTCTGTTTTCAATATGTATGGGCTCAGCCTCAGCAAGAGACCCAAAGAGAGTGGGGGTCTGGGAATTACTGGTATGGAGAACTGAAGAAAGGATACTCTCTATGGGGACAGCTGAGGGTGGGGGCGATCTTTGGTTGGCTTGGAGGGAAGGAAAAATGGCTTGTAACAAGACTAAGGAAGGGCCTGTGTAAGCAGAATTTTTTTTTTCCTTAGGACGCTGAGGTAACTGTTGTGATTTACCAAAAGCTAAATATCCCTTGATGCCTTAGTTAGAGGTGATAAAGCAAAGAGAACAAAAATGTAAGTGGTTTAAACAGCTCAAAGCTAATTTCTTTCCCATAAAAATCCAAGCTGATAGTGAAACCCTGCTCCTCAAAGTTTCAGGGAGTCCAGGCTTCAATGCTTGGCTTCTATTTTTCTAAGCATATTTTATTCATTATGCTCTTATAGTTGTCCCATTTTTCTCCTCCCCTTTATTCCCCTCTGCCCTGCACCCCCCTCCCACGAGCATTCCCTACCCTCAGTTCATGTCCATGGGTCATACGTATAAGTTCTTTGGCTTCTCCATTTTCTACACTATTCTTAATCTCCCCCTGTCTATTTTCTACCTGCCATTTATGCTTCTTAGTCCAAGTACCTTTTACCACATTCTCCCCACTCTTGCTCCCTGCTGATAACCCTCCATGTGATCTCCATTTCTGTGATTCTCTTCCTATTCTAGTTGTTTGCTTAGTTTGTTTTTCATTTTTGTTTCTAGGTTCTGTTGTTGATAGTTGTGAGTTTGCTGTCATTTTACTGTTCATAGTTTTGATCTTTTTCTTAGATAAGTCCCTTTGACATTTCATGTAATAAGGGCTTGGTGATGATGAACTCTTTTAACTGACCTTATCTGGGAAGCACTTTATCTGCCCTTCCATTCTAAATGAAAGCTTTGCTGGATAGGGCAATCTTGGATGTAGGTCCTTGCCTTTCATGACCTGGAATACTTCTTTCCAGTCCCTTCTTGCCTGAAAGGTTTCTTTTGAGAAATGAGCATCAGCTGATAATCTTATGGGAACTCCTTTGTAGGTAACTGTCTCATTTTCTGTTGTTGCTTTTAAGATTCTCTCCTTATCTTCAATCTTGGGTAATATAATTATGATGTGCCTTGGTGTGTACTTCTTTGGGTCCAACTTCTTTGGGTCTAACTTCTTTGGGACTCTCTGAGATTCCTGGAATTCTTGGAAGTCTATTTCGTTTGCCAGATTGGTGAAGTTCTCTTTCATTATTTTTTCAAATAAGTTTCCAATTTCTTGCTGTTGTTCTTCTCCTTCTGGCACCTCTATGATTCAGATGTTGGAACATTAAAAGGTGTCCCAGAGGTTCTTAAGCCTCTCCTCATTTTTTTGAATTCTTGTTTCTTCATTCTATTCTGGTTGAATGTTTATTTCTTCCTTCTGCTCCAGACTGTTGATATGAGTCCCAGTTTCCTTTCCTTCACTCTTGGTTCCCTGTAGATTTTTATTTATTTCACTTTGCATCCTCCTCACTTCTTCCTCTTTTGAGACCATACTCACTCATTTCTGTGGGTATCCTGATTAACATTGTTTTGAACTGTGCATCTGACAGGTTGGCTATCTCTTCATCACTTACTTCTATTTTGGGAATTTTGATCTGTTCTTTCATTTGGGCGATTTTTTTTTTTTTGTCTTGGCGCAACTGTTACGTAGCAAGGAACAGATTCTTAAGTAGCCAGGGTGGGGCAACCCTCTTTACTGTGTTGTGGTGCTATATGTCGGGGAGGGGTCTGAGAGAGAGCAGTGCTGCTTGTTTGGCTCCTGTTGGCTTTCAGTCACTTCCCCTGCTACCCACAAGCAAACTGGGCCCTTCTGGTGCCAATTCCCAGGTGGGTGGGTTTGTGTACTTCTAAGACCCTGTGGGTCTCTCCAACAAACTCTCCTGTGAGGCTGGGAGTTTCTCCTGCCACCACAACCCCCATAGGTTTTTACAGTCAGAGGTTTTGAAGTTTTCTTTTCCCATGCTGTAACCCTGGGTTGCATGGTCTGTCTTGCTCCCTGGTTCTTCCTCCTGGTTTATCTGAATGCAAATGTGGGACCACCAGCCCCTTTGCTCTTCTGGTCCTCCAGCTGCCACCTGGCTGTGCGTCCTGTCTGCTCTGGCTGCTCGTCTCCACCCCTTCTAGCGGCCTGAATGAATGTTTCTTCTTTAACTCCTTGGTTGTCGGACTTCCAAATAGGTCAATTTTCTGGCAGTTCTGGTTGTTTTTTGTTTTTAAATTTGTTGTTGTCCTTCTTTTGGTTGTATCTCCCTATGCCTCCATCTTTGCCTGAGGTGTTTGGCTTCTAATTCATGGCTGCTACCAATGTGCCTAACAAGGAAAAGGAAAGGAGAAGGGAGGGCACACTCTTCCATTCAGAGGCACCACGGGACACCGCATGCTTCACTTCCTCTTGTTTCTAGTCAACCATAAATCAGGCATCTGGAAATGCCAATCTGTAAGGTAAGCTGGGAAGTATGGCTTTCACTGGCAATGAGCAATTGCCAGCAGAAGCCTTCTTAGGAACATCATGGTTATTGCTGTACACCATCCCTTCCTACAGGATTAGGTAAAGGTAGTTGAGAGAATGCAAGGCACATTTGCACCAACCACCACACTCTACCCACTCAACCTCCTCCCCAATCCACAGCCCAGCATGAAAGCCTAGTGGTGCCCTCCAGAGCACGTGTATCTAGCATAGGTCTAGGTTCAAATCCCAGCTCTCCCATCAACCAGTGCTGTGATCTTGAACGATTTGCGCCCCCTCCCTTTCCACCCATTTCTTTGTCCATAAGAGAGATAGTAACAGTACTTACCTCATATGGTTGTTCCATTCTAAGGGTTCAATGAACTACTGCAACTTCACAGTACCTGACACATAATAAACACTCAATAGTTCTTAGCTATTATTATAAGATACTCTGCAAACACACAAGCCCACCCTCAGCCCCAACCCTCACACACGTATGCCGTTCTCCCTGACTCTGATCTGGCAATGAAGGAAGAATAGATTGACACGCAGTTTCTTTCCTCACCTTCCACATTTCAGGCTCCACTGTGGTTGAAAGAATGGTGCCAACGAGAAGGACAACGGTGAGAGCAGAGGTATGGAAGCAAGAGTGAACATGGAAAACCGTGAAAACCCCAGACCAGCTAGAATGCAAAATTCATCTTGGAAGGTAGTAGAAAATAAATTTGGGTAGTGCAGTTCATGCCCTCATCAATAAACACTGATAAAGTGTGAATCCATCTAACAATGAAACTCTCCCATTGTTTAAAAGTCACTTGAGAAAGACGTTCTCAGCACCAGGATGGAAGCAGGAATGCTGGTTAAAATGGTGGCATTTAGCAGCATCGGGAGCGTTATCAATAAACGTAGGCGCTGACACCCAACGTGCTCTTCATATCCTGGCACACAGTGCCCTCTCCTGACCCAAAGTATCTGCACAAAACCTTGAAAAATTAGCACCATAGTTCGTTACACTCCTCCAAATTCCAGCAGTGTACTGCATTTGTTAATGATCTACAAAGGCAACTTGCAGGGTAGGGAAGAAAGGTAGCTTTAAATTCCCTTCAGAGGTGCCTCTCAAAATCATCTGGGGAGATTTTCAACTGTGCACTACATATATTTCCCCAGAGACCATAATATCCGCTTATCTATTTGTTAATGATATTTTGGAGTGAGCTCCTGAGAGCTCATGGGAACAACCACAATAAACTAGGGCTCTCCCCAACCTCACCTCTAGAATGCTGCTTTTTAAACATTTATCAGCACACCACTGCCATATACCTTTGGGAATCACCACAGTAAGTATTGTCACAGTAAGTGTTGTCACAGTAAGTAAGGGCAATGTATTATACTCGCCTCCTGGCATGTTGGAGTGAAAGAAGATGGAGAATTCAATGTTCTACAATATGTGGAGAGCTATGCTGGGAGCTGCAAGACCTCTGTTCTCCAGAAGGGCCAGGTGTTTGAGGATTCCAAGCAGAGAGATGAGCTCAGCTCCAACTCGCGGGAGCAGTATTTGGAGAGCCCTGTTTGGTAGAGATACATGAGTATCAAACATGTCCTCTGCCCTTGTGATAATTTTCATTTGGATGACAGACAAGGTATAGACCGTAAAATAGTGAGCAATATATGCGGTCTGCCGGAAAAAGTCCAGCCATTGTTCATATAATGAGAACATTTTGTGCAACATTGGTATAACCTGGCAGCCAAGGAGAGTGGACTGGAATACGCATGAGTGAACAATGACGGCTTCACTGTACTAGTCAGTGGGGGTGGCGGTAGATGCCACTGAGTGAGCATGTGTACTGTGTGGCTGTGGCATTCAAAATGACTGAGTGAGTAAAGCAACGTATCTGCATTAAATGTATGTTAAACTTGAACATTCCCCTGCAGAAACTAGTTAGATGATTCAGAAGGCTGCAGCTATGGGCAACTGGTGATGGGCAGCTTCATCATGACAATGCACCTGCTAATACATCATGTCTTGTGCAGAGTTTTTGGCAAAACATCAAATGACCCAGGTAACTCAGCCCTCCCTCCCCTACAGCCCAGATTTGGCACCCTGCGACTTCTGGCATTCCCAAAACTAAAATTTGAAAGGGAAGAGATTTCAGACCATTGGTGAGGTTCAGGAAAATATGATGGGGCAGCTGATGGGAACTGGGAGAACTGTGTGAGGTCCCAAGGTGCCTACTTTAAAGGTGACTGAGGCATCATTGTTCTATGTACAATGTTTCTTATATCTTGTATTTTCTTCAATAAGTGTCTATTTTTCATATCATATGGCTGGATACTCTCTGGACAGACCTCATATAATGCATGATAATATATGGAGAGGTGCCGAGTGACTGGTGTGGATAATAAGTACTCAAAGGAGGTGGAGGAGGCTTGACTGAGTGACTACTATCAACCATACACACAAGCCTGGAGATATAGGTGAGCAAGGCAGACCACATTGCTGACCTCGGAGAGCTCACTATCTAAAGTAGTGCCTCTCAGGGGCTGGTCTGGTGACCACCTGCATCAGAATCATCACAAATAATAATAGCTATCATGTACTAAGGGCATGCTATGTGCCAAAGACTGAACTAAGTGCTTTTGTGTGTTACAGTTTCATTTTCAGAACACCACCTCATTTCATCTCTTATTATCATTCCTGTATTACATATTAGAAAAAGAAGAGACAAAAGAGGCTAACTACCTTGCCCAAGGTCGCACCATTAGAAAACAGCAGAACTGTGACTCAAACCAGGATGTCTGGGCTCAGTACCCATGCCATAAACCCTCATCAAAAGGACTGGTTCCCCTTTAAAAGAGGGACTTGTTCCCAGGGCCCAAGTCACTGAAGCAGAATCTCTGGGACTGGATGTCAAAAAGTTTACAGTTCTTATTGGATCCCCAAGTGACTGTGACGCCTACAAGTACAGAGACCCGGTGGCCTGGAGACAGTGTCAGTCCATTTGACAAGCGGTCCTGATAAAAACAGCACTCGGCAAGTGTCACAGAGGGGTAAGCACGTGATGTCAAGGACGTGCTGAACTCAGATGCGGTCAGGGAAGACTTCCTAAGGGAATTGCTTACACCTCCCACAAAGATAGGCATTCACCAGTGTCAAAAATGTGAGAAAGCTTCAGGACTTTGGTAACAGATCTGGACAACAGAGCAGGGGGGAGGAAAGCGAATGGCCCTCGGAGAGATAGAAGAAATCTACTATGGTGATAAGGTAGGAAGGTGGGACCCCTGCCTAAGGGAAGAGACAGAGTGCCAGGTGAAGGTGAGCTGGGGCCTCCTGTAGAAGGCTGTCATTGAGTGAGCATGTGTGCTGCTGTTTGCGCACTGCTTCGCTTCTGCATGCATCCAGGAAAGGGACTTTTTGTAAGTCACCCCCTTTCTCACATACCTTAGTGCAATCTGCACAGACACCCTTTGTCTTTCATTGGCCATCGGTGGGCTGTCCATGGCCCTGTGTCAGATCGGGAATAAGTTTATTTATAAGTTCAGAAGTTTGGACAATGGGTAGCTGTTGTAGGATTGTAAAAAGGGAAGTGACGTGGTTGGATTCAGGTGTCTGAAGCGTCACTGTGACTGCAGAGGCCAGATTTCTGCAGAACATTCTTGCCACAGGGGCAGTAAAGAGGACATCATGGTGAGATCGCTGCCCTAGCTCCTCTAGTCTGGAGGCTGCAGAGTCCTTTCTCACCACTGGGCACCGAACTTCCTCTCATACACTCCTAGAAAGTCACCTTGCTCCCAGCCCGCTTTGTCCTCATGCTGACTCTTTACACAGCATGGCAGTTAATCCTTACAATCACACACGTACACGTAAGGAAACAGAGGGCCAGAGAGGCTAAGTAATGTGAGCAAGGCCACACAGCTGCAAGAGTGGAGTTTGAAATCAAATGTTTTTTATTCCAAAGCCTGCCACTGCACTCAGTTGCCTCTAGGATCAAGCCAGGCTCTCCTGGGGTTCCTACACAATAAAACCCATGTAGGGAATCAGACGCACTCAATTTCCTCTTAAATTTTTCAGGCCACAGAAAGTTATGAATGAATCAAAGTTACTTTATCAGACAGAACAGAATTCAAATTGGCTTAAACCAGGACCTTAAATAGCTCCCGTAACTAAAAAGCCTGATTTTGAGCCCAGCGGGTCACGAGGCCTTGGTTACTCTCACTCCATCTCAGCTCAGCGTTCCCTCTGGGGGGCTTCATCCTAAGGCAGACTCTCCCCTGCTGACAACGAGGATAGACGCTGGCAGCTCCAGTTTACGTCTTTCCTGCTCGTCTACCTCAGCTGGAGAAGTGGCTCACTTTGGATCCAGAGAAAGCTCTGGTCAGGGACCTCACTGACCAGGCCTGGCTGGTGCCAGCCAAAGACGGGGCTGCAGTCAGCCCCAGGTGATCACATGGTCTGAGAGTGGCAGAGTAGCACCCTCACCAGGAGACTGAGAAGCTGTTACCAAAGGGAGAGCTGGATAGCAGGCAGAGGAAATAGGTTTTGAGAGCCACACAGAATTTTCCAATCTCTGCTGTTTTGACTGGTAAGATCACACTGGCTTTCCTTTTACTATAAACGCCTAGTCCTCTCCAATGCAGTGACATTTTGAGAACCTACTTAACAAGAATTTCGGCAAAAAAAAGTCTGAAATCCTCTTTTCGGTTTTATGTACTTTAACATATGAAGCAAATTGGAGAAAGTCCAAAGGGAAGTGGAGTCATTGATTTTACGTTAAATATTAAATAATGTTCTTAAATAGTTGGAAATTTAATAAGGCAACAAACATGAAAGATGATCCCTGGCTGGTGTGGCTCAGTGGATTGAGCACTGGCCTGCAAACCAAATATGAAAGATGAGAAGATGATTTAGCTTAACAAAGATCTGAGGTCAAAGAGAATGAGCAAAGTTGAAGGACAGAAAAGAAAAGAAAATTATTATGAAAATTGGGATGTCTGAGAAGGAAGAACTAGTCAGTGATGGATGTTTCAAAAAAGCAGAAACGCGTGAACTTAATCAAGAGCTCTCTGTTAAAAGTGCTGAGCTGCCCAGTATGCTGCCTTTCCCAGCAGCACAGGTGATGGGACAAGCCAAGCAAGGATGAAAAAGATTTTGCTAGCTAACTGGTTTCTCCGTCACCATGACAACACCACCAGGGGAAAGTGATGGTGATAACGTCACAATGTAAATGTTTTCTCCACCTTCATTATTTTCTGTGCTCAGGATGATGGTAATTTTTTATTTACTTTATTCCACATAAACTTTTCTTACTTTAAAGTTGATGGAAACTAGGTGTTATTCTGTTTTGTATTTGATTCAAAGATAATCAATTAATCAGAGAAAATTTTAAATGGTGTGAGAGAAAAATACTTTTTCTGTGGTTGCATTCATAGCATTGTATCGTTTGGGGATAAATCCATCCGACTGTGCACAGAAGTGGGCTCAGCCTTGTCCACTGCTGTCCACCAGAGGGGATGAGCCTCGAATGCTGCAGGTTCAGATTTCATCTCGAGATCTGATGATTTTAAGTTTTTCAGGATACTAAAATAGATGGTCATTTTCAATCACAATTATCATTATCTTTGAAATAATCACAATAGCTACTGTTTTAAGTGCTTTCTGTGTGTCAGGAACCATACCAAATGCTTCTTGGGTCCCATTTTATTCTGTGAAAAACTGAGGCTTAAAGAGCTCAAATAACTTGCTCAAGAGGATAAATCTAGGATGTAGCAAAACCAAGATACACATGTTGGGCTGGTCATCCTGGGTAGTACCCCACATGAATGGGGACAAACCATAGATTAAATGCATAATGGGACCAATTAGCCTAACAGTATCCTAACGCCAAAGGGCTCATTTTTGTCTTTTCCACTGAAGCAATTACTCAAAAGAAAACTGAATAGGAACATGTTTTCAGCTACTAAAAGTCTAGCTCATGAGGTAAACAGATATAATCGGCAGCATATCCCTTATATGTGAAGCCTAATACATGATTATTTTGTATTCAAGAAACTATATTGACTGTGCAAGGTACTGAGCCCATAACTTTAGGGAAAACAATGATAAGTTCAGATGTAGCCACTGTTTCAAAGAATTCACAATATGGAGCATGGGTGGCAAAAGTTCAGATGAGCACTCTACGAGAAAACTGTAAAAGAAGTATGAACCAAGTGTTACAGGAGTTTAAGGAGAGAGAGGAATCCCATCCATTTGTAGAGAGGCTTAGAATATGCTGTCTGCTGTGGTTGTTCTAGATTTGACAGGATGTCCAAGGAGTGGAAAAGAGGGTGCGTCAGACAGAAAGAACAGTGTAGGAAAGGGCAAGCAGTCCATGCACGTGTGGTCTGGTGCACACTCACGATGAAGCACCCTGGTCTGACTGGAGCTACACGTGTGTGGGGGGAGTAACAAAGAGCAAGGCTAGAAACACGGGCTGCAGATACTGCGCAGATACTTAGCTTCACGGCCAAGCTACAAAACTGGGCTTGGTTTGCCAGGCAACGAGGAAGATGTGCAGACCACTGAGCAGGGAGGGACTGGACTGGATAAAAATCCGTTCACTTGGAATTGATGCGACCAGGTTCTTATGACAACAGCTAACAAAGCATTTAGGCCAGTGCTTCTCAAACTTCGATGTCCCTGAGAACCACCCGGGGCACTTGTTAAAATGTTTGGATTCAGCAGTTGTGCGATGGAACCTGAGATTCTGCATTTGTCACAAGCGGTCTGTTGCCACCTACTTCTAAACGGGAACTGAAAAGCTTCATTAAGTCTATATAACATGATTCATTGGACATTTTAAAGCATTTTGCCATTAGTTGTTATTTCCAGCCAGTTTTCCACCCAGGCACTTTTTCATTGTTTTGCATTTTCAACTGCAAGCTGACATTTCTACTACCTGCCTCTCCTCCTGTTCCTCCATTTCTAACCCTCCAAATACAATCTTGAAGAATAAAAGCAGTGAGCAGAATAAATGAGGTCATTTAAGCAATTTGTGTTTCCGCGGCAGATTTTTGTTGTCTTAAAGGGAAGCAGAAAACATGTGGGTGTATAAATAGAGGTGTAGAACACGAGTTCCCAGAACTCTGTTCTCTCACTGTAGAGGGATGAGCTCACACCAGAATGCCGGGCTCAGAGCTGGCCCCCTTGGTGAGAAGTGGAGTGCCGGTTACACCAAGGACAAGTTCAGCAATGTAGGTTTTTCTGTCACTTGCTATGGACCAGATGCTGGGGCATCGGCCTCTGGAGCCAATTAAACTGAAGACATTTAACAGCAACCTAATTCTTAACAGCTGAAATAGGAAGCACAGCAAAGGACTTCAAACTAGGTCAAGGAGGAAACTCTGATAAACCTCCTATAATGGCTGACTTTTCAAACATGATTCTTTATATCTCTCATTTTCAAAAGGAAAGTATGTTCTCCCAAATGGTGTCCATCCTGACCCCCAAACAAGATATGTAAGAAGTCACGTGTGGAGAAGCATAAGAACAGAATCCGAGCCTGCCATGCACACCTTACCTCTGCTCTGCCCAACTTTCCATCCCCGCCTTTTCTGTGTTTTGCTGACTCCGGGCCACATGGTGCAATGGTGGAAACAAGTTGACCCGGGATAAGAAACACCCGCAAAGAAACAGATTAGTGAACAGTTTGAGGTTATTATAATTTAATCCATTTGGGATGGGTTGTTTGACTAAACAGAGGGAGACGGTGTCCACACATAAGCCCAGGTCAGTCTCCTGTCCTGTGTCCACTCACTCTCCAGGGAAGAGATTAGCTGAATGCCCCCAGCAACCCAAAGCAAGATTAGAGGAGGTTTCACCTACATTCCCCCAAATTCCACGGGCATTCTTTCACTTGAGATTGTGTTCCTTTATGAGTAAAGAAATAAAATCTTGCTTATCCAACTGAGCATTTCCTTCAAGGGAACTTAATGGATCACAAAAAAGAAATTATGACTAAGTGAATAAGCAATCATTCCTGTGTCAGATTATAACATCTGGAACAAGGCTTGCAGAAGCTACGGCCTTTCACTGAAAGCTGTGTTTATGGCAGGCATTGCGTCAGACCCCAGTCCCTTTGAGAAAAACTGCCCCACTGCAGGAAGGAGCCCTGAGCAGGAATTCCAGCAGGACGGGCAATGCTCAGGCCATGTGACTGACTCTAGCACAGAAACTACCGGTCCCCAGAATGGCCTGGGACCTGTGATGTGACCTTGCACAAAAAAGGTCTGTGAAAAGAGAGATGATGATAATTAGGTGGACTGCCAGACCTTCCTTAAAAATTGGAACTGGAAATTTTACGGGGGAAGCAAGGCACAAAGATGAGCAGAAATAGCAGAACCACAGGAAAGGCAGAGTATTGGGTTGGCCAAAAAGTCCATTTAGATTTTTCTATAAAATAAAAGACATCTTTTTCATTTTTACCAATAATTTTATTGCTTTGGATATTTTGAGCATGTCAGCTACCTCCCACTATTGGCTTTTAGTGGGTAGAGGCCAGGGGTGCTTCTAAACATCTTCCAACGCATAAGACAGCCTCACAGCCAAGAATTATTTGGCCAAAATGTCAGGAGTACCAAGAAATTTTGCAAACAACTTTTGACACATTTGATCAGTCACAGCGTGTTTGCCATACAGTGCACAAATCTTTTTTGCATTTCAGTTGCATTTTTACTTTTCTTGAAATAATAAAGCATGATACACCAAAAAGGTTGCATATCTTTTATCTTCAATATTAAAATGGCTGCACAAAAATTCACCAATTTTGACTTTTTAAAAAAATACCTGCTGATATGACAGCTGTCACCATACAATCTAGCAAAATTGTCTAGAATGAAGTTAAAGACAACTAAGCACTACTAGAGCCATTGCATGGAAAAAACTAAACGACCTTTTTGGCCAACACAATACATACAGTGAAGAAACCTTGCGTCCTGCTGCTGAGGTGCCTGGAGATGTGTGTGTGTTGGGGTGCGGGAGGTTCAGACAGCTCTTCTGACCCCTGCTGGGCCTTGTGAGGTCCACTGTTACTCGCTTCCTCTTCTCTTTGTGGAGCCCTCCTTCAGCTTTTCCTGAATTCCCATAAGATCCAGCTAGCTATTGGCTGATCTCTGCTATTTCTGCTCATCTCATTGGCACACTTGAAACTCCACTCCTCAGTCCAAATTAACAAAGGAGGGCAAATGGTTAACCAACTGAAAGAAAGAGAGAAAAAGGAAAGAAGAAAGAAAACAGACAAGAATGCAGACCCTGGAAGGAAAATTCAAGTAGTTTCAAGAACCTGTAGGTGAGTAGAAGTTCTATCACCATCTCTATCAGGTAAGACCCTTGCATTCCAGAGACTTTTCATTAAAAATTATCATCAGTTATTGAAAACAAAGAATAAAATGGTAAGGGTATATTATTTTTAACAAATTATTCCAAATTATTTTGATTTTATTTTGAATAAATTTCAGGGTATCTAAAAATCTTTCTCTGGCCTTCTTGGTCTCCTTTTTTGAACTCACAGATCAATTTTATTCTATTTTGCCATGTCTTGTCATCTAGAGAAAATGAAAGATCTCTAAGATTTTTTTAAAAAATGATTATACACCCACTCCTATTAAAATTCTAAAAAACAAAAAATGAAATAAGAAGGGATGAAGCAAAAAACCCAAAACAAAAAACTTACAGACACAGACAACACCATGATGATTACCGGATGGGGGTAGGGGAAGTAGAAGAGGGTAAAGAGAGGATAAGTGGTGATAGAAGAAGATTTGACTCGGGGTGATGAACACACTCTACATTATGTAGAGGATTTATTATAGAATCATACACCTGAAACCTATGCAATTTTATTAACAAATGTCACCCTAATAATTCATTAAAGAAAAACACATTTATTTAGTTTTATGCTCAATCCTCTTTCCCACTCAATTCATTCCCCTACTGGGAGCTTAAGGCAGATTGTTTCTAGAACCTCAGAGGCATGACTGTAGTGAAGACAGAAAGAAAAGATAGGAAGTTCTTTCAAACCTCAGGGTTATTCCTAGTTCAAAAGAAAAAAAAATGCTTTACAAAATTCCTCTTTTTCTTTTTTTGTCACTTCATGACAGCTGCACCTTCTATTCAAAGCCCTTAGTGTCATCATCTGAATGCAGCCTGCATCATTGGTGAGCACTGTCATTGAAATCTCTCTACTGGGTTGTCATGAGGAGAGGATCCTTGATGAGTCTCAACACAATGGTCTCTGGCTACTGTGAGTGTGGAGATCACCATGGCAACATGAAATCACCATGAGAAAGGTAAAGAGCAGTGTTACTGTTTCCTCTTGGGATGATGCTACAGAAAGGGTCTTGAATTCTTATCCTCTTTTACATCCTGTGAGGCCTATCACCATCTCTTGAAGCTGGAAGTCACCCTCTCCCTCCAGTACCTTGTAGAATGCATTGAACACATCAGAAAATACTATATATAAAACAGGTGTACCCGTGAGTCACCAGCTACTCATCTGAGAATTCCTAAAACACTGTGCAGGCCCAAAATGGAGCCTTACGGGTAAGGAGGAGTCTAAGAATTTGAAATAATTTTTCCAAATGCCAATCTTTCAATCTCTTGAATAAAGAAAAGTTAGCAAGATCTTAGGTTTGTATGACATAGCGTCCTGTTCTTAAGACTTCTCAAGATTTAAAAAAAGTCATTATCAAAATTCTAAAGACTACTAGAGTTTCTTGTTACCAATAAAGAATGAACCATGGTTAGGTGGAAGAAAATAATGCCTACCTCTTGAGATGAAATCTGAAAAAAACTAACATGGTTTATTTACTTCATAAATGTTATACTCTCTCCTTTGCCTCAGAGAGAGCAAAAACTCCTAAATTGGCAAGTATAACTCAAAAGAGATAATTAGTCCCTCTTGTTCAATCTTCTAGCTTGGTATGAAATAGTATGGAACTGTGTTAACACCTAGCTGTGAAACTAGGGTCAAGCAACTTATTAAGTCAGGAGGATGGGATGACCTTGGTCGAGTTATGGATCTCTCTAGTCAGGAGAGCTGGACTGCGACTGCAGTGTGGTCACTAACTCATGAACCTGAGCAAACCAATCATCACATCTCACTTCTTCAGATTAACATTCTTGCTTCCCTATTTACCTTAAAACTGTACTCCTAAGTATTTTGTCCCTCAGGGTGGTAACTGTGGACCACAGGCACACCCTAGATATACCGTCAGACAACATGGCTCACTAAAGGGGCACACAAGTTAGACTGCACAGTATACTCAATTTCCCCAAGTGCCACTAACTCATTCTCTTGTTGATACCAGATTTACCAACCTCTAAGATGGTTCCCAGTGATTCCCCACCTCTTGGTATTCACACCATTGTATAATTCTCTCTCCATAGGTGTGAACTGAATCTAGTGACTCCTTTCTAGCAGCCAGAACATGGAAAAAATGATGGTATATCACTTCCGAGACCACAAAAAGACTAGGCTTGCCTTGCTCACTCTCTCTCTCTTTTTTTTTACTCACTTAGATGGTGCCAGCTGTCCTGTTGCTAGTGGCCCTGTGCAGAGGTCCATATGGAAATGAACTGAGGGAGACCTCCAGCCAACTGCCAGCAAAGAATTGAGACGCTCAAAGACCACAATGGACTGAATCCTGAGAAAAAGCATGTGAGTGAGCTTGAAAGTGAGTCCTTCTGCTCCCCACTTGAACCTTCGGGTGAGACCATAGCTCTGGCCAACACTTTGCAGCCTCATGAGATACCTTAAGGCAGATGTACGTACCTAAGTAATGCACGGTTTCCTGACCCACAGAAACTGAGATCACAAATGGATGCTGTTTTAAGCCACTAAGTTTTGGGATCATTTGTCATGTGCAGTAATAGATAAATAATAAACCAAATGGTCCTAAGTCATGACAGAGAATTTACAGCTAAGTGCTCTTTTCAAATGTCTGTGTCTCAATCCACTCTAATGGTAATGACTCCATTTGGTGAGCTAGTGAGCCTCAATCAGCATTTTTTAATAAAATGGAATGTAATGGAAAGGAAGGGAATGGAAAGGAATGGAATATCAGAACTCACTGAGTTAAAGATAAGTATTGCCTTATGAAACTTCTATTTCACAAATACATTTCATATACTAGATCATGATATACCATATTTTGCCATGTATAATGTGCTCCCATGTATAGTGCATACCCATGTATTTGGTCCAAATTTTCAGGGAAAAAATCTTTTGTTTTAAAATTTTAATTCAATTTTTTGTTTACTTATATTTAGAATCAAAGCTGATTATTGCATTCCAGGGTATTATTTTTGCATATGGATATCATTGTTGCTTTCTAGAGTTATACTTTTAATGAATAAGTGTAAATAAAATAATTAAAAGCATTTATATAGGTCTATAAAAACACCTAAAAGTGTTTCTAGAATTATACTCTTAGAGAGAAGAGAGGGAGAGGAGAGAAAGAATGACTGAAATAGCATTGCCGACTCTTTCTATGACATTTAAAAACAACAAAATATCTAAAATATCATCCAATACAACCACTATTTCATAAATAAAAACAATTTGAATACCAAAGAAAAAAGAAAGCACATGATGTCGGAATGAAGGAGGGTCCTTTAGGCTGAATAGACATAGTTTTAGGAAAAACTCAACACCTTATGCTTACTTTTTTCCTTTTACCTCCCCGCAGTACTGTAAGTGTTCTGACACCCACAGCTGGAGGCTGCAGAGCCTTTGAGCGACCCCAGTCACTCCTTTAAGAGACGCCCTCCTTCCAATATAAATTGAAACGGGATGGGCTCCTTCTGGCCCAACATAAATCAGGAAAAAATTAAATACTTGCTACAAATAAAAAATGGCCAAAGGTCTTGGAAACTTTTAAATCAACCACTCCCAGCTCTAGTTTTTGTTTTACTACCCTAGGAATTTTTTATAATCTCTATAGCTGCTAGGAAAAGTTTCAATAACTTACAACAAATTAAAGTATAACTTTTGTTTTAGGTGTTTGCATCATTTAACACTTTAAAAAATAAAGATGACGTTCAGCATTTATTGAGTGTGCCTGGCCATATGTCAGATGTTGTGCCAATGACTTAGGGGTACACATATGAATCTTCTCCTAAAAAAACAAGGTATTGTTTATGTGTAATATAATTTAGGCATTTTTACTGTTGAATTCTAGTGGTGTTGACAAATACACAAGTTGTGTAACCATCACCACAAAGAAGATACGGAACAGTTTAATCAGCCCACAAATCCCCATTACCCCTTTGTTGTTGACCCCTACCCTTACCCCCAGCCCCCAGAAATCACAGGTCAGTTTTCTGTCCCTCGAGTTCTGCCTTTTCCAGAATGTCCATACAATCATTCTCCAGGTTTCCATATAAATGGAATCATGCAGTATGTAGCCTTGGAGTCTGGCTTCTTGCACTTAGCATAGAGCGTCAGGCATTCTCCTGTGGCTGCAAGTTATCAATCGTTTCTTCTTTTCTAGTGCCCACTACAGCACAGTTTGTCTGTCCATTCATCAGCTGAGGTACAGTTGGGTTGTTTTTTTAAGGGGGAGAGGGACTAAAATAAAACTGCTATAAACATTCATGTACTGTTTTTGTACAAATAAATTTTCACTTCTATTGGGTAAATACCTAGGAATAGCATATCTGAGTCTTAAGGTAAGTGTGTCTTTAATTTTATAAGGAACTACCAAACTATTTTTCAAAATGACTATCATTTTTCATTCCCAATAGCAATGTATGAGAGTGATTGTTAGTCTGTACCTCTGCTAGCACTTGGTGTTGTCAGTTCTTATGCACATATGTATGTTCATGTAATTAAATGTATGTCTTTCTTCCTCTTCTTTCCCCCGCTCTCTCCATTTCTCTCATCTCGAGAGAGAGAGAGAGAGAGAGAGAGAGAGAGAGAGAGAGAGAGAAAGAAAGACTTTCTAGTAGTTATGTAGTGGTACTTCCTGTAACTTTAACTTTTAAAAATTGAATTCAATTTTAGTTAAAAATTTAATTCTTTTTATTTCTAATTGAGATAAAACTAACAATTTTCACCATTTTAATGTGTGCCACAGTTCAGTGGTTTTCAGTCTATTCACAATGTGGTGTTGCTATCACCACTGTCTGATCCCAGAATATTTGACAGTAATAATGGCTAATTTTATGTGTCAAATTGACTGGACCATGGGTTTTCAGATAGCCAAATATTATTCTGGGTGTTTCCATGAAAGTCTTTCGGGTGGAAATTCATGATAAGCAAACTCAAAACATTTGAAAATGATATGCAGTGGTTCTGGACAGACTTGAGAGGAAAAATTTAAGAGGAAAGGCCAGAAAGAGCCATATAAAATATTCAAGCACAACTCAATGGATTAAAAGGTTACAGTCATCAGAGCTTTGCCTGCACCTCAAGGGAGCATGACCAAGAAATTTGGAAAATAAATATTCTAAAAGACAGCATCACAAAATGAAAGGAGAGCCAGGAAGGGCAAGCATAGACTGAGACCAGACTGAATCATACTCTGTTCTGATGGGAGAATCTTTAGGGGGGGCTACCTACCTCAAGCAGGAGAAGTTGGACAAGGTCTTTTTTTTTTTTTTTTAAATAAGGACTGTTCCCAACAGATGCAGAACAATTTTGATATGATAGTTTTCATTATGGAACATGCTACAGTACAAAATCCAGAAGAGTATATCTGAAAACAAATGTCTGGGCCAGAAGGTAAAGAAAATGTGAATGGATAGCAAGGTCTTAATTCTAGCAAACAATTTTGAGAATGAAAGGGACCAGCCTGAGAAACAGAGTCAACCACTAGAGATCAGCTGAACTTTCACCAAAGTAGAAGCTGTGGAGCAGGGAAACAAAAGGTAAAACACGAGAGGCACAGCCAGAACTACAGCAAAAGAGGTTGTAAAAACTCAAGGTCTGGAATATTCATAAAGCAGAGAGAGAGTGTGTTTGGTGGTACACTAAGCAAAGGAGTTGCTGGTCTCTAAGCCCCAGGGATACAAGCTTCAGAAGCATCCATAGCACCTTTGGTCAAGAATTCTCCAAATACAACAGATATGAGAAGAAGAAAGAAGCTCCTCCAGGAGCTTCTTCTGACCTAAGAAATTTTATGGCAAGACGTCTTGGGAAGAAGATATTTCACAAAGAACAGAAAATACCTGTTCTACAAGAGATGGTAAGGACAAAGACTAGACCAAGAGCCCCACCCCCATTCAGCACGGGGAAACAGGAATGTGGGCTTAAAGACGCAGAAATTCGGAGGTTCCGATTATGCTGGGTAGGAGAGAAGGGCAACTTAAGTAAGCAGTGGACACTAGAGCTGCTTCCATCGCAAGTGTCTACACTCTGAAAGAAAGCAGCATTATCTCAAAAGCCACTTTCAGAGAGAAGAGGATATACATGGATGGATTTTCTCTCTAACACAATGAAATGTCTAAGTGCCCCAAAGATTTCTATCCAGTGAATTTAAGTTTATGGGTCATGGATTCTGGACAACTAGCATTTGACTGATCAGCAACCTAAGTGGCACTAAAATAAAAAAGTCTTCCTCTGTGTTTTCTCCATCACTCATAAACTACAGGGGTTCTAACAAAAGGGAGCAGAATAAGAAATTTCTGAAGAGGGCTTTTGAACTTTAACTTAAGAGTTTTGGACTTTAGACTTTCAACTCATTAAAAAAAGATGTGAGTTTGAATTTTGAGGCTTTTTTAAATGTGATCTTGCCAAGTAATTTTTGGACTTTACTTTTCCTCCAAGAATGTGGTAATATAACAGGATTTGCAATTAAATCTGGGGTGTGTACACTTTAGTGTTAGAGTTGATTTATGCATTTTATAGCAATATTTTCCTTTACTTTCTCAGAAAATCACCTGAGGCTATAGACAGGGCTAATTAGATAAAGTCTTGCTGATAAAATGAATTGCTGCAAGAAAAAGGATCAGATATTAAATGTTCAAAATACTGCCCAAGAACCCAAAATTAATGTAATAAGGTTAAAAAGCCAAAGCAAAGAAAAAGCAGCTTTTGACTTTGGACTTCATGTATGATAGTGCCATTACTCCAGCAACAGGAAACTCAAATGGGAAACGACCCCGCTGACAGAGGCCCTTTGCCAAGTGCTGCTTCAGTGTGGCCCCCGGACTTTCACACGGACCTCTCCATATGTCTCTCAACTGGAAAATCTCCGCTGGTCTCATAAATAAGAGAACCCCTTTGTTGCTTTGCTCCTTTTGTGACAAGAAAGGACTCCAATTAGATGGGGGCATCTAAGCACTGTGATTAGACAGCATCCCTCTTAATACAAGATCTGTCTGGAAAAAGTCCAGCCATTGTTAATATAACAAGAACAGTTTGCACAACATCGATGGGACCTGACAGCCAAAGAGAGTGGACTGGAGTGCACGTGTGTGAACAATGACGACTTCACTGTACTAGTCAGTGGGGGCTGGGGCTGGTAGACGTTGTTGAGTGAGCATGTGTACGGCTGCATTCAAAATGACTGAGCAAGTAGAGCAAAGAATCTGCATCAAATTATGTGTTAAGCTTGAACATTCCTCTGCAAAAACAATTTGGGTGATTCAGAAGCCTTTTGGGGACAATGCAATGAGTGCAGTGCAAATAAAAGTGCAGCACAAACACTCCAAAGATGGTCAAGAATCTGTTGAAAGTGATCCATGTTCTGGAAGGCCTGCAACAAGCAGAACACCTGAGAATGTTGAATGTGTACGGCCCTCAATCAACAAAGATTACTGACTGACAGTGTGAGAACTAAAAGCTGATCTGGGGATTCCAAAAACTACTGTGTCTGAGATTTTGATGCAGGATCTTGGCATGACACATGTTGTGGCAAAATTCGTTCCACAGCTTTTGCTACCAGAGCAAAAGGAGCATCATGCTGCTCAGTTCCTAATGACTTGGATTCAAGCCACTACCAATGAACCAGATTTCCTCAAGAAGATCACAACTAGAGATGACTCCTGGGTCTCTAGCTATGTTCCAGAAATGAAGGCTCAGTCATCCCAGTGGAAGTAGCTTGGTTCCCCATGCCTGAAGAAGGTGTGGCAAAGTCGCAGCAAGACCAAGACCATGTTAACTGTGTTTTTGACTGGGAAGGTGTTGCCCATCACGAGTACACCCCTCCAGGCCTAACAGTTACTAAGGAGTACTACCTCAGTGTTCCTCGTTGGTTCAGAGGCAATATGACAAAAACAGTCGCAGTTATGGGAAACTGGTGGTTGGCAGCTTCATCATAACAATGTTCCCGCTCATGCATCATGTCTCATGCAATGAACACAGTGCAGAGTTTTTTTTGTGAAACAGCAAATCACCTACAGCCCAGATTTGGCACTCTGTGACTTCTGGCTTTTCCCAAAACTAAAATCACCTTTGAAAGGGAAGAGATTCCAGACTGTCAGTGAGATTCAGAAAAATATGACAGGGCAGATGATGGTGATTGCAACAAAGGATTTTGAAGGGTGTTTTAAACAGTGGAAGAGACACTGGGGGAACTGTGTGAGGTCCCAAGGTGCCTCCTTTGAAGGGGGCTGAGGTGTCATTGCTCTGTGTACAAAGTTTCTTATATCTTGTACTTTCTGGACTGCATAGATTATAAAACCTAAAACACTTGCCATTCTGTCTGCCACGACAGAATTAGTTACTTCCATGGGTCACAATGACAGATTTTAATATAAGAGTTTGTCATTAAACAAAAACATAACAGGGCAATATTATTCTCTCCCTTTTTTATTCATCCATGGCCTGATTATTTGGGGGTCAGCTGTATTTCATCTGGAACCATGCCCAGGCGCATCTACTGCTAAAGGAGAATTTTGGGAAAGAACACTTCCTCTCCAACCTGACATCCCTCCTCTGTTAAGGTCAACCTTCCTCATGAAGCCTTTGTTGTTCACTTTGGATCCTCCAGGGTGACCGTATAATTTATTGTCAAACTGGGACATCAGATACAAGGGGGCAATGGGCCTAAACCAAGACATCAGGAAAACTTGGTCACCACATGCATGGCATGTCCTTGATAACCTTGCTGTGTTTATGGCTTGATTTATGAGCATCATGCATTATTAATTATCCTTTCAAGTGTAAGTTCTAAATCAAGTTCTGGTTGAAAATAACTGAAAGAAGTTAAACTAGCTTAAGCCAAAAAACAAAGGTGGGGAGGAGATTTATTTTAAGGCTGTGGACGGGTCCAGGGAATCCAGGTGCAGAGAGCGCAGCGGATCCCACGAGAAACTTGTGCAGGCAGCAACCGGGACCACATTGGGAGCCAATGTGCACGTTCGTGGCCTGAATATTCTCTCATCTCTACTTCATGCTGCTCATCTACTGGAGCCTTTTCTTTCTCTGAGACCAAAATAAGATGATTCGTGGGAAACATAAGGTGCAGAACCCCTGGGCTCAGAATAATGCCTCCTTAGAAGATGCCTCCGTGCAGACTGGCTCTTTGGTGTCTTAACTCTTCCGCTTTTCATACTCAGCTATGCAAGAGGCTTGAGTTTCTATTAGTTGTTGATATATTTTTAAATAATTAAAAAGTTTCTTTCACTCAAGGATGTTTATTGATTTGAGACGAGGAGGAGAGGGAGAGAGAAGGAAGGGGAGGGAGGGGAGGAGGGAGAGAGAAAGAGACAGAGAGAGAAATATTGATCAGCTGCCTCCCTTATGTGCCCTTACAGGGGATTGAACACACAACCTTTACTAGTATACAAGATGACACTCCAATCAACTGAGCCACCTGACCAGAACTCATTTACTTTTAGATAGTTTTTCAACTGCATTGCTTTTCCCCAAGGGGACAATGGAAATGTGTATTGGGGAAAGGACTTGCTGGCGTTCGATGTGGGGAGGAGCAGCCATGCTACTCATTCCCATTGCCCTACACAACGAGCTGGCCGAAGCCCAACCCCATTTCTCCCCTTCCTTTCTTCATTCCTCCAAATTCCGATAGTGTCCCCATTGAGAGACGCTGAAACGTAGCCTGCTGCCTGCAGGAGCCGATGGGTGGGTATAAAATACACATATGGATGTCACAGGATTGAGATGAAGCATGGTGCTCCGGTGTTTGGATTCTGTCAGCAGGATGCAATGGCAGAAAAGTACCTTTGGTGGTCCTAGACAGGAAAATGAAAGCTTTAATAGAAAAGTTGTTTTTGTTGTTGTTGCTATGTGCCCTTAAAACCAGCTAAATGTCACTAAGAAACACTTGTGGCTGCAGCTACACTAAACGTGGGCTGTAACAAAACCTCCTTGAATAATGTCACTGAGACAGAGGTCACTCACACACCCTCAGGACACTCTGACCTTCTCTAGAAAGCGAATGTTAAAATCTCCCAGATTAAGGTGAGTGCCCTGTGTATGCTGACAAGGCACTGGGTGATAAAAATAGCCTGCTTTAGTCCCTGGGGTATTTCAGTCAATCTTATCAAAGCATTTTTAAATGTCAGGCTTCTGCCACTTGATTTCCATCAATCTTCTGTTTCCCACAGTAATTTTAAGGGACAGTTGGTCTTATAGACCATAAGGCTTTGAACCCCAGAATCTAGACTAAATTGGTTAGGAAGTCTGCAATTACTTCCCAGATGGGATTTTTGGCTTTTCATGTCATCAGTTCTAGAGCGTGAGCTACTAAGCTAGGGCTCTGATGGGCCCTTGGGGCAGCAGCAGTGAGCACCCCCTCCCTACCTCTGGGCACACTGCTGGCTTTTCTCCCTGGGATGTCACTGGGCCCACCCACCACAAGGTTGTGGGTGGAAACTTGGCTCCCTACCCTGAGCTGATCCCTTGGAGACTATTTCAAATGGCTCATATCTTGTGTCAGGGGACAGGGAGGAGGTTTACATCGACGTCTTCTGGTGTTAGCTAATAGCTTTCCTGAATGATGGAGGAAAAAGAAATCCTGAGGTGTAGAAATAGAACTCTTTGGTGTCATCCAGCTTCCCAGCAGGATAGTGTCTTTTTGCCTCTTTATTATTAATGGAATCGAAAGAGAGCCTGGAGTTTCCATTCGGTGAGCACCATGAGTAGAGGTGGTAAACTGTCTCTGTCTGTTAGACTCAGGGTTGACATCCTCCCTGGCAGGCAGCTCAGTGTGAGCATCTGGCCAGCGATCCAGGAGCAAGGCTGAGCGGGTCGTGGGGGCTGAGGCCCTGGGCCAGGCCTGATGGGGGAAGCTGGCAGCTCCCTGGCACATCTTCCTGGGCAGAATTCAGTTAAGAACCACAGACAGATGTGCACGGCTATAGCATTTTTTGGAATGTAATTGTTAGTGTCTTCCTCCTCTCAACCAGCTGAGCACGTTTATTTTCCTGGAATATTGAATTAAATGGTCTTATCTTCATCCCATGAACTCATGTCATTTTAGACAGCAGTTGCAGCCACCGCTATTACTCAGTTCATTAAACAGTTGAGATCTTTTGGCCTATTTTAAGACATGAGAGTTGGAAGTGGGAGGGAGGTGGCGAGGGTTGGGTGGGTGGACTGGAATGGGAGTAAAGGATAGAAAACTGTACTTGAACAATGATTAAAATAAAATAAAAAAAAGACATGAGAGTTGAGAATAAAAAGCGTGCTAGGTATTCACATTTATTTTGATCAAGTCACGCCTTGTTTTTAGCTTCCCACCTTTTCCCTGAGTCAGACACCAGTAACGTTTTTTAAAATTGCCTTCACTGAACGTGTCTATATTACATGAAGGCTACGTGAAGTGCCAAGCCCATAAATGGAGATCTGGCGCTGCTGCCCCCCCCCCCCCCCCGCCTCACGATGCAGTAGTTAGAGCTGAGATGGAAAGATGGAAGCCAGACTGCGCACGTGAGACACGAACAGCTTTTACGTGCACAGATCCGTGTTGCAAACATGCCGTCCTGTTTGGAGATGATTCCCCGAGGCCCTCCCTGCAGGTCCGGCCTCCTGCGTTGTCCTCTTTGTACTTCTCCTCACCGGAAGTCAGTGAATGACTTGCAGAGATACTGGGGGTACAATCTAGCTAAGTAATGGGGTGTTTCTCTGAGTGAAGTGGGAAGGTCTCAAGGAGACGTTTAGGCACAAGCCTGCTGGGTTTACACCACTGATCTCACTGATGCAGAGACCTAACCTGCTCCATACGTGACCATCTCACTCTTCCTTTCAGAGGTGACCACGCAAAGGCCACGCTTCAGCTTCTCTTCTTCATCAGCATCTGAAATCGGCCAGCTAGGTCATTTTGAACCGAGGCAGTACAATTTGGATCATAATCTAGGTGATGTCTGTATTCTCATAGATGTTTTTAGAAAAATATCTTACATATGCTATAAAACAAACCATTTTGGTAGTTTTACTGGTTCCAATGTACAATAAAAGAAAGGTGCATTAGGAGTAAAAGATTTTTATTTTTAATCATACTCTCTTGGTTCTGCGTCTTTGAAGTGACTGGTCTTCCAAGCATGGGTCCGTGGTATGATCAGTGAGGGTCAGAGCTGCACTAATTAGCCTTAAGGGTATGGTGGTATGGTGGCCCAGCCATAGCACTCTGAGCAAAGACACAGTGTGGGTGGTGGGCTCACTGCATGGACCACCTGAAAGCTGGGCTATGGAGCAAGGGTAGCTCTGGTTGTGTGTCTAGGGAAGCACCCAGGAGACCTCTGCTGTGGTTCCAGCAACCTGGAAAGAGCTGTTAACGACAGTTGTTTCTATACTTTAGGAACCACTGCTGGTCCAGCCCTTCATGCACTTGCCAGCCCTTTCCTTGCTTTCCAGCCCATTTGGATGTAAAAGGTCTCTTAGCTAGTCATGGACCAATATCAGTATCTTCTTTCAGAAAAACCTTTCTTAAATAAACGAAGGCTAGAGGTTATAGATGCTGGTACAAATCAATAATTTAGGAAGAGATCCTCCTTAGGTGTTTTGTCACTGAAACAGGAATAACAAACTTCACCAACTAAAATGAGTGGGAATGAAAGGAAAATTGCACAACACAACTGGGTCAAGTGGGAAGAACCAGCAGCAAAACTGCATTCGCTGCCCTAGTACTTAACCTTTAACCCCCACTCCATACTCTCACTAAAGGGCCTAGCTTCCTGACCTTGCTATTCAGGTATGAACGCAAGGATGTTTGGGAGAAAGTCTCAGTTTCTTGGGTATGAACTCTGTTGGTTTTGCACTGAGCCTTCACAACGTTGAGGTGAGTCATGCGAGGCAGCACTGCATGTTCACGGCTGCACACCTCTCTTTCACTGGCCCCACCTGCTAACTCCCCCACGGCCCCCACTCCTCCTCACACCCACCCACTCGACTATCTCCGAGTGGCAGGTTAGAACCATAGATGCTGAGCTTTTTAAATAACTTGATTTACAAACTCATTCCAGGATGCGTAGGTATGGCACGGTCTTGAACTCAGGGGCTTTAACAAGGAGTGGAAAGCATGACTTTCCAGTGATTCATTTTAATTGCCTGCAGATGAAATGAAATACAATTAAGTAGGACGTGCTGGGGAGACGAGGATCCACGGGTACAGCCTAGCCTGCTAGCTCTGTACCTGCAGGTACAGCTAACACCCATTTGGAGCTCTAGAGGCATGCAAGCCAGCCCTGGTACTCTGAGTCAGCCCTGTGCCTGGGGTGTGGGGAGATAGGAGTCAGCCCCTCAACCAGAAGCTTCCACAGCAGAAGGAGCCATCACCAGGGACAACGGCTGTCCCAGGAAGGCATGGCCTGCCTTCTCCACCAAAGTCTCCACTGGCTCCCCCCTTTACCCTGCCCCCACCTGCTGTAGTGCCTGGAATTCACATATTAAAAATTCACTTTTCAGTGTATTGAGGGATAGATGATCTTAAGGTTTCTTTGGGAGTGTAAGACGAATCAAAATGATTACTGGGCAAGTATTTCCCCCACCAGCCTTCCGAGAGAAGACCTTTCACACTGCTCTGCGTCGTTCTGATGACTGAAAAGGTCAAGGGTCCACAGCAGAGTTAGGAAAGGCAGAGTCAAGAAGACCACTTCACATATGAAAGGGCGGGTCTGAAAAAACACTTGATTGAAAAACTGGAGGAGAGGAAAGAGGAGAAGACAGAGCCTGGCCTGGGGATGTCAGCTGGCGAGAAATCTTTAAGAGCAGTGTTTAGATAAAACATTGTTTCATATAAAATGTTTCCTGCTGCTCATTTTGGCACATTATTTAAGATTTCGGGAAAGACTTTTTCAAGGCTGTTTTTTTTTTTTTTTTTGAGATAAATGTTAATTAAGGAGGGAGCAAAAAGGCCCAGGTTTACTTTGGGTCTGTCTATTTCTTAGCCTAAATGGCCAGAGCCAGCCAAGTAAGAGCAAGGGCTTGCTGACATGAGCTGAGAGAGCTGGAAGGCAGTGTGTGTGGCACGGCACCCCGACATGGTTTGCCTCTCCACGGCTCTGCCCTGGGCTAGCCCCATGAGCTCCTTGTTTTTGGCCTCGGTGTACCCTTACTGCGTCAAAGGAGTACCCAGGCAGCTGCCACCAGGGAGTGGAGCGGTAGCAGCTGAGACACTGGGCAGAAGTCCAACTGCCTGAGGCTGCCAATGTTCTGGGCCCGCCCACCCTCTCAGCCCACTAGTTCCTCATTAGGAAGTCAAGGGCAGACCTGAGTCCTCCCCAGCCCTCTCCTCCTTCTCCCTACCCCCACCACTGTCCAATGGATGACCTTGTGGTGTGGTTCCCAGGCAGCAAAGCACATTATCACCTTCTCCCCTGAAGCCAGTCTTGGGCCATACACTCCATGAAGCCCTTCCGGACTAAACCTAGGAGGGACAGACAGAGGAAACTTGGGCAGAGGAAACTGCCACTTAATGGCAAATCTGGCTCCTTACAAAGAGAATTATAACTAGAGAATTCACTGCCTCTGTGGTGCTTTTAGAAAATGGTCCTGGCTTGATTGAGGAAGAGAGAATTTTTTGGAAAATGCCTGTCATTCATGTTCCTGGCAGGTTTGCAAGCGCTTTTATGACACAGACGTAGCTCTGGTGATTGCTCACTCTGCAAATGCAGACGGACCCTTCGTTAGGACACTGGACACGGCGTGTGCCAGCTGGCAGACAGACACGGCAGGGCTCAGACACAAAGCAAAGGTGAGGGTGGGTGCCCTTTCCAACACCCCTGACCCCACCCTCGACGTGTGCCCTCATCTTCAGGATAAAGTGCTTTCCTGAAGGATCTAAGGCAGACAGTAAGCTAAGTTTGTCCCAAATGCTATGGGCTGAATCATTACTCCATAAAAAGATGTGCTGAAGTCTAACCCCCAGTAACTCAGAATGCAACCTTATTTAGGAAATGCAGATGTAGGTATGGTGAAGCTGTGCTGGAGTAGGACGGGCCCTGCCTCTGATACGGCTGGTGACCGTGTTAGGGAGGGGAATACCATGTGAAGAGAGAGACACACAGGGAGAAAACGGCTGTGGGATGGGCAGAGGCAGAGCCTGGAACGATGCATGTGCACACCAAGGACCGCCATGGATTGCTGAGAACTGGCAGAAGCTGGAGAGAGGCGAGGAAGGATCCTCCTCGAAAGACTCAGAGAGGACATTGCCTTGCCCGCACCTTGATTTCAGACCTCCAGACTCCAGACTCTGAGAGAATAAATTCATGCTGTCGGAAGCCACCCAGGTTCTGGTGCAGCGGCCCTAGGAAAGGAGCGCACCGACAATGCGTGCTTGAGAACTGTCACCCTCCGCGGGCCAGTGTGCCGGAGGTGAACTCGGGACATCCCTGGGGAACTTCCAACAGAGAACCAGGGAAAGACTAAGACACGTACTGCAGAAAGTGCTTTTGTTGTCTTCTAGCTACAGAAGTGTCCCCTTTATGGTCCTTGGGGGACTTTGTAATCCCTTTTCGTATCAAACAGAACAAAACTGTCAAAAGTTATAACCTTGTCCAATAATAAATATGCTAAGTCCTTCAGCTTTTGGCCTATGATTGAGACTTGTGGGACAGGAAAACAATCCTTCAGAGTAAAAACTCAGTCGTCTCTTTTTGCACTTAATGGCAAAGAGGAAAAGCCCTGCTCATTCCAGAAAAAGGAACAAAAACAACTTAGTCGCTTGGTTAGGGTTAGGGGACTGAGATGCTGGTCGCAGCATCCTTGGGTTTAGTCCCTTACTTCTGATGACAGTTTTGGGCTAAATGGACACAACCTTAGCCTTTAGCCACAGCAGTGAATGACCGAGGGGACCTTGAGCTGTCTGTTAAGAAGATGGACTTGGCATCACTTCGGGGATTAAATGGAGGGGAAAATTGGCTAGGGAAGGTGGCAGGATGGAGAATGTATAATCTAGGTGTAATAAAGCTACTACTTCAGTCAAGACAAGGAAGGTGAAGGTTAGGGGGACAGGGTAGCTTGCAGAGAAAGAAGCCACTTGAACATAAGGCAAAAAAGAGTTTCCAAAGCCTCTGACAATATTCTGGATTTGGCAAGGAAATATTTTAGAGAATTTACCCCATTTCATTCAGGAAAGAGAGGTTTGATTCAATTGATTTAAAAAAAACATCTAGCCCTGGCTGCTGTAGCTCAGTGGACTGAGTGCCGGCCTGAGGACTAAAGGGTCGCAGGTTCAATTCCCAGTCAGGGCACATGCCTGGGTTGTAGGCCAGTCCCCAGTAGGGAACTCGTGAGAGGCAACCACACATTGATATTTCTCTCCCTGTTTCTCTCTCCCCTCTCTCTAAAAATAAATAAATAAAATCTTTAAAAAAAAAACAACATCTAGATTCCAGAAATATTCTAGGTACCTCATATAATTAAACAGTATATAAAATAGGACAATTAAGGATTGAAAAACAGAAAAGAGATTACGTAAAAGAGACACAGGGTTAGATATTACCAAAAACCTGCATGAAAGGAACTGCAGCAGTTGAAAGTGAAGACAAAAAGAGAAATAATCTATTACAGTTTTCATTGCATATACATACAAATTCACCTGAAGACAAACTTTTTCCTGGAAGAGAGCTTGAAAAGATATTATCTCATTAATCTGTAATCATTTTATGAGAAATAATAATTATGTATATCTTTCTCTGGGGGGTGTGTGTGTGATTTCTTAAAAATTTACTGGGCTAAAATGAGGTTCAGCTTAGAGTTTGCAAGTGGATTCTTTTATTGCCATAATTATTATCATATTCTTAAAAAATACAAGGTATATGATAAGGAGTCAGATAAAACATATACATGATTTTATGCATAAATATATTCTCTTTCACCCACTGTCAAGTCTTGGAACCAGAGACATAGCTATGGTGGTAACTGAAAGACAGCCGGTCCCATGGTTTCACAGAGTAAGAAACAAAGATGGCACCTTTAATCCCCCAGAAGTGTAATTATCCCATAGAAATCCCAGCTGGTGGAGAACTCTCTTTGCTATTGTTAACTTTCTTGTGGTTAGGATGTAAGTATATACTGAAAGTCACTCACTGAAAATGACTGGTTTCTCTGTGTGTCTGAAATCTGAGCGCTGTGGTGAGTGACTTGGCCCTGGGGCTGGGCGGAGCTTCGTTTGGGTGCTTCCTCAGTGCAGAGCTTGCTTCTGAATGAACCAGCACGTAGGCCCTTATTCTACTTTTGTGTCTGTTCCCAGAAAACAGCAGGGCTGTTCTCTTGGATTGCTAACTTTTCTCTAAGTTAAAGACTTTGATCCACTGACTGCTTTTTCCTTGAATGGTTTCAAAAGTTCTCTGTAGCATTTCTTTTTAATGTCGTAACCGAAGATGTGAATCCTATTCAGCTCCCGTGTCGAAAGAGAGCCCTCTCACTTGTCGCTGGATTGCACGTGCCCTCCCATGACCTCTGCGTGGGATATGTCACCCAGAACAAACTGTTTCAACAGTGGACAAAATTACTGGCCTGTAAGTCCAAAAGAATTAATGAAGTTAAAGAAGTTAATTTTATATGTAAATGAAACATGTCAGCAGTGATAATGGTCTCCCTTTCTCCCCACACTTGTGTACAGGCACTTATTGGCTAGAAATACAATGAACTTCTGCATTAACCAGAGGACTAAATTAAGAAATAATATGGTGAAAGAGCTATTCCAATAGTTAGTGAATAATGTTAACATTCGTTGCACACCTCTGTAAGCCACACATTGCAGATGCTTGATGTACTTAACCTATAGTACCCTGAGCAACTCTTCTAGGTAACCACTATTACATTAACTTTACCATAAGGAAAGGGGGGCTTTGAGAGGTTAAGTGACTGGCCCCAAACTATACATCTACAAGTACTAAAGCAAGAATGTGAGCTTGCACCTGTATTCTCTCATTCTCTTTCTATTCTCGCATGGATATCGACAACAATCGGCCAAATACAGAATAACTGACTTCTATCACACATATATATTAGCCAATAGGTTAATGATATTCACTGTGGCCACTTCACAATTAACTAGAGCATAATTATTATTGGAGCATTTGTTCTCCTTTGCTTATGTCAAATGAGCCTGCTTCTGCCTCCTTCTTCCTCCTCAGATCACGGCAGCTTCAGAGTGCACTCCTACCACCCATCCTCTGTTTCTTCTGGGGTTTGAAAACGAGAATTTGAATTAATTCACTGACCCCCAGACTACTCAGTCTTGGAGAACCCTGCCACTTGACCTTCCGTGTAACTGACTAGGTATACTTGAGCAACTGGAATTTCTCAGTGACCAGAAGGAAAACCAGTAGCCAAGCTGACTTATAACATCAGAGGCCAACTCTGCTTCTTTTTGGTGGTTTCATGAGACTATTGGGAAAATTGACCTCTAGTTCTGGAACACCTCACAAATCATCTACATGTATTATCACCCCCCTCATTGCTACCTGAAAACTCCCATGTTACTGTAACTTCTGCCATCTTTCTTTCCCTCTTTCTTCTTTCTATCCTCCCTTCCTTTCTTTCTTCCTTGTTTCTCTCTTCTTCTTTCTTTTGTCCTTCATCTCCTCCTCCTCCTCCCCCTTCTTCACCTTTTTCTCCTCCTCCTCCTTTTTAAATGAACTTCATGTACAAAGGATTGTCTTACTCATAGGTCTCAGTTTAAGGTATAGTTTATGATCCCATATCACCATGAATCCCACAAGGACTCTTTCTTGTTTCTTATGTTATTCTTCCTCATTTTTCCTGATCCTCATTCCCTCCTCCTCAGCCTCCACCCTAATGTGTCTGATTTGTATTATTTGCATATGTTCATGTTTGCGGCAGGCACTGCTCTTGTCCTCCTTACATACTGATAGAACTTGTAGCTGGGTGCTAGCCATGACTACACCACTTAATATCGGCCAATGGGATATGAGCAAAAGTGATGTCAACCTCTAGGTTGTCCTGTAGACAGAGATGTGTCCTTGCCTTCCTCTTCCTTTTTCCCTTCCCCTTCCTTGTGATTGTGTGGTAGGAGGTGGGAGCTTGAGGTGAAAGTTGAGGGTGGCAAGGCAACATGATAGAAGCAGCCTGGGCCCCTGATGATTTGGAGCCATGATCCCCTCCCCTAAATTGCCTCTCTGAATTCTTACAGGAGAAAAAATTTATCCAGTTTAATCCATTGCTATACTTTTGAGTGCTTCTGTTGTAGACATTGATCCAATTTCCTAAATAAATATAGCACCTCTGCAAAATATGTAAGAGCATTTAATTAGTCTGCATGTGTTTCAAACTTTAAATAATAGCATTGTTTGGTTTCTTAGGCTTTTCACTCAGCACTATTTGAAAAAAATCTATGCTTGTTGCAATGAGCATACCTAGTTTTTTGCTGCTAAAGCTGCAGAAGAGGCTGCTGTGTGCCTCTACCATAGTATCTTTTTAAAAAAATTCTAGTGTTTATTGTTCTGAATTTCAAATATAATACATAATTGCCATGTAAAATATCACAGTGGTACAGAATATAGAAACGGAAAATTAGTCTCAATTCCAGCTCTCTCCCATCCCAAACCATATTTTCCTACACACTCCCCTAGTGATAGACACATAGATTACTTTTAAATTCCCACTACCACCACCACCACCATGAGGATAACTATGAAACGTCAAAATAATATTTTCTTGGGTATATATAGAAGAGAACATTTGCTGGTCATGGAGTAGTCTCATGTTTAATTCCATTAAGTTCTGCCAAATCACTTTCCAGAATGGCTATTCCAGTCTGCACCTCCATTAGCAATGCCCAAGGGCTCCATTCCTCTACACCCTGGCCTACAGCGTGTGTTATTTAAGTTTCTAATTTTTACTAGTCTCAAGTGACTCATCTTTATTTGCAGTTTATTAGTGTTTGTGTAATGGTTCATATACTTGTCAGCCATTTGGGCTTTCCCTTCTGTGAATTGTCTCTTCATAACCTTTTTCCAATTCCTGGTATACTTTTGATATTAATTCATGTTGGTTTTGGTTATGTCTATTCATGATCTTTCATAGCAGATGTCCTTAGCATTATTCATCAAGACCTTGTAACCATTTGATGTCTGTTTTTGCATTGGTCTGCAACCCATATCCAATGCCTACATGAGTGTACACCCCCAGCTGAAGCTTACTCATACCCCTGATATCCCCAATGTTGCTAAGCTGCCAGTAATCATCAGCTTCCAAGATCTTCCCTGGTAAGCCAACTCCCCCCTTCTCTCTCATCCCTTCTCTCTCTGTTTTAGTCACCAAAACTGAATATGGCTATCAAACGGTGACCCTCTTTTTTTCCTGTAGCCTCATTTACTTGCTCTGCACTTAAGGAGCAGAGGGGAGGGAACAGGATGCAATTGGGATCATGCAACTAGAGGCTAACACTTAAATCTTCATTATTTGGAAATGGAAATTTGGATGGAAATTTAGAGGGGAAACTTGTAAGGTCACTCCTAACTCTAAAAAGTCTGAGTCTTCAGAGTAAATGTGGGAATTTACAGAGCTTTTCTTTTTCTTTTGAACCAAGAGGTTTCCATTGGCTATACCTTTTATTTTCAACTTTGTTTTTACCAACCTCATCAAAAAGCCACTCTCCCTCTGACTTTGGTGATACTTGTCATCTTCACCTGAGCAAAGCCTGTTGACACTGACATCAGGAGATCATCAACATTGTTCAAACTGCGCTTTTTCTTTACAGGGTCCTGGGAGAATGTCAACCCATGAAATTCAGTGCAAAAATTTCATGGAGCTAAACACAGGAAAACCTTTTAAAAGGGCTTGACCAATGAACAAACCAGGTAGGGAATAAGGCTGATTTCATTCTTGGAATAGAAAGAGGAAAGATGCATCACTGCTGAGGGTCCTTGGAGTTTCCAGGGGCCTTTATGATATAACAGTTTCTTAGCTGTCACTTCTGGTCCTAATCATGGTTTACTGCTAAACTATTCAGTTGGTCTGTGGTGGTCAACACAAAATTGTACCACACTGATCACAGTGACGAGGATAAACATTATGATAGATTTTCTCTTGGGTGTTAACATTGCAGTATTTTCATAGAAAGTACTAACCAAGAACATTAGGAAAATAAAGATCTTAAGTGAATATTAACACCAATAATTGTGGTGTTTTATCCCACAGAATTAATTTAATCAGAGAGCTCTCAATGGTTTGACCTTTTATTCATCTATCCTGTTTAGGAAAATGCTAACAGTGGATTAACCCAACCAGCCTCTTTCTCTGATCCCATAGAGAAGTAGTCCTGGGACTTCCAGGCAAGAGGGAGGCATAGGTAGATACACTTTGCCTCCTCACATATCCAAAAGAAGGACAACAACAAATTTAAAAACAAAAAATAGCCAGAACTACCAGAAAAATCAGACTGTATGGAAGTCCATAGGACTTCCTTTTAACCAAGTAGCTAAAGAGGAAACATTCATCTAGATGGGTAGGAGGGGCAGTGACGGGCAGCTATGGCAGAGAGGCCTGGCAAGGTGGCAGCTGGAGGACCTGGCTGGGGAGGCACCAGCTGTAGGACTGGGTGGTCCCACATTTGTGTGTGGATAAACCGGGAGGAACAACTGGGGAGTCAGACAGACTGTGCAACCCAGGGTTCCAGTGCAGGGAAATAAAGCCTCAAAACCTCTGACTGAAAAAAAACCTGTGGGGGTTGCAGTGGTGGGAGAAACTCCCAGCCTCACAGGAGAGTTTGTTGGAGAGACCCACAGGGTCCTAGAATGTACCAAACCCACCCACCTGAGAATCAGCACCAGAAGGGCCCAATTTGCTTATGGATAGTTGGGGACGTGACTGAAAGTCAGCTGAGAGCCAAGTAAACAGCATTATTCCCTCTCGGATCCCTCCCCCAAATACAGAGCGACCATATAGCAATGTTGGTTGTCCAGACCTGGTGAACACCTAAGGCCCACCCCTTACTACATAACAGGTATGCTGAGACAAAGAAATATGGCCCAAATGAAAGAACAGATCAAAGCTCCAAAACTACAACTAAGCAATGAAGAGATAGCCAACCTATCAGATGCAGAGTCCAAAACATTGATAATCAGGATGCTCACAGAAATGGTGGCATATGGTCACAAAATAGAGGAAAAAGTGAAGAGGATGCAAAGTGAAATGAAGAAAAATATACAGGGAACCAACAGTGAAGGAAAGGAAACCAGGACTCAACAGTTTGGAGCAGAAGGAAGAAATAAACATTCAACCAGAATAGAATGAAGAAACAAGAATTCAAAAAAATGAGGAGAGGCTTAAGAACCTCTGGGACACCTTTTAATGTTCCAACATCCAAATCATAGGGGTGCCAGAAGGAGAAGAACAACAGCAAGAAATTGGAAACTTATTCGAAAAAATAATGAAAGAGAACTTCCCCAATCTGGCAAAGGAAATAGACTTTCAGGAAGTCCATGAAGCCCAAAGAGTCCCAAAGAAGTTGGACCCAAAGAAGCACATACCAAGGCACATCATAATTACATTACTCAATGTTAAAGATAAGAAGAGAATCTTAAAAGAAGCAAGAGAAAAGGAGACAGTTACTTACAAAAGGGAAGTTGTAACAGTTCCTTATGAGACTGTTCCTTATGTTACTTACAGTTCCCATAAGACTATCAGCTGACTTCTCAAAGGAAACCTTACAGGCTCAAGAAGGGGCTGGAAAGAAGTATTTGAAGTCATGAAAAGCAAGGACTTACAGCCAAGATTACTCTATCCAGAAAAGCTATCATTTAGAATGGAAGGGCAGATAGAGTGCTTCCCAGATAAGATTAAGTTAAAGGAATTCATCATCACCAAACACTTATGATGAAACATTAAAGGGACTTATCTGAGAAAAAGAAGATGATCAAAACTATGAACAGTGAAATGACAACAAACTCACAACTATCAACTGAATCTAAAACAAAAAATAGAACAAGAACAGAATCACAGAACTAGAGATCACACGGGGGTTATCAGTGGGGAGGGGCAGAATGGGGAAAAGGCTACAGGGAATAAGTAGCATAAATAGTAGGCAGAAAATAAACAGGGTGAGGTTAAGAATAGTATGAGAAGTGGAGAAGCAAAAGAAGTTACATATACAACCCTGGGACATGAACTAAGGGGGTGGGAGTGGAGGTGGTACAGGGTGCAGGGGCATAAAGTGGAGAAAAAAATGGCGCAAATGTAATAGCATGTGGGCGGGGCGGGGGGGGGGTTCACCATGGAAGAAAATAAACCTACCAAGACATGATCTGCTTGGGAAGGATAGATGACTGATCTCTCAAAGGAGAAGGGCCAAGAGCCTTTTCCTCAATGGGCTTTTATTGGGTTTATTTGCATAAGAATACAGGGTGTATATGTAAAGCTAATCAATTGTTGTCAGGCAGTAATGATCAAATAATAGATAACATTAAAAGAACTATGAGGGCTTATTTTGAGCCAGGGTCAGATAGCTAAAGGGCCATAAAGCTTTAGGGAAACAAACTCATTTCATGCTTGGACCCTTATCATTTAAATTGAGGGTATTAGTAAAGTAGGTTTCACAGGATTTTATGCTTTCTTTCTTAGGCCTGATTACTCCAGGGAACCCGCCTTTTCCAGCACAGGGCCATACCCACCTCCAGCATTGTTTCAGGCTTAAGTCATGCAGGGGAACTAAGACAGCCAAGAGATTAGGAGACTTCTTGCAGACAGAATGCAGACTCAGGCTATGTTAAAGCCAAGGGGCAAGAATCCATCATCCCCTTTTTCTACAGCCCCCCTAAGTCCTTCCCCAAGAGCCCCTTCATGACCATGCCTGTCTTAGGTCGTCCCTCCTTTGAGGAATTTTACCCATCTTTGGCTAACCAGTCATCTGCTTGGGGCCAGGCAGGGTGAAGTAAAGCGGCAGAGGTGGCACCCCTGCCAGGGAGATAAACTTTGAATCCTTAGTGGCTTAGGGTCCCAAGGTCTCTCACTCAGCCTTAGCCACAGGGGTTACAGCTTCTGAAACCAGGCAGGGTGGCTCCCAACAATAGCATAATCAATAAAGTATATTAAGAAAAAAAAAGAAGTAGTCCCACTGAGCGCTTGTGACAAAGGTCACACCATTGTCCCAACTGAGGCTCTTGACAAATTCATGTGTCCAACTTCATCTGGGCTTGAAGTGAATACATTCTTGAATTGCTACCCAAACTTACATCTGCTTCTTCTAGTCAAGCTTCAAGGTATACCTCCAAGATTTCCTCCTCCAGAAAGGCTTCCTTGAATTAACTGTCCCCATACTGAAGCAGAGTTGGGTGACTATCCTTTGGTTCTCCCATCAGCCTCTGCCAGGCCACTGAACACACTACACTGTGATTGCGTCTTGGGCATCTCCCTTCTACTGGAGAGACTCTCTGACATTTCTTACCTCCTCAACTCCAGTGCCTAGCACAGTGACTGGCACTTAATAAAAGTTTGTGAAACAAACAAACAAACAAACAAACAAACAAGTGTACAGAGTAAGAATTCAAGTCTACATCAACAGACATGACCAAGGGTGCTTACAATAACCTAAGACCTAGTCCAGGAGCTTGCATGCTTAAGAGAAAACAATAACAAAAATCCCTCCATCTGTCTGCCATGAGCTCCTCCATAAATCCTTGTCAGCCCCAAAGGCTGTAGTGGCTGGCCAAATGTTCAGCAGGACACACATTCATGCCAACCCCACGTGTACACTGTCCCCACTTCAAAGCAGGATGCCCGTCATCTTGCATGACAAGGCAAGATGAACTTAGTATAAAGACATGAGAGTAGTCAGCTGACCCAACTTAGAAAGTCCCTAAGAAAGTAGGCTTTCTCAATTGTAGAAACACATTCTGCAGAAGATAGATGCCAGGAAACAGTTCAGATAGGGCCCACATTAATACTTGATTGCAGTCACATTGTAGCTCAATACAGAAGGGAAGGGGGATAATTTGGGGAGAGGTGGACATACTAGGCAAAGGAGACCCATGTTCATAAGAGCAAGGGCTTTTGTTCACCTCTGCATTTGTGGGCACTAGAATAATGCCAGGTATGTCAGAAGTACTTAGTAAATATTTAAAGAATTGTTCAATAAAACCTTGATCGGTAATACAGCAGAGTATTATATTGTCACTGGTTGACTCTGACTGTGGTACTTTAAAAAATATTTTTTTATTTATTGATTTTAGAGAGAGGGTGAGAAGAAGGAAGAGAGGGAGAGGGAGAGATGGGAGGGAGGGAAAGAGAGAGAGAGAGAGAGAAACAGCAATTTGTTGTTCCACTTATTCATGCATTCTGCGGTTCCTTCTTGTATGTGCGCTACCTGGAGATCGAACCCACAACCTTGGCATATTGGGATGATGCTCTAACCAAGTACCAGCCAGGGCCTGGGTGTGGTATTCTGAGTGTTTTTTTCCCTGAATTTTTTTTTTTGGTTCTATTCAAATTTTCCACATGAGCATGCATTCCTTTTATAATTCCTTTTATAGTCAGAAGTGTTTCATGGACACAAAAAGGAAGTGATTGTGTGATGTGGTCATGTGGCTGTGTGGGTGGTACGGGCGGTGATGCTAGCCCAGAATAAAGGTTCTGCCCGCTCATTATTTCTTCATGCCTCCCTCCAAGGCGAAGGAGTATACCTTACACAGAGCAGTTAAGAATGAAAGGTCATTGTAGAACACAAAGCCTCCCCCCTCCCTCCTTCCCTTTCACCTCTCTTTCCCTTAGAGAAAAGAACTGTGTGGGTTGCATGGGAAGACAGTAAAGAGACAGGAAAATGATAGGGGTTTTCCATGCGCCCAGACAACTGTATGGGAATCCATTCTTTCACACCAAATGAGAAGTTATTTAAAAGACAAGTCCTATTGAGAATGGTGCATCTGGGTGGATCTTAGGACATTCTTAGTGTGCACAAGTGAAATACTCATTGTAGTCCCCATGCAGCCTGAGAATCTCCCAGTGCACTGAGTTTTGAGGATACCACCCCCTCCCCAGCTCCCTCAAACATCATCATCAAATGCTTTATATAGTTGCCAACGAGGAAACAATCAGCAAGGATTACTAATTCAAAGCAAGAATGAGTGAAGCCACAAATTAAGGGGTATGGGTAACAGAGAAAACTAAATGCTTTCAGCTGGATTTTAAGGGGAACTGGATCTGATGGACAAGAGGGAGAGAGAGCGAGCGAGCTCACATGCCAAGTCATAGGAGAAATTGAAAGTCAACTGTTCCCATCCGATTCCATGTCAAAATCACTGGATTTACCCATATCCCTGACCGTGACCAAACTCATACCTCATTTTCTCACTGTTGTTCTTCTTGGTCTCTGCCCGGATTTGTCATCCGTAAAGTTCTATCTCATTATCTGACCAACATGGGATCCCAGGCTGTGATGCACTCTTCTCTCTTCATTCCTCACCTCTCTGGCCACTGCTTTAGGATTCTGACATGAAAGAAGAGGCTCAAGAAATACTGTGAATTAATTATTTGAAATTTTCTTTTTGAGGATTCTTTTTTCATTAATGTTTGGTGTCTTCCTCTTAAACCTTTCTTTACTCTTGCTCAGGAAACTGACTCCTAGATTTGTATAATTCTCAGAGTTCAGATCAATTCTTATGAATGTGAATGCCAAATTGGCTTGTCTAGCCTTGAGTTCTGACCTTCATCCGGTGCCTCCAGACTCCAGCTGCTCTTTCTGTGAGTTTTCTCTCCTTCAGCAAGGAAAGCTAATGTTCAAAATCCTTTTGTAGCTCTCACTAGGCTCAATTCTCCTCTCATACATTGTAGTTTTCATCTTCAAAGTTTCATTTGAAAGACAACGTAGAGATGTTAATAATGTCTTTAATTACATTCCTCGTTCATGGGATGCTGTTACACTGGTTAGATACATAGCTATCTGATCGTTCATCACATAGATCTCAGAAATAATGTTGAAGTGGGCTTGATTCTGAAGGCTGAAGCAGGGTAACAGGTTATGGCCAAATACTGAGCTGAAACCAAGGTCTGATGAATTCCTACTTACAGACGTCTCTTTAATGAACCCAGGGGTCTGGGAAAGGCAGAGTCCAGCAACAGAAGACAGTATGCTATGTTTGAAAGTCTGACTGTGGCTTAATTACTGAATCATGCTGGCCTCCCTCTTTTTCTTGAGATGCTTCTAAGTCTTTATGCAAAGATCGCTTGCAGGTCCACACCTTTCAGGCCTTCATGTGTCCTTGGGTGAGTTTAAATACCTGTTACACATATATACACATAAATATTAATATTTGAGTGCCTGCTATATAACAGGACCTATATATTATGTCAACTCACAGTCATTGGTGCCAATTCAGTGCCAACAGGAATTCCTAATTTGGGGTACAGTGAAGAAGAAAACTGTATTCAGTGCAACACAGCTCAGTTGTGATACAGCTCAGCTGTGAAAACAGCATGGATGTGGGGCCAGGCCCCTCTGCCACTAGACAGCTCTGCTTCTTGCTGCTCTGCTTTGCACCAGGCTGCTCTTCCACATGCTGGTATGCTCTTGCGAGACATCTTCTGTGCTTCATACTCAGTGTTTCAACTGTGGCTGGGGAAATGCAATCTTTAGTCTTCGATGGAAAGGGAAAGTGCACTCCCAGAGCCAGAGGGGAGATGACTTATATAGACAGAAGCCCCTGTCCCAGGACCCTAATTGGTTTTTCCTCATGCAAATGAAGACTCCAAATCCTCACAGTTTGATTGGTCCAAAATGCACTGTTCCAAATGGAGCTGCTCTGATTGGTTGGTGAAGAAGCTGCTGGGGATAGAGTTGTAAGCTCTGACTGGATGGGAAAAGCCTTAGTCCTGATGGTTGAAATAGGACTGCAGGAACTGCTTTATAAGGGCTGGCTCAGATGGCAGAGACAGTTCAGGCAGTCCATACAGTGCAGAAGGTAGGCTTAGTGCAGGCTTCTCCCTGAAGTGCAGTTTGTGTGAGAGACCTCTGTATAAAAGGCTTCTAGGTTCTGTTTTTTAAATTTGAGCCCATTTAGCCACCAGGAGCCCTTTTTGGTAGGTATCTTCTTTCTCAGGGTCCACAGTTGTAAGAAGGGGGACTCAAAAACCCCAGAATAATCTTCTGGAGGGCAGGCCCCTGGTGGTACAGGTTTCCCTCACTAAGTGAGTGAGTGTTCTAGGAACCCATCTGTATCAGTGTACCAGCTGGTGTTGTTGTGAGAGGCTGCGCTTAGCTTCAGTGAATTTTGTTTGAAGACTCAACATGTTTACCAACTTCATGATGAGTGATTTATGAGCATACCTGTCCACACTGTGCTGAAGAGTTCAGCAGTTTTTGACCCAAATGTCATGACCCCTGTTCCCCACCCTCATTATTTAACCAGTCTCACCATGAATGATTTTCCTTTTGTTTCCCTGGATGACAGAAGTCCTCAAAGGGAAGCATTGTAGCCATGTGGAAGAGGTGAAACAAAAAATGGCAGAAGCACTAAAAGGCATCAAAATGGAAGAGTTCAAAAACTGTTTTGAGTAGTGGGAAAAACATCTCTATAGATATATTGCATCAAATGGAGAGTACTTTGAAGGTGACTGAAGTTTAAACATGTAAGAACAGTTATACAATTTTTATAAATAAATTCCATTTTTGGGTTCCCCCTTCATATATGCTAGAAAGTTTTAAATATATATATGTATATATATATTTTTCTAATTTTTAGAATAATTCTATGGGTAACTTCCACTTTAATATGGGGGTTGAATATGCATATTCTTATATTTTCCCACAAAAAGAACATTAAAAGAATTTTCTCTGGAAACACAAACCCACAAGGACAAAGAGAATGGAAAAGAAGGTAACACAACAACCTTGTAGAAGCTGGAAGCAGATGGATAGGTGGTAATTGGCTTGGAAGTAGAATTAGCAAAGACCTAAGCCCAGAGTAAGGGAAGCCCATCAATAAGCTGATTTACGCTATAGAATCCCAGAAAGGCTGGACGCTGGAGAGTCCGGAGACCTATGGGTGTGTAGGTGTGGACGGGTTCTGAAAACAGAAAGATTGGTTGAAAATGGGACTAAGAGAAGATCTTAAAAGCTTCAAGAACATGAAGCCAACACAGGAAATTAGCATGTCTGCAAAGATTTGAGAGAAAATTCTTTTCAACCCAGAATTCTCTGCTTCACTATCATACACATAGCAGGGTAAAAGGAAGGCATTTGAAAAGATACTCAAGTCTTATAAAATTTACCACCAATGCACCCTTTCCAGGAGGCTACTAGTGTATGAGTCATATGCCAAAGTAAGCAAAAGAAGAGATAAGCTAAGACAACTAAAAACATTAGATCCAGGAAACAGAAGATCCAATATAGCACAAGGGGAAGGGACTCTCCCGGAGGAGAAAGTCTACAGTCAAAACAAGAGCTCAATGTCATAGGCCTAGAAAATGGCCATCTCAGATGCAGCTGGAGGTGAGACCATGAAAGTCAAAGCTCCCGGATGTGCTCAGCCACAGGGAAAGGAGATACACACTCCAGCGGAGAGCACGCGATGAACAGTGATTAAGGATGTTGAAAACTAAGGTAAGAAAAATGGAAATAATTACTACCTCTAGAAAAGCTACATAAAAAGGGAAATGTAGTTATAATAAACTACATGGATTAGATGTAAATAATTTTATACAACAATGCAAACGTTTAGTAATCTAACCCCCAAAAGGATATAACTGTAGTAGAAGACTTTAAGAAAGCACATGGAGATGAAATCTGAGGGTAGGTCCTCATCTATGGTAGTGAAAGAAGAGCATATCTAAAACTACAAAGCAAGAAATAGTACAGACTAGTCATTGACACACAGGGCAGTGAGTGGAGGAAGGAAAAGTAAAGGAGGCCTAGGCTTGTAGGGAGTGGGCATCGGGGCGTGGAGGGGCAGGAGAAAACAGTGTTCCCTTCTGTCGGTTCTCATGGACTGGAGTGCATCCCTACCCCACCTCCAATCTACATGTTGGAGTCCCAACCCCCAATACCTCAGAATATGACTTCATTTGGAGATGGGGCCTTTAGAGAAGTAATTAAGTAAGATAAGTTCATAGGCATGACCCCAGTCCAAGCTGACCAGTCTCTTTACAAGAAGATATTCAGACACACAGAAGCACCAGGCACATGTGCAGAGAAAGACCCTGAGAGGGCACGGCAGAGGCGGGAGGCTGGCGGGGGGTGCTCAGGAGAAATCAAACCTGTCGGCACAATGATCTTGGACTTTCAGCTTCCAGAGCTGTGAGAAAAACAATTTCTGTTTGTTTGAGTCATCCAGTCTGTGGTATTTTTATGGCAGCCTGAGCAGACTAATGTATGGTGATGAGTTATGTAAAACTTTGACTTTTTAAACCATGTACCTGTGTTATTTCCACAGATTAAAAAAAAATAGTTCATACATAAAATAAATGCATGAAGCGCCTCTTATAAGAAAGAAAATGAGATCAAATTAGTGGCGACTATGTGCTGAATCTAAAGCCAGGGGCGTCTCACTCTGTGCCCAGTGACATCCCGGTTTCTCCGGAAGTCCAAGGGGCACCACCAAGGCCAAGTGTTGGCATTGCCTTTGTCCTCTCACATGGATGAGCTGGCACGCTATGTCTTTCATCTACTTTTAGAACCAGGCTCTGGACACCACAGGCTCTCAAAAGCCAAATGTGATGGTTAATTGCTAAAACATGTCTGGGTGTGTCTGTATTTCTGAAAGAGATTTGAATTGGTAGGCTGAATAAAAAAGATGACCCTCACTAATGTGTGTGGGCACCATCCCATCCATTCAGGGCCTGCAGAGATCCAAAAGCTGGAGAAAGGGCAAAGGGCAGCTCTTTGATTGAGTCGTGACAACCACCTTCAGCTGCCCTTGGATGTCAGTGCTTCCTGCTTCTTGGGCCTTCAGACTCGGATGGGAACTTACACCATTGGCTTTCCTGGCTCTCAAGCCCTCAGACCTGGGCTGAGTTTACAACCCCAACTATACTGATTTGCCAGTTTATAGATGGCCATCATGGGATTTCTTGGTTTCTATAACTGCATGAGCCAATTTCTATAACAAATCCCTCTGTTTATCCATCCATCCATCTATGCATCCATCCAACCAATTTGTTCTGTTTCTCTGGAGAGCCCTAATACACTCGGAAATCATGTCTTTGCTTCTGTATGTTCTGCTCCAGGCAATCTGAAACATCACTGCTGGGCTCTTTCCTTAAGCATTACTCCATCATATCACCCTAAAACCATCAATGGCTCCCTATTATGTTTCTCATTAGGCCTCTCTTTGGATTGATTTGTATTTCTCTTTAGAATCCATTGCAAAGCCGTGAAAGGAACATAAACTGGTGGGTAGGGGTTGGCGAGAGATCTAGGATCCTCTAGCCATCTCAGATGTTGTGTTTTTTCTAAATCCATGCTTCACAAACTTCTTTGGTGCATGATGTAAAGCAGAAAATATATTTTACCTGGCAACTGTGCACATACACACAGGCATGTACAAATCCACATACATATATGAAATGGGAATTTCAGAAAACTAAACTTACTCTTATGTGTGGTATGCAGTAAAATTTTTTTATGCTACTGTAGTTCTTTTTATTTTTAGTGCTCACTGAAACTGTCTTTTAATTTTACAATCCATTAATGGATTAAAGGCTATAGCTTGAAAAATATTGTCTCAAGTTTACAGTGAGGTTAACTTTTATTCATTTGCTCTCATAATACTGTGAAGAATGTAGAGCAGATTCTAATATCCTAATTCCCATATTGAAAACATTTTTAAAAGTAGGATTCAGAGATTAACACACCTAAGGTCACTCAGCTAATCTGGGGCCAAAGCCCCAGCCTTTCTGCTGTGCCAGGCTCTTCCAGCCCCGCTTCTAGCCCAGACTCACTGGCAAGCTGTTAGAAAAGACAGTGGGTGTGTTAGATTCTTTCAGGGGCAAGTAATAGAAGGTGCAGTCATTTGTGGCTTAAATTATAAGAAGTAGTCACTGTCTCACATAATTACTTTAGAAGTAGGGTTGATTATTTCAAGAGTCAAAAACACCATCAAACACTCAGGTTCTCCCACCTGCTCTGACACCCTCAGTATTTGTGTCTTAGATTGTTTCTTTCATGGTCTCAAGAAAATAGTCCAACTATGACGGCCTCAAGAACAATTTCCAAAGCCCTTTTCTCCCTTAGTAAGAGTGAGGGGTAGTTTCCCTGAAGACTTTTGTGCCTCCTGGTTCAGAACTGCAACATTGCAAGCCTGCCCTAACCTAGCCACCTGCAAGCAGGGAGGACCTGCCCTCAGGCTCAGACTCAGTCTGTGGGACTGAGCAGAGGTGGAGTCTCCCTAGAGATCCTTAACTTCACAAAACCTACAGAAATTTCAACTTCCATTTACCCAGGAAGCAAGTGAGGGTGGAGGGGCGGCAACACTTGAGTAGGCAACCAAAAGTGTCTTTTACAGAGGGTGTGGATAAAACTTCCCAGAAGGTGAAGAACACCACGATCTCTCTCTCATTTTCCTCCCTTCCTTCGTTTCCAGTTAGGATGCCTGATTCCTTCAACTCCCCTTCAGTCCCATACTCTCCTCCACCTGCCTCTGGTCCCCAACTGTCTCAGCTCCTGAATATCCAGTCTCTAATCCACTCTATGCCAATTTAGACCCTCCCACCCACTCTTTGCCATCAACCTCATTCATTCATTCATTCATTCATTCATTCATTCATGTAATTACCCAGTTGTCATTCTTTTCCTGTTTATAACCCTGGCTATATGGCAGACACGGAACAAAGCCATGGGAAAACAAAGATAAGTAAGAAAGAGTCTGCCTACAAAGGCCCTATTTTAAACACAATGCACATGCACATGTGCACTCAAACTTGGCATCTGCTATTCTGAATGCACAGGGTGGCGTGTAGCTCAGGGCCTCTAGGAAACAAGAGCCAGAGGGAGGGATCAGGGTGATACTAGTTTGTTTGGGAGAAGCACACCTTTGGGTAGTAGGATGAAGAAAAAAGATTGAGGCCCAAAGTAGCAAGTAAAGTAGGGAAAGAAAAGGAAGGGAAGTAAAAAAGAGGGGAAGCAGTGTGCTGTGATGCATTTCCATATGGGCTACTGCCTCACAAGGAACAGTCACAAGAGATAGTGCAGGTGGCTGGGAACGGGGTTTCTCTGGGCAGGAACTCAGGGGTTGTCCCGAAGAACTTCAAAGAGCAGTTCGGGGAGAGAGGAGAAGAAATTAATCAGCCTGGCTCCCTCCCATCTCTGGATTCCAAAGGATAAAATTAATCCCATGGTCAAAATGAATCCTCTGAACTTCTGAGTTATGTCATTTGGCCCCCGTGGTGCCCCCTGTAATGCCAGATCCAAGCCCTGTGTTGTGTGGCTTCATCTGATTACCGAAGCGGAGGGGCACTGGCCTGTGTGGCTGAGGAGCGCCATAGTGGGCAGCTGAAGACTGTTAAGGTGCTCAGCCCCTGACGATCACACTAATGGCCTTTCAGGGAAAACACAGATGCGATTTTCTGTTAGTCTCTTCTCTCCTTTGAATGACGTTTTGATCTTTACACCCCTTAGCCCATGCCAACTTATAATGTGTGATATTGTGACTCTATAACAAAAAATACACAGTTGGTCTTTCTTCCAGTTTCAGATACACAGCTCCCCAAACCCTTGGAATGTCCTAAGTGACAACAGCCCTAAAGGTGTCTTCTTAGGGTAATAGGTGACTGGAAAACACCAAAGGATGGGGGCTGTCTGCCAGGGGAACCCGTGTGGCTTTAGAGGGCTGGAACGCTCAGTCCCCACCCTTTGACCTTTTTACTAAGACAACCTACACTTAACAATGACCATTATGGGGAATGGTCCACTTAGACATGCGCTTGAAAGCAAAAGATTCTCAAGCAACAAAAAAAATGGGGATACCTATTTTAACTGGAACGCAGAAGCCTCCAAAAGGTTTCAAAATTCCAAAATAGCTTCATGGCAAAAGGCTAATGAAAAATTAACAACACAAGAGGTTCCTAAAACAAAAGACTGTGAGACCGACTCGATGACTCCTCCCCATCTTCCTTTATCTGAGCACTCGCTAACCCTCTGTCTGCATTGCCCTTCCACTCTGGAGACCACGGGACACTCATAAACTCCACTAAATTATCTAACAGCTGCAACAGCTTCAAAGTCAGAAACCTAAAACACCTGGGCCTCTTTCACACCCTTCTGTGTCCATCATCAAAACACCGGCTCAGAAATCTGTGTGTCCGTTGCACCCAACCAGGACACTGGAAAAACGGTTGTATGTACTCAAAGGTTCCGTCAAACTCTTTTGCAGCAGCTCAAGGCTCCTAGTATCTACCCTTGAGGTGCTGAAGGGACTCCCAGGGATTCTCCAGTAAAGTGCTGTTAGTTATGCCCTCACACAGCCAACAAGAAAGTAAAACTAAAATTAGTGGAAAACCTTGCCACATTCTGGTAGATACCGGGGCTACACTCTCTACTATAAACCCCACCCGTTTTGGACATTGCACATGGGATCCTAGGAAAACTCTCAGAAGCTGAGAGTGAGAATTCTTACCAAAGTCAGCTTTCCTCCATCTCTGTAGTGTCCAGTAAGAGGAAGGTAAAATTTCAGGTGGTCCCTTTCTTTGCAAATCTGGACCCACTGATTGTCCATTCTTTCTCTCCTGGGAGCAGCAATTTCTTTTTGGCACAACATATTGCCATCAATAAACACATTTTCCATTTTTTGTCTGCCACTCACAAATTTAGTGCCTTTCTGTCTTAACTAAGCACTTATCAATGCACTGCAGTCATAACTTTTGCAGTTTGAGGTGCGACAGCAAAACTAGCACAAATTTCTTTTTCCTTTATCAATTTTACAGATAGATTTGCTCTTACCATAGATCTTAGCAAACTCAGCACGCTTTTTTTTCTTTCCTTATTAACGTAAAAACTTTCACCTTTTCACTTAAAGGAAGCACTTTACGGCTTCTCTCGGGCGTATCTGAGTCACCGACGTTACTCTCTGTACACTTGGGGGCCGTTATCAAAGTCAAACACGGGTTCCTTGAGCATGAACGCTGCAGAGCCCTCGACAGGCAGTCTGATGACCTAGAGGGCTAGTAAGTGGCTAACAGGTGGGGCAGGTTACAGCCTGGAGGTGCAATTCACGTCCTGGGGGCAGAACGGAGCAGGACTGGCAAGATTTCATCACGCTACTCTGAATGGCGCACAATTGAAAACTTATGAATTGTTCATTTCTGGAATTTTTGTCTAACATTTTGAGGCCACAGCTGACTGTGGATAACTGAAACTGCACAAAGAAAAATCCTGAATAAGCGGAGAGTACTACACCCTTATTCTAGTAGTTAAGATCCAGGAATTAACCTGTGTATCACATTTTTGCTGATTCCTTCTCTTTAAGGTTCTAAAATGTATTGATTATCAGACTGGATTATATCCAACATCAGTTTGGTGGCTTTACTTAAAAAATGTTAAGCAGGTGCACCAGGCAGTTTTAGGTGTGAGAATGCAGGGCTCTCACAGAGCCCTGTTCTGGTGGGAGCGGCAGACAATACAGAAACAGACAGATGTCAGTTTCTGACGAGCATTACGAAGAAAATAAAGCAGGGCAGGATACTGAGTGATGCAGCAGGGATGCTTTCCTTCCATCTCTCCAGAGGTCTCAATTCCTTTGTACCTCAGAACGTTAGCAAGTGAAGTTTCCCTGTCTGGGTCCCCTTCCCCTTCCCTGTCACTCATCCTTTGGGTGGGTTCCTCTCACTGTTTCTTCAGAGCTCAGCCCAAAAGCACTTCCTGAAGGCAGCCTTCTCCGGCCCTCCAGAAGAGAACAAGTTCAGGTTCCCACTGAGTCAGAGCATCAGAGGTTCTTCTGAGCACACGTACGACGGCGTGTGTGTGAAGTTGCTCAGCACCTCTGACTCCTCCAGGTCACAAGCTCAGGAAGGCAGGAGCTGCGAGCCTTCTTCACGCCTGAGTCTTCAGGGCACCTTGCAGTTTGCAGTGGCTGCCCAACGACCAAATGCTAGATGTCTGGTTAACTTGCAGTGTACCGCAACGTTCAATTAAACAGAGAAGTGGGCTTCCCGAGCCTCATCACACTGTGCTTAGCCCTGTAGGCCAGTTAAATAACTTTGGCAACTTCTTTCTATAGAAAGATTGACCTACATAATTCTGTTTCATTTGATTATGAATATCAATACTAGCTTATGTCACCATCTTTTCATGTCACTTTAACAATCTTTATTACTATTGGAAACCTGTGTGGACTCAGCTACAGTTTTGGTTCATCTTTTATTTGTAAAAGATTGAGTCATAAATAGGCAGAATCAACCCATGCTTTTATTTTCATTGCATATAAAAATTTCATATGAAGGTATTGATGTACAGTACTATCCCCATGGGCTGTAAGAGAGGCTAAGAAACCACTAAAAGAATCATCATTTGTAATGCTCACACACAAGTTACCACTCTGAGAACATTATCTAAGGAAATAAAATTAAAAACAACTAAAATCAGTAACGAAGGATGTGTTTTTGTAATTATAGTGTCCCCTTTGTACTGTGTAAAACAAAAGTAATCAAATTCCTTTGGGCCAGGGCTGCTAAAATCTACAGTTTGTGTCAAGAAATAAAACAAAATAATAAAGGCTCATTTTTCCTAAAAAAGAATTTCTCCTTTCACTAAGCCATGTTTTCTGAGGGCTGGGCAGCAGTGGAAAAAAGTTTCCTCATCATCCACTGTGAATTTTTCATAGCTTTTTGGAGCTGGCCATTGTGAAAGGTTAATTTTAAAATTCTAAAGCAATATAAGTTTTGCAGAAACAAATTCTAGAGAACGGTAAATCCTTTATGCTATGTCAATTAGCATCATATAAAACATTTATCATATGGACTTACATACAAAAAATTTGGTTGATCTTAGTTGAAGAAAAATTCAAGGGTTAAAAACGACATTTTTCATGTTATATCTTTTCTTAATATGATAGGAAGCGATGAATAAATGATTAACCAGCAGGTGAGACCCTTGGCTCTAGTTTCAAATCAGATTCACTTGAATATGTGCTCCAAGTGCCAAAAGTACTGTTCATAATCAGTGGACAAGAATGTATTTTCCCAGTAGTGTTCGGGAGTAGGAAACAAACGAATGTAACTAACTCAAGATTAACAGGTGGGGAAAACATCCATCCCACACACCGCGCTGCTTCGTGGCAAGGAGTCCTTAAGTTTGTGTCTCAAAAGGGTCTCTGAATCTTCCGGAGGCTGTCTGTGGTTTTGTAAGATCCAGCCACCACCAGAAAACCAGCGGATTCAAAGCTTGGATGTGAAATGCCCAGCCCTAGCCTCACCATAACCTTACTTTCAAATGCAGCAAAACAGAAGAAAATATTGGTTAAAGTTAAGGCACAGCCCTGGGACCAAAGACCTGCAGCTATGTTTTTAAATTTATATATCTTTATGTATTTTATAGTTTTTCTTGAATTTCCCATAAACAAGCTCTAAGGTGACAAGACTATATTACAGGAGAAAAGAAAATGTACAAGGAGTATGTATACACACCATTCATTCTCTCACCAAGAGTTTCCAAATATATCAACACCATCCCATCATGGGACGATGTTTTAATAAGAACTGATAATTTACAATTAACATTACAGTATGTACATTACAATAAATACATGGTTGTAAACAGACAAACAAGACTGTATTACAGGTAAGGTCATTTGGTGAGAAAAAAAATGCATGGCACAAAAAATAAATAATGCATCCAAAAATTATCATAAAGCTTTCCGTGAAATCCATTTCATTCAAGTTTTTTCCTTATCTGCAATTTGTTCTATCTACATTATTTTGTTGTGAATTTTAAGTGACGTAAGAGAAAATAAAATTAAAACAGCATCGTTATGTTTAGTAACTTGCAAGCTGAAATGTACTGGTTTTATGCAAACTTGGACATTTTTTCCCCATACAGTACCCAGGTATTGCGTTTTCTTATGGCATTTTAGGGAACGTAAAGCCACTTGTGAAAGGATGTTATTTTTAAAGCGGTGTATAATTCTGAAGCACACTTGGGCGAGAGCGAAGGAGAGAGAAAAGGGAGAAAGAAGGGAGAGGATAAACTGACCGTACAGTGCATTCGTCCCTGTCTCTTGGGTAATAGGCATTTCCTACAATTTGATTGTCAGTCAGTGGGTATCTTCACCACGTGTGACCATTAAAAAATCAACAAATTGAAAAAAGAAAGCATCTCTTTTTTAGTGCAGTTGTAAACCCTTTCAGGTCTGGATTTGTTTGTCACATATTGCTGTTTAAAATTTTTTTTTCATTATTAGGATTCTAGGCACTCTGTGGGGGAAATACCAAGTATTAGAGGGAGAGGTGGGAATGCGAGTATTTTGGAAAAGGGAATAAACTGTAGATTCTTTGCCTTTTCCTCTAGACCTCCAGCAGGGATAAATAACTAAAACAGAAATGAGTTTCTGGACAAACATAGGACATTATCTGAAAGGTTACTGTCTTATCTTCACAGGGGAAGGAGGTGGAAATCTGATCATTAATTAGTGGATTCCTATCCCGCTCTGAGTAAAAGATCAGAGCTTCGCAAGTTCCCCACCAGTGGATCTTCAGGGGATTAAAATAGGAGCTCTCTTCCACTCAGGTCATTTCCCTGGCTGATTATATGCTACTCGTCTCCAGAAGGCTTCCTGCAGCATCCCAAATATAAATGTTTTTCAGAGTTACACTGCTTCTTCACTATTTATTTTCCATTTAGTCAGATACTGCCCCCGCTTAGTTCTACGTCAATTCTTGGATATCCATGTGAAAAATGACTTGGGCTCCAAACTCCTCATAGAGAAGGCAAACACTTTTTAAGAGCTGAAATGGGAAGAAAGTCCATGTGAAATAAATGCCCCAAGATGCCAACTGAAGGTAAATGCTGGGAATGAATCTCTAAAATTGTAATCAAGTTCTTGGTGCTAAATTCAGCCAAGAGTGATTTCTAATTTTTATTTCTGCAGAATCTTCCTACCCAACCCACTACCCCAGGGTGGCACTAGATGGCCGAATGCCTGGCGCTGGTGCCAGCGCTGACTTCTTCCCGCAGTGTGACTGCGGCGGTTCTCCTCTACAAGACATACTTACAGAGAGCAATGGCAACCGACAACGCAGTTCCCGCTTGCTAGGTGCTTGTCCATTAAGGAAGGGTGGTTGCTACACTTTGAGCCATTTTTCAAGAATACTCCTCATACAGTCTTAATCCCATGGTAAAATCATAGAAACAAGGGAGCATTAACTGTACTGGTGTTTCTGAATATATTCTGGTAATATTTTTAAAACTGCCTAATTAGCTGTTACCTTTTCTCTGTAAATCAAGTCAAAAGCTAGTAAAAGCTAGTCATTCCATGTGAGTGACCTCACAATAAAAATGAATGCTAACTCTAACCTACCTGTTTTTCCCATCCATCAAAATGGCAATGATATAGTCAATGAGACCCTATCTATGAACATGGACAGAGGTTCAAACACACGCTAAACAATAAGGCAGCACAAGGAGCAGAAAGTTTTCTGGCTGCAGCTGACCATGGAAACAATAAAAGTGAGCAGGGCGTGTGTGGGCTGTTACGAAGACATGCACTTGGGAAATGAGGGTCTACTGACATAGCAAACAGTTACCCGAAGACACTAAGTAGGAAAATATCTAAAAAAGGCTGACCACTGTAGCTACTGGGTATTTACATATCTCTCATTTGCTTCAGACAACACCAACTGATGATTGAATGTCCGTGAGGCTTAAGACACATTTAGAAAGGACGCACATCGAAGTTTCACTGAACGAACACTTTGCACACCGTGAAGGAAAACGCCAGAGAAGAGCAACTCTGCCCATTGGAAGAGAGTGGAACAGAAGGCAACGCAAACGAAGACCTACAAAAAGAGCTTCTTGCAACATAAAATTAGTTTTCGCTTAAAATATGGAAGTCATTGGTATATAAAACAATGAATCACTACAAATCAGTTAATTGCTATGAACTATAAGGTGCAAGTAAAATTCGTAAATTAGATTTATCCAGTGTAGCACAGATTTGTACTGAAAACTTGCAAGTTACTCCTTAGAAAAAAATAACCAGTGGCAAATGAAGTTCTGAACAGAGTTTTTTAAATATAATACCTCAATACATTTAATAATAAAAGTAAGCTCTACAAAAAATCCGTTTTACATATCATACAAAATGTAGAGGTCGGTGCAGCTCACTGAACCACACTATTCAGTCATGTATCAGGAAGACTTGAAATTAGAAAATTATGTGATTTCTGTGGCTCATCTTCCTCCTGGTAACAGATTCACACTGTGTCTTGTTCCTGACCCATGTGCTGCTTCATTCATTAGTTCACTCCGTCTGTGTAATGCCTTCTTTCCGCCGAAAATATTGCAAACAAATAAAAAAAGAAAGAAATCCCGAGTCATATCAACTTCTGGGCTGTCAGATGAGCCACGCTGTCTTGGAAACATTTTGGAGTTGATTTTTCTCTGCTTTGTCAGCATTTCCAAGCTGAAATCTTGTTGAAATGCTGTTCGTGAAGATGTCCCCCTCGCTCTGATGACATGGAGGTGAAAAAACTGGTTACAATATTCCTGAGCGCCAGACTGAGTAGTCAAGGTCAGTTTTGTTCAACAAACGTCCTGGCAGATGACAGTGAGGTGTGACCATGGTTGTGGCATGTGACATGCACTTTGGAAACAACTTTTCTACTAAAAAAAAAAAAGGCGTGAAAGTCTTTTGCACTGTTACGTGTCAGGAGAATGATCGTCTATTGCAGAGGCTTCGGGCTGGCTTCCCTCCTCTTCCCCTACTGCTTCCTCTTCAACCTGTTCATCAAGGGGGATTTCGGTGGACTCTGAGTCTTGAGTACAGAGAGTCTTGGAGTCACTGCAGCTAGTGTCTTCTTCTACTTGACTTCCACTGTCCTTTTCAGTGTCTGACTCGCCATCCTCCTCCAAAGTGAGTTCAAACTGGAACTTCTCGGTCTGACCCTGCCGGCCCTCCTCCTGGTCATCAGGTGCTGGGGAGGGGCTCTGAGGAATTGTGCTCTGGTACCATTCACGATTGTCCTCCAAAGTGTCCAAAATATCCTGGGCATCAGGGTGTACAAGGTCTGCCCATGTCTCCCAGAGAGGATGAACGATATAGTCTATGAAGCCCACCTAATTAAAAAGAAATCCAATTTGAGTACAGGACTTAGGACTAAGGAAGAATGGAACAGCCAATATATAGGTGAACTGAGATAGCGGAAATAATGTCATGTGCTCCATATGGATTCAGATAACTGAATTCACTTTAGAATTCAGATTAAACTGTTCCTACACCTGTAAATACACTATGTGAATATAGTGTATTCTTAGTGTATATAGTCATTGATGAATATAATGCCATAAGAATATATAAATGACTATATGTACATAAATCATAATAATGAAGGAGCTTTTTGGCTTATAAACACTAATGTAAAATTAAACTTACAAAAATGAAGTACAACAGTGGCACCTTGGTACTTGTTAATTCGTTCTGGAACTTAATGACGGGTACCGAAACCTATGAGTATCAAACAGTGAAGTATTTTCTCTTGAGGGGTTGGCATCATGACTCAAACAAGTTCTAGCAAGTGCAATGAGTCCCGAGCAAGGCCAAGTGCTGAAATATATTTTTCTTGTCAAAATGTGAGGAGTACAGGGTTTGACAAGTTCCAAATCTAACAAGTACCGAGATACGATTGTAATTTAAAAATCACTAAAATACAGTGTGATGTGGATACAATGGAATCAAATGTTGAAGGTGTGGCTTTGTTCTCCCTGAAAGCTTTATGCTTCATGCCTCACCTGTGATTTTTCCACAGATGCGTTGTGCTTGTCACACATTGGACTTATCTCCATGCCCCGCTCCCTCTCTCGGTCCCCCTGGCGGAAGAACTCCTCCATGATGCGGTCCGTCCACTGGCGGTACAGCTGGAGAGGCTTCGTGGGGTTGCTCAGGTCCGCGCAGTGCACCATGTTCTGGAGGACCTAAAATAGACGAACACTTTCTCTATTCAGCACCTGCTCCTTTAAATTTTTTTTTTTTTTACTAGCAGTTCACATGAAATGACTGTGACAATTAAAAATACATGTAGTGTAAGATCCATTCCAAACAGTTCAACCATGATGTGTCTGTGTCTGGTTCACACTTATATTAATAGCCCCAAATTATGCCACCTCTGCTGCATCTGAGTTTCAGGAGAAACTGTTCATACGCATGGCTGATTAGATTCAGAGCTGTGTAAGTGGCTAGTTTTGTGGGATGTTAGGACTTTTTTTTTAATGCATATCCAAATGAAACAGTATTTCATCTGGTTAGTTCTAAAGATAAAGAATTTGGATAAAATTGCTGCTTATAATTACTAAAATCATTAGCTGGGAGAAAGGAGAGATGAATCGTATCAAAGCTAGACACATGTGACCATTCAAGCAATGCTTTACCTGAATCCGATCAGAATAATTATCAAGCAGCAGCACTCCAGAACTTGTCACTTTCTTGGTTTCAACCATAGTTTTCAAATCAGCCAGTAGATTCATGTGTTTTGACATGTCTGTTGCAAGTACCTTAAAAATAAAGAGTATTTTATTAAGTAAAAAAGTCCAGAAGCAAAAAGAGTTTGCAGATAAAAGTATCATGCAGAACGTGAGAGGAAATGAAAAGCCATTATGTCCTCGAATAGCAGTGTGTGGACATTCTTTACTACATTCTGGGGCACAGTCTTTTCCTCTTTGTTGTCAGGGGTTCTGGAAGCCCAGATATGCGTTTCTACGTGCCTAGCATATAGAAACGTTAGGCACGACAGCCACTTTTGTGACGGAAAAAAAGAGAAACGGTATCTCCATGATTAAGACATCATCACATATTTTTCCATTCCTTGGACCAGAAAGCGGTTGCTGGGTGGTGATGAACTGATCCGAGACTGCTCGAGGCGCACTCGGCAACCAGACTCTCTGGGCAGTTCTCTGCTTACCCAGGGCAGCCCATTCTTGTCTCTGTGTACACAAGGCTTACCCGAACACCTTTTTTGATAACCAAAGGTTTTCCTATGTCTTGTAATCACTGTGAATAATATGCATAGAGAAAATATTAAAATCATGGATGGTTTCTAAATGGCACTGTTTCTGATGGCGATTCCCACCCCCGGCCCAACTTTCTGAATTAAAAAATTCAAGCTACGGCCAACATCCTCTGCTCTTGTTAGTCATCTACTCTGCCCGTCACCAGCCCAGAGGGGTTCAGAACGTAAAACTAGAATGATGAGGGTAAGCTGTCATTGTTCTTAACTTCAAACTGCTAGAAGTAAAAAAAAAAGAAAGAAAAAAGAAAGAAACCTATTGCAGAAGTTCATCGCCAGCAGCAGGGGCAGCTTCTCCAACACAAAGGGAAATAGTAGGTTTTAAAACACAGCTCCTTTCATCTAACACTCATTCTTGTTCATTTTAAAACAGTTTGCACCACAGTTCTCTTTTTTGATTTTATCAACTACTTACGATGTCAATGACCATTTTCCTTAATGACTGTCTTTGCTTTTTGGTCAAATTCTGGAAAATGTCACAGTTTTCTTCTTGAAGCAACTTAAAGCCCACGGCCAAGTGATGGTTCTCCAAGACTGAAGAGTCATTGTACATCAAGGCAAGTTCAGAATCTTCAAAGAAAGACAAGAGATAAGATTAGCAAAGCCATTTATTCTAAGCTTTTCTTATTCTTCATCTTCTGAGATACTTTGGGCTTAGGATGCAGTTTCCTCTAAACGCCTCGGCTGACCTGACCACTACAGGACAACTCGGAGAGAACGCACTGGTTACTGTCACAGTGGGAAGGGCACTGGCATCGTAAAAGTGAATTCTAATGTGATTGACATGTGGCGAGTCATTTCACCCGTGGGCCTCAGCTCTCTCTTTTCTAAAGTGAAAGAAGAACAGGAACAGATGAATTTTAACCTCCCTGCCAGATGTGCCACAGGTTGTTCTATAAGCTCAGCAGAATGTGACATTATTCTTAACATGTGCAACACGCACATGTCTGGAGCATGAGGTATTGTGTTCCTGATTAAGTGTGCATCACCTACCCAACATTTTATATAATGTAAGGATCATGTAGGATTGTCTGCACTCAGAGAAGGTACAAGAACAGTTTGGAACACACGCACACAAAATATTAGATTTGTTTAGGCTGCTCTTACTTATTTTTATTCACAGAATAACTTTGAAAGAGCAGCTTTATTCATTTTTCCATTTCCTTTTCCAAGTACCGCGGCAGTCACTCCACACATGTGTCGTGTCCTTTCTACCTGCACATCAGGGCATCACACAGAGACGGACATCGGGCTGCCTGTGTGACTCACGGTGAGGATGCTGCTCTCTCTCACAACCGCCCCGGACCCGTGGATTTTAGGCAGTGAGAGATCCTGCCCCCTAACTAGCTCCTGTAAACAGCAGACCAGATCTATGCCAGAGTCATTTAAAAAATTGACTGGTACTTGAATCTGACTCCACTTGAATAAGACTAAAAGTGCATGTGCTTGATCTTTTCACTGACTAATGTACAGAAAATATATTTGGAGACATACATTCTTTTCTAAGAAAAAAATCCAATACTACTCAGTGACTATTTTAAAGGAGCTAGAGGAGGAGATGAGAGGTTCTAGATACATTTCCACTGTGAACCTATGACTTCATCAGTGCTACGCAAGTAGCAGTTTCCTCACTGAAGTTTTGGCTCCCAGCTACAGAAACAGAGACGGGAGAGTGGCAGTGTGCATGTACGGTATTATTGCCTTTCTCCCTCTCTCTTTCTTTTTTTTCTTTCTCGATAAAGCAATAGTGCTCATTTTCTAAAAGTCAGTATCTGGTCAATTTGAATTTTAAATAGTCTATGAAAGCATCTAACTATGAATATCTATAAATAAACATATGGAAATAAAAAAACTTTAGACTGTAAAGGATCTTAGCACCTGAAATTAATTGTTTCTAGAGTATAATCCTACTAAATAACATATTGAAAGGAAGGTAAAATGTTTTCTGATAGTGAAATAAGTCCAAATTAATATATTCTGGTTCTTTTAAGGGAGCAAATTGCATGTAGATCGGGGTTGTTAACACAAGAACTGACCACACTTACAAAAACCTGGGTTAATCTACATGCCCTGTGAACATGAAGAAATTCAGCTACTGAGCCTGCAGAATAAAAGAGGAAGAGGCTCATCTGTGGTACAAACACTGAAACAAGGATCTGAATTCCACTCAAGGTAAGGATGGCCTTTCACAGAGCAAGCTGTCCAGGAGCCCTAGCCACACCTGCCTAGGAAAGCAGTAGCTCCTGACATCTGAGTCCAGACTGGCCAGAAGGAACACAAGACAATTCCTTATAGACGGGTGGGCCTCTACCGCCTCTCCAGCCCCTGGGGCCGTTACACAGAGGTGGTGGTGACTGCTGATTTTTAAAGATGTGTGGTCACATCTAAAGGGGGGAAGATTCTGTATTTTTGGGGTAGATTTTTCCCAAAGGTGGCAGTCCAGCAGTTCTATGTAGACTCCTTAAAGGCTTAGGAATAATCAGAAAGTTGCCTTCATAGTTTGCTATAAGGGAACAGAGGGTAAGGAAGGTTAGTTTATATAACGTTTTTGTCGAAACCCTCTCATTTTTCCAATGTGCAGTACAAGTCGCCTCTTACATGAAGCAATTGTTGATCCCCACAGGCAGAGCTGCCCACTTTCTCCTGTGATCTCCTGTATACTCGGTGCCACTCATTTGGCATTTATAACATGGAACCTTATTTGTTATTATATGTGTACAGACCTTAATAGTCCCTCCCAAAGACATCCCAATTGAGTTAGAGACTAAAAATCCTATAGAAAATTAGAAGCTATTTATATAATGTGTTTGGTTATCTGGTTTCTCCTGGGTACTTCTGAATAAAACATTCTCCGTTGAAACAGAGAAGAGTAGTGATTTTAACTTAATACCCAGCGCCCAAGGACAAAGGATTAAACGAAACGGTCTGGCTCACTCCCTCGGTTCATTCATTCCTGTGCCCTTAACTTGGCGTTGTTTTTCTCTGCCCTAGTCAGTCCCGTCCGATGCCACACAGTCCCGTGTTACGGTCGGTCTTTTCTAGCAGAAGGTAAGCTCCGAGGCGCCAGGGCCTGGTCTCGCTCACCCACGCGTTCCTAGTGCCTGGGACAATGTTTGGTGCAGGGTACGCCCTCCATGATTTGTTTGTTGAATGAAACGATGATGGGGCAGGGGGAAGGCAGAAAACTGTACTTTAACAATGCAAAAAAATGTTAAAAATAAAAAATGAAAAAGCAAATAAAAAGATGATATAAGCAACTATTTCTATGTGATTACATTTGACAAGTATGAATTCAGCCTTATTTTGAAAGAATCAGATTTCTACAGAAGAATAACACTCCACATACAATATACAAATAGAGCTATGGAAAGGCTGTTCTGAAATGAGACTGCACAAAGAAAATGTGTGTACCGATAGCTCGATCTGGCTCCACCTTAATGCAACGACGTGCCTCTGCTCTTGGAATCAAACCCTTGTGCTCTGAACACAAAGTCATGTGAGTAAACCTTTCTCCACAAAATTTAGGTATCTTTGCTAGAAACAAAAATTACTCGTTTTCCAAGTAAAACTTAATGCTACATAGATTCTGTGTTCTGAAAATGCTTTATTGTTTCAGAAAACAATGCTCTGAAGTTAAATGCTTTTTTAAATGATAAATACCCTCTAGCATGTTATATTCAAAGCTTTATGAAGTTATTTACATTTTATGGATTTATTTACATGTATTGTCCTTGCAAAAGATTTCTACAGCTTCCCACCTGGAATTTCGACTTTAAATGTCATTCATACTCTCCCATAGCCCTAAATCATTTATAAAAGCTTAGCCAACTCTGCCAGATAGAAATGACCTGTTGTCAGAACCTCCAGCATGTTTACAATGAAGGCACACATTATTAGTAGCAAATCATTCGGCACCTAAAATGAGCACAAGCGAAACGATTAATGGAGACTATTGTCACAACCATGGAGCAGAGGAGAGTACCTAGACTCAGATCAGACAGGTGAGCTCCGGAGCCTCTCTACGGAAGCAAGCCTTGCAACCTCATGGAGCCTTTGTAAAACGGGACAGGTGACCTCCAAACTCTGGGTTTGTAAATATGATGATCAGAAGTCTTTCGGATCCTTTATTAAAGGAAATGTAGATGAAGCTTTTGGCACTGGACAAGTTGGCAGCACCAGCTCTAAGGTGCTAACACTGTGGGAGTTTGAGCTGCTGGGGCTCAATTAATACATGGGAGAAAGAGAAAGCATATCTCTATAAAAAAAGAGTTTATTTTGAACTAAAAATAATCACATAATTTTGACAGCACATTTCACAGAGTTATTTATTATAAGTTTAGAAGTTATTAGAGGGACTCCTTTATAGCATGCTGTGAAGTCAGAACTTTTTTGTGCTTCTGGCTACTAAGCCTCCTCTGTGTCCTGAAATAAAATGCTTACTGGCATGATCCGGAATCAAAAGCTAGCTAAGGCAGTAATTCTCATAATGCCCTGGGGTGCTGACCAACCCTGTGATGCTTTCATGGACCAGATGCTGCTGCTGATTCACTCTCAGGGATGACAGCCTCATCAGGCCCCACCCTGGAGGGAGCAGCCGCCCGCAGCTGCTGTGGGAACTGCTCACCTCCCAGTGTGGCCGAGGTCCCGCGGAAAGGAGATCCTAGCAACACCACCGAATAACAAAATACATAAAAAACAGAGTCGGTTCTCTTTTCACCTCAAGCAAGTCATCAGCAGAAGTCTTAGACAGCCCTGGCCACTGTCATTGTATTTGTAAGTCTCCCCTAAATTTCTGTGCTCCCTATCTCCGCGGGTCTTGAACTTGGGAGACCATTGGATTCACGAGTGAACTGAGGACCTGCTCGCTTCAAGTCTCAGACTCTGTGTACCTGATGCTCACCAGTGTTCTTCCTCCAGGGCCAGCCTAGGCCCGTTTGCCCTTGGAGAGCCCCACAATAAAGAATAAAGCTGGTCCTCATTTAAAAAAATAAATGATCAGAGTACTTGGAGACTTTATTATGAGTTGTTTTAATTTTTTTTGTTTTTAGTTCTAATGTAATAATAAGGGAACATATAATGTACAGAGTAGTACACAAGAAACAACACACACCGGTCTGAATTTTGGAGGTTATTAATTTAAATAAAAAATATATGTACCTTTCTTAAAGGCAAAACATTAAATTAAAACAAAATTTTTAAGAATTTGTTAAAACCTTTAAAGTGAGGAACACATCAAAACATGCACAACAGTCAGAACAATGGATCGGGCCAGGCCGAGGAGGACCAGTGTCCGCTGTGCTGTAGGGTCTCCCTGCTCTTCTCAGAAAGGGCCCGGTCAGCCCTAACCCGACACACCGTGAACTCGTGCAGCGGCATCTCACGTCTGTTACTATTTATGTTAATATTCAGTCAACGCTTGGGTGGTTCCTGAAGACACTGTGGTGTAGCTTCTTATATGGTTGCTGGGTTATGAAATGCTATCCTGTCTAATCTTGGATAAATAAGTTCATAGACCAAACTTGTAAAATGTACTTTGCTAGCCACACATTTTAGGAAATCCATGACTTATCTAATCTTTCTATATGTGACTCACTGAAGTGCACTTTGTTATATGGTAGTCCAGAGGCTATTAAAAGATACAAAATTAGACTAAATATTCTAAGTATTCAAACAGCATATGCCTCCTGGGATACAATAATAATCTTCAGAACTAAATTACATTAACACACACTCTCATTAAGACGCATATTTACACATCTCTAAAGAACTTTATGGCTCTGGAAACACCTCCAAGTAAATGAAGACCTTCATTCTAAAGTACACACAAAAAAAACTATCTTCTGCGGAAAAAAAATTAACTCCACTTACTTGTATTGATCAGAAACTGATTTGACACACCAGGATGATCTACATCATGTATTGCACTGGCAAAAATTGCTGCAAGAATCTCCAAATCTGTAAACACAGCCTGGAAAATCAGACAACAGAGATAACATCGTTATTGTATAACAACATAAATTAAGGTTTATACAAACAGGAAATTACTCAGTAGAATCTGATGGAAAACGAAGTTTCAAAATATATTATTACAATGTGTCGGGAAGAGTCCTTTAGAAGTCATAACCTTTTTAAGCGTAATAATCTTGGAAGAAAATATTTTATTATTATTTTAAATATTATCATTTATGGTAAAAAAACTTTTCCATTCGTTATATATTTTTAAACATTGCAAGAAGAGTATTTAAAATTATTTTTAAAAGAAAATAATGAACAATTATTTTCTTTCCCTTCATTCAGACTAGGGTTTCTCAACTCGAGTAGAATTCACATTTTTGGCCAGATAATCTTTGTTACGTGAGGCAGTTTTGTGTATTGAAAGAATTATAGTAGAATCCCTGACTTTTCACCATGACACGTCAGTAGCATGTACTGCCCCCCCCAGCTGTGACAGGTAGAAAAGTCTCCACATATTGCCAAATACTCCTCGGAGGGTAGGGGGAGAAAAGAAAGAAAGGAATCACTACCAGGTGAGAACCACTCACTCAAATAATGAGGTAATAACATAGTTTTATAACGAAAACAATCTGAACTATAAAATATATTAGTGAAAAAGAATCTTTCCCCAAACAATTAAGGAAATCAAATTGCTTAAATAAACATTTACTGAAACAACTTCTTGAGATTTGGTGAAATTAAAGAAGTGTTTCCTGTCCTGGCTGGCATGGCTCAGTGGACTGAGGGCTGGCCTGTGAACCAAAGGGCTGCAGTTTGATCCCCGGTCAGGGAGCATGCCTGGGTTGCAGGCCAGGGCCCCAGGCCCAGTAGGGGGTGCATGAGAGGCAACCACATACTGATGTTTCTGTCCCTTTCTTCTCTTTTCTCCTTTGCCTAAAAATAATAAATAAAATCTTTAAAAAAAGAAGAGCTTCCTTCTAATAAATTCCATGAAAAAAAAATCAACGCACTGCTTATAATTTAGAGGAATCATCCTTTGAACTATAAATGCAAAAGCCATCATACTAAATTCCAAAACAACAAATGAAAATTGAATAAGCCAGGCAGATGTGTTCCAGGATGGTCCACCCAATCGTTTCCAGGAAGCAGTGTCATGAACAGATGAATCCCTAAATATCCCATCACCTGGCAGACAAAACCGTCAGACTACTGATTTACCACCTGCATGTCTTTTCTTTCAAAACTCATATACTTGCAATGAAGTCAACTATTTTCTGTACTGCAAACCCTTTACTATAAAAGCTGAAAGACCTTTACGAGTGGCAAGGCAGTATTCCCGAGAGTTTAGAAAGTAGGCTTACCTCCAAAGCTGGCGTGGACAACAGCACGTGCGTGGACTGGACGACGTCCGCGGCGTGAATGTTGTTGTGGTAGGCCACATCGGCGTGGTAATGGTCTTCCAGGGTCATAAGGTATGTGATTAAAGTGTCCACTGGAATTTTAAAGGTTTTTAATAAATCCCGTTCCTGTAGGGAAAGAAGTCCTCTTAACATTTTGTCCTTACATAAGAAGATTTTCCATACAGTGTGTTAAAATAAAAAAAAAAAATCACATCTGGAAATGGAAATAGCACTCTTTCTCACAATGTCTGGTGAGGAAAATGGGAATCTTTGGGAAGATCCAGGGACTTTATTTATTTATTTTAGTGCCAAGGTTGGGAACTCTGATCTACGCAAAAAGTTCTCTTTTTAAAAACTGATTATGCTATTACAGCTGTCCCAATTTTTCCCCTTTTGGCCTCCTCCACCCAGTCATCCCCACTCCCTCCAGTGATCCCTTGCTCTGTTCACGTCCACGGGTCATGAATGTAAGTTCTCTGGCTACTCTACTTCCTATACTTGCTCTTAACATCCCCTTGCCTACTCTGTAACTGCCAATTTGTGCTTCTTAGTCCTTTCATCTTTTGCACCATTTTTCTAGACTCCTTGCCCCACTGGCCACCTTTCCAATGTTCTCTATATTTATGATTCTGTTTCTGTTCTGCTTGTTTGCGTAATTTGTTCTTTAGATTCAATTGTTGATAGTTATGTATTTATCACCATTTTAATATTCACAGTTTTGATCTTTTTTCATAAGTTCCTTTAATATTTCATATAATAATGGCTCAGTGATGATGGACTCCTTTAGCTTTACCTTGTCTGGGAAGACTTTATCTGCCCTTCCATTCTAAATGATAGCTTTGCCTGGATACAGTAATCTAAGTTGTAGGTCTTTGCTTTTCATCACTTTGAATATGTCTTGCCAGTCCCTTCTAGCCTACAAAGTTTCTTTTGAGAAATCAGCTGACAGTCTTATGGGAACTCCTTTGTAGGTAATTATTTGCTTTTCTCTAGCTGCTTTTAAAATTCTCTTTTTATCTTTAACCTTTGGCATTTTAATTAATGAGTATTGGTGTGGTCCTCCTTGTGTCAATCTTGTGTGGGACTCTCTGTGCTTCTTGGACATGTATGTCTATTTCCTTCACCAAATTAGGGATGTTTTATTTTATTTTATTTTTTTCAAATAGGTTTCCAATTTCTTGCTCTTTCTCTTCTCCTGCTGGCACCCCTATGATGCATATGTTGGCAGATTTGAAGTTGTCCCAGAGGTTCCTTACACTATCCTTGATTTTTTTGGATTCTTTTTTCTTCTTGCTATACTGATGTCTTTTTCTTCCTTATGTTCCAAATGACTGATTTGATTGTTGGCTTCATCCACTCTGATGTTGACTCTCTATAAATTGTTCTTAAATTCAATTAGCGTATCCTTCATTTCTGCCTGAGTCTTTTTTACGCTGTTGAAGTACCCACACTGAGTTCCTTGAGCATCCTTATAACCAGTGTTTTGACCTCTGCATCTGATAGATTGCTTATCACCATTTCATTTAGTTCTTTTTCTGGAGTTTTGACCTGTTCTTTCATTTGGGCCATGATTCTTTGTCTCCCCATTTTGGCAGCCTCTCTGTGTTTGTTTCTATGTGTTGGGTACAGCTGCTATGACCCACCATCTTGGTAGCGTGGCCTAATGTAGCAGGTGTCCTATGGGGTCCAGTTGCACAGCCTCCCCATCACCTAAGCTGTGTACTTGGGGTGAGCCCTTTGTGTGGGCTGAGTACTCCCTCCTCCTATAGATGAGTCTTGATTGCTATCAGCAGGTCAATGGGAGGGACTTAGAGCCAGGGACCTTAGGGATAAAAGTAGTGTTGAGTTGTCCTTCAGAAGCCCAATGGTGCTTAACTCAAGATGTACGGTGTGAGCTGCCAGTTATAAAAGTGTCTGTGTCCCATAATTATTAAGTTAATCTCACTCTAGTGCCACTGACTCAGCCACTAACTAGATCACATCAACTGAAATGCAACATCCTTTCTAGGGCTGGAATCTGCCATTCCAGCCCTAGAGTAACTATAGCCTCAACTCCTCATTTAAATCTTAACCCTGCACTGGGGCAAAGGGAATGAGAAACCGATGTGAAGAAGAGAGTGGTTCACAAAACTGTGAAGAAACTACATCCTAAGACTAGTCGGCAGGGGGCTGATTCATTTTTTTAGAATTAGTACTCCATTCTCTAGGTGAGTCAAGGTCACATGGATGATTTTTAAACTATTATTTTAATGAATCACTTCAATTTTCCGACATATCTTTTTCTTAAATGGAAAAAAATTAATAACATCGGTTTATTTGTATTTTGCCCACATTTCAACTGTTCTGTATTATTATTTCCCAGGTAAAAGGACAAAAAAGAAAAAAGTACAAAATATGCAAAAGATGGTGAGTAGCAAAGACGACAAAATGTATGCACCAGGCACAGCCTGGACACGAAGTTGCGGGGTCCCTGAGCCGCACTACCTGGAAGATGGTGTGCATGATAACAGTCAGAGGCCGGTTGCCAGACAGCTCCGCGATTCTGAACACATGAAGGCCCCATTTGTTCACATCTTCTAGTTCCTGGAGTAAAAATCAGGCAGAAAAGCAGAGGTAGGGCATGAACCAATGAACACATTTATTTAAAAATTACTGACTTTAATGTAAAGAAAGTTAGATTTAAAAAAAAAAACTGATTCATTTGAAATGCAATGGATGCACCACCTAAGTACAGGCATGTTTTAGTCAAATTCACTTAGGCACACTAAACACTGAATAGTATTGCTTAACCTCCTCTCTTTGACAATACAACATATTTACATACTTTCCATATAACTTTCAAATAATTTCTTCAATAGATAAGATCCATTCGCAAAAACTTCATCTATTCTCCTAACAGAAGAGATAATAGATTTCCAACTATTTAAGGTTAAACAATAAGATGCAGAAGCGAAAAGGAAAGAACCCACATCACAAACCACCTGTGTATATCCACATATGAGCAAAACCCAAATAATATAGAAAGTGCTTTATAAACTGCATTCCTATCTTCAAAAAAATCCCCCATAAATTGATAAACTTGTCTGTCCACTGAGAGCGGAGGGATCAGACAGAATTAGCGAAAAGGCATTGCTGCACACTTAGGACCGTGAGCCTTGAGACTTTCCTCACCTTGGCGAGGACGTCTTCCTGTTCAGTTTTAACCCCAAACCTCGGGATGCTCGAGCTAGTCAGACTGGAGCTGTGCGTCAGCTTCTTGACCCCGCTGATCTGAGACATCGGCCTTTTCTTTTTCTCTTTTTCCTTCTGGGTTGGAGAAGGAATTTCCACTTCATGTTGCTTATCTTAAAAACAGAGAAAACATTCTACATTTACTGTTACTTCTACCTGGGCCTTTAAAAAAAGCATAACATATATAACTGGATAGGTTTTAAATTATCATTATATGTTCCAGGAAATACTTCCAGGTAAAGCTCCTTTTAGAGAAGTTGAGTATTTACACCGTGATGTGGACTTAATTTGACACCCCAAATCAAGCAAATGAATCTCACTGCAAAATAATTCACATCAAATGTATTCACTGGTTAGCACTTTGATAGGATGCTCTAATTAACTTTTTGGAAACACTGATCATGACAGTAGACTTGGAAAAAGCAAAACACATTGGTTATTTCCACTGTTCATCAACTCCATTCCTACCTCAAATTCACTCAGTAGCTTCAAAACTGCTCTTGTCAAGCAAGGGCTCCAGTTTCAATACTGCGTAGAAATGGGAGCCACGTCCTTCGTAAATGTAAAAACAGCGGTGGAAACCCGACAGCTTACAGAAATGGATCACACTGTGGGAGTTAGACGGCTTATCTGAATGACTTAGATTGCTCCTGCTATTTCACATTTTCTCCACTATAGTGAGATAGGAGTTATGATGTAACAAGGTTTAATGGAAAGCACAGAGAATCTCCATTGTTCTCTGATAGGTGAACATTGGATTCACAAAAGCTGTTCTTTTCCAATAAAAGACACAAGATGTATCAGTACATTTGTCCCTGATGGGGTGAAGCTCCTCTAACTCACACACTGTGTGTTATAATAGTATATATGCTAGTAAGACATTCAGCAATTTGGTTTTGCAAGTAAAGTCGAATCAAGGGCATGCACAAGTTATTGATGTTCACTTACTGCATTTTTTCTTCTGTGAATGGGCAGTGGGAGTAGTGCTGCCCCGGCACACAACTCTCAGCTACTGCTGTCAGCAAGTGTTTCTTTAGCAGCTGCATTCTATCTCTCAGCTTCATCAGTTTACAGGTCTGGCATCCATGAGACCGTCAACCCACGGAGGGCAGGGACCATGTCTAGTTTACCATTAGATACCTAGTGCCCAGCAAATGGCTGACACTGAGCAAGAATTTGTTGAATGCACGTATAGATCTCTCTAAAAAATTTATTTCACAGTTCCATGGTTTGGCACTATATAACTTTAATTCAGAAAATCCCTAAAGTCCTGAATAAAACTAAAAGATAAAAAATGTACTTTGTCACGTGAGGTTCTAAAGCTTAGGGGCTTGAACTATTAATATAAGGAATAAACACAAATGAAATTCATAACACTCAGTTTCCAAAATCCGCTGGTGCCCTAATCCACCTCCCGCAAACAGGCAACCCAAGAGGAAACCCTAAAAGCGCACTCGGATTGTTGCTCTCACCTAAGAACGTGTTGGATATGTACTCAGACACTTGGTTTCCAGACCGACTCATTTCAGACAGATGGGTGAGCTCCCGATTGAGCATCCTTTTGAACTGAAACACAGATCAAATAAAACAATAGAAGATGAATGAACATTTAAGTGGGAGAACATAAGCACGTGCTAAGATACAGGAAATATGACCAAAGAATTTGTAAAGTGCCCTGATGCCTTCGATGGGTGCTACGTGAGGGGGCTTTCTGCAGTGAGAGAGACCCCCAGCCTGTGCTGTGCGTTGTAGGGACCGCTAGCCACACGGGGCTAGTGAGCACTTACCTTGCAGCTAGAGCGAAAGAGAGCTGAGTTTTGAATTTTATTTAATTTTAATTTAAAGGGCATTAAAAAGTGAAGTGTTAGTAGTATTTAGAGAAGAAAAAAACCCCTGATAGGCACACAAAAGGTTGCCAGACAATAAAATGTGGTATAATTTGTAACAAATTGTCATTAGCAGAAATGAGTATGTGCATGGGTCACAGGTTAAACTGTAGTCTTTTACCCTAAAGCAAAACCAAACACACTTGAGTACTTTTCCAGAATTACAGAGAAATAAAATATTTGAATGGATACTGTATAATGTTTCCTTTCTGAAGTTTTCTTCAAGTAGGGAGTATAAGATTTATTGGTTCTCAGCATCCACAGAATTTCACAGTCCATTTCCCAACGTCAGATTTATACAAAACAGGTCAATTTTCAGTACTTTACTTCATAGGTTTTTTTTTTTTAAACTGATGCCACGGTGCCTATTTCATCCAAAGAAACCCTGGGATTTACCTGCCACCACCACATAGCATTCGAATCCAGTATTCCCAGAGATGTTATGCTTTCCCCTCAACAACTGCTTCTTAATGTCTTCCTTGGACTCCCAAAATTGCCTAATTAGGCCTTTTAATATACCTTAATATTTCTCCTAACATAAAGAAAAAATATATTTTTCTATATATACAGTAACTGTCCTATCAGATACTTAATCTAAAAAGTCACATTTTATTGTAATATTTAGTTGTCTTTAAAATTTTGAACTTCACTCTAAGTTATCATTTAGGTCTGGGGGAAAGATAGTAGTGAGCTTATCATTTGGTGATATTTAAAATGTAATTCTAACTCAGTATTTAATCAGTTTGTTAGAATTAAAAAGAAAAAAAAAACTTACTTCTCTGCATAAATCACACCAAGGTGTTCTAACTCAAGATAATTTGGCAAATTACTTTCAAAGTCAATCTTGTTGACCATATAGATTAGGTATAAGAATTTATAACCAGAAATCACTAAGGAAAATCAATAAAAACATTTCAATAGACTACCAGATATAAGAAATGCCTATTAGCATTCCCCTGCAGTCAACACAATTTCCTTTGGTTGTTAATTTACAAGTATAGAAAGCTTATTCTCAAACTCCGAAATATCAAGTTCACTTTCTTTGTTTATGTACTTTTAAATAATTTGTCTCTGGTGATAAATTGCACATGCGATATAGAAATCTAGAAATAAATTTAGAAATCACGTATATCCTCACTGCTCAGCGATAACCATACATAATTAGCTGTACTTCCTCCTCTGCATTTTTTTCATTTGTATGGATGTACATTTCTTACACTGGCATTATGCAGTGTACAAAACATGAGTTGCTGTTAATTTTCACTTAGAATCATATATTATGATTCACTGGGGAAAAAGTAAATTTGGGGGCCTTCTAAGAATACTCATGAAGATATTTACAATAGCATTCAAAACATTTTGTCAATCTTTTATAAAGTTATATTTTCTTAAGTTATAGGCTATAAACTAATTGAATGATCTGATATAAAGTGTCTTGTATTTCGCCTGGCACATGAGCACTCAACCTTATTTGAGCTCTTTCTATTTCCCCATGTCTTTTACAGTGCTGGCTGATTTTTATCACCGCAGGACAGAGACGTCAGAGCTGGATATAGTTATGCCCATAAAAGTACCTATCTCACTATCTAGCTCCCCTACTCATTCCAATAAATAAGTTAGGTTATTATTCATATAGGAAATGGTCACCATACTTCAAAAATATAATCATAATATGATACACAAGACTTAAATGTAAGTAAATCCTTGCTTAACAAATAAAATTTACTTTCAAAAAAAATCTTTAGGCAAATGTGTTAAAAGAGTCTGCTAAACATTTTAAACATGCATTTAACGAAATAGCTCTGTGACCTGAAACTGTCCGTGCTATGAGCTAACAGTTGCTAGGAAGAGCTGCCCAGTCAGGACAAAGTCTTTTTTATAGGACAGGGAATAGGCAAGGCTTTCAGCCACTCCTGACCTCTTCTCAGTCTATGCAGGAGCCACACTGACCACCTGCTCTCCACACATTTCTCTCCATGTAACTCAACGCAAGCTGCGAGGGTGGCTGGAAAAGTTAGGTGGGGACCCAGTTGCCTACAGAACTACCTAACTTGTAAGCAACACGGTATGAGGAATATGTCGCCATATGCTACAGCTGAAAAACTGCATGGGACCTGTAGGTTCCCTACACAAACAATTGAATTTATATGGAAGAATATAAAGAATGAAGTGTAATTTTCCTGGCAGTATGTTTGTGTAAGTCATCAAAATAGCTGGTCAATATACATAACCAAGGCAAAAAATGCCAGTGAAAGGAATCCATTGTGCAGACTGATAAATTACAGATTGTACATTTCACTGATTATTTCTGCATCATATAAAATTCCCGGACTACTCTTCTGCCTTTGTTTAAAACCCAAAAACATGAGGTGGAGAAATTTTTCAGTGCACACCTATCTCCCCAGCAAGGCGAGTGAGGGGCTCCAAGGAAGTCAACATTTCCTTTAACATAACTAGAAGAGATAACATTTTAAGCAGTCCCCTTTCTTCCCAAGGGAAAGGGTAGGGGAGATCACCCAAAGACAATCTTCGAAGAGTCAATTAAGTTATAACATAACATTTTCTAAAAGGAATTAAAATGGCCTCCCTTTTTTTGCTATCTATATAAAACTTTGAGTCCAGGAAGGCAAAATAATAACCACAGTGATTTCTCCATTGGCAGTTGATGTTACAATCTGGTTTTGGAGTGTATATCTGGATGTAAAGGACAATAAACCATTCAACAATTGTTTTTTCCTAGGTGCAGAAAGATGAATTTTATTTTTTTATTGTTGTTCATGTAAGTGTGATTTCTCTCATTTTAAGACTGCTACATATTATTTGGATAACTATGTAAAATTACTGTGAGGAGGAAAACTATTAGAAAAGGTGACAAAATGTATTTCTCCTAGAATAATGTCAATTTACAGATTTAGAAGAGATAAAATATAGAGCTGCTTTTCAAAAGATCTGGTAGCAAAATGCAGAACAATTTATTTGAGCGTTTAGATATTTTTAAAAGCGACCTCTAAATATTTTCTGATGATGAGTTATTTCAATTGGTTATTATCTAAATAGTCTGAAAGAATATACAGCATCATTGCTGCAGCAAAGCAAAGAGGAGATTTCTAAGTCAATGCTTCCAAAGCCTTTGTTCTCATTTGCATCGGGGTGTCTGTGCAGCGTGTGGAGCACAAAGGAAAGTGAAATGCAGTTGAATCGAACACTGCGTTTTGCTTTTCAAACTCCAGTCCCTTGATTTAGTCTACATTTAGGACTGTTGAGGAAGAAAAATAAAACAATTAAAAACTTTAAGATTCTTAAATTCAACCCCTTTATTTCTGCATTCATGCCAATGTGCTACTGGGTACATCGGATGTGCTCCTAGTGTGTAATTAAGAAGGTGGTAAAGGTTACCATTTAGAAAATGCTTGTCCCCCACCATAATATTCTGTTAAAAGTCATTTAAATATGCCACACTGTGATACACTACGTTTAGTAGATATCAGCATTAAAAGCTAAAATAAATGTTGCATTAGCTGTATAATAATAAATCCTTTAATATGTATAAGACTAAATATATTTATATTTGTCCTTCTTAAGGGCAATTATTTGTCCTTCTTGGATTATATAGTTTTTAGTCTAGGGCCACACCACCCTGAATGCACCCGATCTCGTCTGATACTATATTGTTTTTAGCAATATAATATTAAAACATAAACAAAGCTGTCCAGCAAAAATTTTCCTCAAAAAGACACACATTAAAATTCTGTGCTGAGAATCCTAGAGGAATTGTTCACCATCATAATGCAAATGTGAAACCCTTCAAAGATGTGCCAAACACGAACTGTCTCAAAGCTGAGAGATGAATTCTAGGAGGATTATGAGTTTCTTTTATTACCCTTTATACTTTTCTATATTTAAAAAATTTAGCCAAGAAATGGCTATCAAAATTTAAATGAAAACCTGCATTTTATAAAAACAATAAACAAAATTTGGACTATCCCCAGATTGAAAGGGAGGTGGGGAATCATAAGTACCTGGACAACTAGAACTGAAACGTTTTCTTAGAATGCAAGAAAATCTCATAGCAATGTGTAAGTTTTCCTTTAAAAAGAAACAAAGAAAGTGAAAAAATATTTCAATCTGAGTTTTTAAAGTGATGAAAAAGGATCGTTAAAAATAATCCATTATTGTGATATACTCAAATATTCAATAATAATTTTCAATTTCTGAAGGGATGCTGCACTAGGGACTGAAAAAGGTTGTTCTGCCTCTTGCCTCTGCTACAGTGATCCCAGGCTGGCACTGCCGGGGGGCGTGCAAGGGGACTGCTGGCCAGGATTGCAATTTTTATTCACTTCAGTGTATTAGTCCATTTCTTCAGATTAACACAAGTAGCAGTATCATATGACATACATTTCTTCACATGTTACGAGTAGATAATCGAGTTTTCACTTTAATAATATATCACTTAAAAAGTCAAGTAATGTCAATTTTTAAATGTCATCTAGATCTCTACATCCAAAGGTGAGCAAAACATACTCTTCATCAGGTTAAACTAGTGCAGGTTTTTAAAAAGAGCCACTAATTAATTTTTTATAAATTTTAAGTGCTACAAACTGGAAGCCATACACCAGTACAAGTCATTTTGCTCAATAATTTATTGCCAGTGCATTTAATTGTCTTGCAATTAACATGCTTGATATTTACAAGCACAACTCAAATCCACACAACATGACAAGCAGAAGAACTGCTGCACACTAAAAAGCTATTTTAACATGCCAACTACAATTAAGAGAAGTTACACAATTTCTCCTTATCTTGGCTACTAAAAACACGTATTTCTTCTGCAGTCGTGTCTAAGAAAAAGTAAAAGATTGCTTAGAAAACTTAACTCCATTGTAATTTATTACAACTATCAGTTACACAATCAGAATAATCAGGCTAAAAAAACCTTACCTTTATGTAGCCCCAAGACACTGACAGTAAGTAGTTTGCTTCAGGCATGTTTGATTGATTATATAGAGAGACAGTAAGTTCTGAAATGTGTATATATCTTCAAAAGCTTGATAGTTTAATCTCCACAACCCTCGGAGTGTGTGGGTTTTTAAAGATTATTGGGAATTAAGTATATGTAAGAAAGGCTTGCTTTAGATCCCATTTGACATCCAGCCGTCTTCCCACTGAACACATGCCATTTGTAAAACTCCAGAATGGAACAGCATTCGACAACTATTCTGAGTAAAGAAAATTCATGTGAGAAGGAAATATCTGAAGATCTAAAGGTCTGCATCTTTCTCTCCCTGAGCTCCCAGGATTAATGAATAATGTATGCCAATATGCTTAGCTGCAAGAAAGACAAGTTCTATCAAAAGCTACCAAATAAGGAACTGCGGAGAAGCTGGCAAGAGTGACAAGAAACCCCACCCATAAAACCTCAACTATGCACCAATTGCACTCCATCTCTGGATCCATCAGGACCGGGGGCATGGACTAGGCCCAGGGTGCTTCGTGATTGGCTGGCAAGGGCAAACCTCTGAGGAGGAGAGTTTCCTCCTCCTCACCTCTGGTAAACGCAGCTTAAAAATGGTATCCCTATAGCTGAGGCTGCCGCAGGGAAGGGTGAGTGGGGTTTCCCTCTCCCAGTGATGAATAACCACCACAAAACTCATAGTTCACTCTGAAATGAGGATTGCCAATCCTTATGGAATCATTTCTATGAATTTTAATATTCTCTGACTTGTCTCTTCAAAATAAAAGCTGCTCTGAAAATGGCAGTGAGGCATTTGAATTGCTTCTCTCTCCCAAATCCAAAACCAAACGAGTGGCTTCCCCGATGACACAGACACAACAAAGTCCTTCCTCCATCCAACATAAAAGTATAGTGTGGTTATAAAATACAGCTGATGTCCAGAATTCACAGACAGAAGGGATGCATTTCCTCACTGGTGGTCCATGGCTGTTCTCAGCTCCCTTTGTTCACCTTGCTTAGGCTTCTACATTACTAAGGTATCATGAAGAGGGGACTTCAAAAATAGTTTATTTATTGATGCCCCATCTATTGGGCTATTCTAAAAACAACTTAAAAGAATTTGACAAAAGTTCTACTAAGAACACAGACTCTGAGTTCAGATCCTTCAGGGCACAACCCTCAACACATAATCTCTTGTCTCTGTGTGTTGGTGTCCTCCTCGGGAGATGGGTCACTGAGGTAGCTAGCCTCCAAAAATGCCCCTGCATCGAAGCTGAGCGGGCTGGCCCATGGGACCAACAAGTGATGTGCTGTGACTGTGGGGGGTATCCTCAGAAGTCCTGCAGCTTTCACCTTGGTCTCCTTGAATGTGCTGTCGGGACCCCTGAGTCACTCTGTGAGAAAGTCTGACTGTTCTAAGACTGCTGGGTTAGGAGGAAGCCCATGCTGATTTATGGTGAGGCTGCTGGGAGTGAGAGAGAGCGACAGAGAGAGAGACAGAAAAAGAGAAAGAGAGAGAGATGGGATCTGGGGGGAGGAGGGTAAAAGAGAGAGAGAGAGGGAGAGGGGAAGAACACACTTATATGTAAAAAGTAATTGTGTTCTAGGCTCAGATAATCATAAGTGACTTTTTTACCTGCATGACTGTTGGTTGGGACCTGAGGCAATCCCCCAGGAGGGACTACCCCGTGTATTCCAGGATGTCTAGCTTCCCTGGCTTCTGCCCATGAAATTCCAGGAGTACCCCCCAGTACGTGTACCCGGAAGGTGTCCCCCATTAGTGAAGTATCACTGTTCCAGTTGCTTCATTTGCCTTGAACTGTGACCCCTAAATCAGGAGGATGCTTGAGGCAGGAAGCAGAGCTGCTTTCTTTACACTTCTCGAAGTAGTCAGTGAACCGCAGGACAAAAAAATTCAACCATAAATAAGCCCCCAATCTGCTGCAGTAAGGGAGATGATGGTGATGATGATAACAAGGCATCCTTTTTCAAAGCTCTGATTTAAATGAAAATGCATTTCATTTTCCCATTGTGAGAGCCAGAGTAGGGCCTCCCTCCCATTGCCATAGAGGTGGCAGCCTGCAGAGCAATCTAAACAATGCAGGCGAGGGCAGGGCCAGACAGATACAACTCTTAGTGTCGCACTTGGCTTCTGAAAATTTTAATAAGAACTCTGTAATAGGTATGACACCACACTTATTAAGCATCTGTTATGCACCAAGAACTTTATGTATCTTATCTGCAACCTTTGCAACATCTGGGTAGGACAGATATTATCCCCATTTTAAGGTGAAAAGGCAGGCACTCAAATATTCAGTAACTTGCCCTTCGTGACTGGGCTGAGAGACAAATCCAGGCTTCTCTGAGTCTTTGCTCTTCATGGTGTGTGAATAGTTCATCATATAATGAGGCTGATGCAACTCTGTGACAACTGGTATGGATTTAGGAGTGGACTCATTCATCCCTAACCCTGGCTGACTTCACAGTGTCTTGAAGTAAAGGACCACAGCTCTCACTGTGGTCAGATCTCTGGACACAGTGGATCTAACCAACTGCAGTCAGGAGGCTGATGCCTAGGCAAAGGCAGCCAGGCTGACAATGAGACCTACTCACGTGCTGGAGTGATGTGTGAGAAAGACACGGGTGCCCTCACACAGCTAGAACTCAGATTCCTGACTGGGGGATCCTCTGCTCTCGAACACCCGGAAGGTTTTATGTATGTGTGTGCCTGTACCGAAACAGAAAAAAAATTTCCTTCGGCATTTAGTTCTTCTCTTTTTATGTCTTTCTCTAAAATCTTCCAGATTTTAGACTCCTCAGAATCTCTCATGTCACCTCTCTTTTATTCTCCCTTTTTACTGATACCTCAAGCAATCATCAATCTTTCTGGGCTACTTTAGGATATTTCAGGATATTTAAAATTCTGCTGAGGGAGCTGTGATCAAATACTGGCATCACTGACTTTGTAATACAGGTCAAGAGAGATAAGACACATTCTTGAATAAGGAAAAAAAGAAACCAAACTATGAAGAAACTGAAGCTCAGAAGGTCAAGTGTCTCACCCAAGTAAGAGTGGATCTGAACCCAGGCTGTCTGGCTTTAGAATACTCTAAATTGCCAAAAAAAAAAGTATTTCAAGCATTAATTTATATTTAGTTTAGAGTTTATAAACATTATGTCTTTAACATAATAAATTCCAACCTATACAAGATAGTACCATGCTTTAAATATTTAAGAAATTTAAAATAAGTGTATTAACTTTTAGATTTCTCCAACCTAACAGATTTTCCTGGTAACAGCATGTTTTTGGTAGAACTTATAACTTTGGAAAATATTTTATTCTATATTCAATCTTTATTTATTTTACACCTTTCTGCATAACACCAAAATTCTGGAGTTGTTATTCATCAAGGAGCAAATCTGTATAAAGTGGGCTCCCACATATCCAATACTATTCAGCTCAACACATGAGAGTCTAATTGCTAAATGCTCCTTGGAGAATTCTGAGAGAAGGATATTAAACACAATAACTGGAGCATACCAGTGTCTTTAAAAATCACTGGGTGTTTCTTCTATTTCAATTACCTTAAAAGTAGTTTTAGAGGGAGACAACAATCTATAATTAATTTATAAACTATATTTTGAATAATAATTTAAAATCTAATTTTTCATCATAAAAGCTGTATTTTCTTTGATTAACGTTAACAGTACAAAAACCACCTCAATGTAAGCAAACCCGCTCAATCTGCTTGTGTTTACTGCCCTCTAGTGATAATGGATCTGAATGCGATTTGAGGAACAGCTTTGTTCTGAGGAGTCATTTCAGAAAACAAAAACGGTATCTTACAAACACTATATGGGTCTGAAATCAAGAGGCACTCCGGGTTGATTTCAGTCATTGGTAATTAAGGAAACAAAAATTGAAGCCCAGGTGTGATGCCACTGCACACTAGAATGGCTGAAGGAGAAGTACAGGCAATACGAAATGCTGGCCAGGATGCAGAGCAAGTGGAACTCGCATACGTTGCTGGAGGAAATGCAAAAGGGTCTAGCAACTTTCAGAGACAGTTTGGCACCTCCTTACAAAGCTCACAAGAATGCTGACGATATGATTCAACAATCCCACCCCTAGTTATTTACCTAAGAGAAATGAAGACATAAATCCATACAAAAACCTATATGCAAATGTTTACGGCAATTCTATTCTTATCAGCTGAAACCTGAAAAGAGCTCAGATATCAGCTGGTAAATGGATAAACGAATGGTGATACATCCATGAACTAAGTACTAGAAACCAACAGAAAGAAACATCTTACTAATACATGCAACATCTTACTAGTGGATGAATCTCAAAAGCAATGTGCAAAGTGAAAGAAGCCACTTATGAAACGCTACAGATATGCTGTAGGATTTCATTCACAGGACATTCTGGAAAGGCAAAGCTACAGGGGCAATCAGGTCACTGGTTGCCAGCGACTGGGAGAGGAGGGAGGGGATGACTACAAAGGGGCAAGCGGAACTGTTTGGGTGATGGAAATATTCTGCATCGAGATTCTGGTGGTGGTCATCCAATTGTATATATTAGCCAAAATGTACTCAGTTATATCTAAAAAGAGTACATCTTACCATGTGTAAGTTTTACCTCAAAATCTTACTTTAAAATAACATTTTTTACCCTTTCAAAGAGCTCCACCATTACATCCCCGGCAAATAAGCATGTCTGTCTGAAGTCCAAGTTAGCTTTGAATAATACTGTATATAGTAAATTCCTATTTATGAAAAGCCTTACTATCCTCATAGCTATTAATAGCATTTTTATTTAATCCTTTGGAATAAAAAATTCCCTAAAATATTTTAGATAGTTTTCTGCTTTCTTAAACAAATAACCTGATCTTAATTATTTAACAGTGATCCTGGGCCACATTTACTCACCCAAGAATGAACAGTCAACAGATACTTATTTTATTGTATGTTCATTCTAGGCCAAGCACTATGCCAGCTGTAAGAGATTAAAAAAATAATAATCCAGTGAAGAGGGATAGCTATCCAGCTATAGCTGCTTGCAGAAAACTGAATAGTCTCAACTGACGTATTCATTTTTGAATTTTTCTCTCACTTTTTCATAGGTTTTATTGTTTTGAGTCCTTGGTTGTCAGTCTTTTCTCCTACAGTCAGCACAGATCAGCCTTCCCACAGCCAATAAAGCATCCGTCCCCCCATTGTCTCACAGCGGAGTTTTGCTCAAGGCAGCACTTCCCAGAAGGTGTGGTAAAGAACAGTAGTTCCGTTCTCAAAGAAGACCATCAGTGTAAAGTAAACTTTTGATGTTGTGCTAACCTTTTTGGAGATTGGGTGCAGTATTAGCATATTAAAGGCTTTATTAAGAACAGTAATAAATAACCTTTGACATTTTGTTTAACCTAGAATTTCTCAAACTTATTTTACTATCTCACTCTGCTTTTTTCACACTAATAAGAACAACCAAAAATATTAGGGTTTCACTGAAAATTCTTGTGAAAAGTAATGGACTTAAATATCAGATAATATTTTTTTAGAACGATTACTTATTCACTCAACAAAATACAATATAAAACAGCTAATATGTGTCAGCATGGGTGATACAATAATAAACAAGACAAGAAAGTTCCCTGTTCATGCGAACCTTAGACTCTTGAGGCAGAAAGACAAAAAACAAGCCTTAGACCAAAAAAAGAGACATGAACATGCTGAACAAAGAAAAGGGGGTAATGTGATCCTGTGACGGTGGACTATTACTCAGTCAGGACCAGCCACACGGGCAGGTAATATCTGAGATGAGACCCCAACGACTAGAAGGAGCCAACCAGAAGATACGGGATGGGGCGGAGTTTTCTGAACAAGGGCTGAACGAGCCGAAGGAGCACAGCCAGCGTGAGGGCATAAGTACACAGGATGCGACCAGAGGAAGGTCGAGGTAGGGCTAGGTCAAGATCATGTGGTTCCTCATAAGCTTTGCAGAGGGAGTGGAATACCACCAGGAAGGTTCTGAGCAGGGAGTGACAGGACATGATTTACGTTTTAGAAAGCTGTCTCTGGAGAGGACGGTTTGTGGAGGGGCAAGAGCAGACAGAATAGCGGAAGAAGCACTAACAAGACTCGAACACTGAGTACAGGTGTGTTACATCCTTGGTCAGGTTTATTCCGAGGCATTTTATTCATTTTGAAGCAATTGTGAATGGTATGGTTTTCTTTCTTTAAAAAAAAATTACTTTATTTTGTTCAATTACAGTTGTCTAAATGTTCTCCCCACCTCCCAAACCCACCTCCCTCCCTTGCTTCCACCCTCCCCCTTGGTTTTGTCCACGTGTCCTTTATAGTAGTTCCTGAAAACCCTTTCCCCACTGTCCCTTCCCCCTCCCCTCTAGCTATTGTTAGATTGTTCTTAATTTCCATGTCTCTGAGTATATTTTGTTTGCTCTTTTCTTTTGTTGATTACGTTCCAGTTAAAGGTGAGATCATATGGTATTTGTCCCTCACTGCCTGGCTTATTTCACTTAGCATAATGCTCTCCAGTTCCATCCATGCTGTCACAAAGGAAAATGATTAAGACTGAAAAAAAGAAATAGAAGATACAATAAGTGGAAGCACATACCTTGTTCATGGATAATGAATTAACATCATTAAACTGTCCATACTACCCAAAACAATCTATAGATTCAACACAGTTTCTATGAAGATTCCAATGAACTAGAACAAATATTTCAAATATATATATGGAACCACAAAAGGCCCTGCATAGCAACAGCAATCCTGAGAAAGAAGAACAAAGTTGGAAGAATCATGCTGCCTAATATGAAACTATTCTACAGGGCCACAGTAATCAAAACAGCATGGTACTGACACAAAAAACAACAACACATAAACCAATGAAAGAGAGTAGAAAGCCCAAAAACAAACCCACACCCTTACAGTCAATTAATAATGGACAGAGAAAGCAAGCACATACAATGGGCTAAAGATGGTCTATTTAATAAGTGGTGCTGGGAAAATTGGACAGAAATGTACAGAAAAATAAAACCAGACCACCTTCTTATACCACACTCAAGAATAAATTCAAAATGGATCAAAGACATAAATGCTAAACAAAAAACAAACGAACAAAAAAGACTTGAATGCTGTAAGTGAAGAGGCAGTGAGAATCCAGTCCTAGTCTTCTGGCTGGAGTGGATATTCGGTCTGTTTGCTGAGACGAAGGAGGCTGGGAGTAGTATCGGTTTGGAGGAGGATAAAAAAGGCCAAGAAGAGTCCCATGAATGAAGTTCAAAGCTCTTTATAAATATATGAAGTTTTTTTTGACTGTTGAGGGACATAATTCCTCCTCTCCCCTAATTCTTCACAGAGTTCTGAATAAGGAGAGCTGCCGGGGAGTGGTTTTGTAGTTGCCTTCACGTCCTCTAACGACATTTCATTCTTATAGACCATTTTCATCAAACTCTTTAAAGACATTTTTAAAGTAGCCCAATGAAAGGGGCAATAACAGATAATCTACTTTTTAAACCCCCTCTGCATAGCAAGTAGGTAATGTAAAAGCCTAGGCAAGAGTACCCAACATAACCAAAATGAGAATCCAGCACGCAAGGTGGCAGTGTTTTTATCACAGTACTAGGCCTTGTTTGAACATTTTAGGAATGAATACTTTACGAAAAGCAACCATAACCACAATTAAAAATGGCGCAGTAATGGGATGTTTTCCTCATTTGCAACAGTGACAGAACAGCCGAGTGTGAGGATTCTGAGAAAAGCCTTGGCATAGAGGATAGGTTCCTCCAGTTGGCTTCACAGAGTTCAAACCTAGGCCCTGTCGCTTGTGAGAACCAGAACACACAGCATGGTCTTTAGGGTCCAGGGCTTGTGTGGGAGGAGTCAGAGCTAATGAGGGAAACCTAGCATAGGGCTAAGCGTATGTCAGGAGCACAACAAACTATTTATACTGTGCCCAGAAACACTGAAACTTGTCATAAGAATAAGTCTGATTAAAACGGCTGCATTAAGATTCCTGCAATAATATCCACCCAATAGCTGATGCAACCAATGGTTTGTCTGTGAACTATTAGAATCACTGATAGCAGCTGAAAATGCTAGGGAGATGCCAAACATGTAGGAGTAATTTTCTCAGAACTCATTGACCGGACAAATGTAAGACATCCCTGTAGGCTTCGGGACCAAATTCCAATCTCCAAAGGCACGTGTAGGTGCCACCCTACGGAGACCTGGGACCCAGGAGATCAAGCCCAGTACCAATGAGTGCACAGTGATGATGATCCCTTCAATCAGCAAATATTTAATTAGCTCCAACTATGTGTTAGCTACTGTTTCAGGCACTTCAGTCAGCAAGTCACCTGTTCTGAAGGAGCGCACGTCTGTCAGTGTGTGGGGGACGAGGCACACAAACAAGTGCAGGAGCCACCCCACTTCCTTCCAGTGTGCCTTCCTGTGCTGCAGGGGCTGGACCAGTAACAACTCCGTGTTCCAGAGGCCCATGCAGCGATGGTTTCGGATATGATACAATCTCTTCTCATCAGATGAGCCCCTGCTGCCTCCCATAAATTAAACACTGCCAATCTCATGGGTGTATCCTTGTAGACAACCTGCCTCTTCTCTCTGGCTGTGCTGATGTCTCTTTTTGTGACTTCTCTAGGAAATGTCTGGATGTGAATACCTTTTTAAAATTTTTCCTGCTTTGGATTCAACTGAAATCCCAGAATATTTCCTCTTTCCCACTCTCTCTATTCTCTTCTTCTGAAATTCAAATTAGATGCATGTTGCCATTTTGCTGGAAAAGGAAATCTGGCCATATTTTAAGTATACACTGTTATCCACAAAAGAGAGCACAGGTTAGATAATCATCATTAATTCCATAGCAGTCATTTTTATTCAAAATATTCCTTTTAAACAATTTTTTAAATTATATATGATTGTTCTTATATCCTGAGACTAAATTGCTGGCTGTAAGATACTGAAAAAAACAATCTGATTGATCTAATTGTCTATAAAGTTAAGATGTACCTATGTTTCTTCTAATCAAGAACTCAGACCTGAGAACACAGTTAAGAAAATTATTTAACTGTTTTGTTCACACTTTAGTAAAAATGGTTGTTAACCACTTTGACATTTATTCTTCTAAGATACCTGCCTATGATGTTTTTTTTTCTCTCTATGTGGGATGGTTGATCTTGAGCCCGCAGGAAGCAAGCTGGCCCCAGACCTCTCCAGTCCACACTTCTGTGCCCCCAGTTCTTACGTGTCCAAAGACAGGGAACCACAGATACGCCTTTGTAGGAGGATCCTATGTTTATACCTTTAAGATGGGAGAATATAAAAAGTTTTGCTTCTGAGAATAAAAATGACAGGAAAAAACAAAATAAAATAATACAAACCCAAACCAACAACTCTGTTACTTGACCTTCCCAGTGTGAAAATAATGCCTTGTGAGACAGTCAATCACATGTTAGATAGAACGGGAACGCCAAACATACAATTGTTTGACAGTGTGAACTATGTCCAACTTGGAAAGTTCCTCTAAAGATATTTAGTTCAACCTTCTACCCAGAGAGGAGTCAGTCCTACAACTCTTAGTAATTAAGAGTCCTCCTCTCCTGGATTTCTTCCATGGTTGTGTAAGTCTGTGCCACTTCGGGTGATTGTAGTTTTAAAGCTTGGAGCTAATATTGAACTAATGACCATTAGCTTGCATTGACCTAATACTATTTATTCTTCAAGAGCTCTTTCTAAACCCTTTAAAATTGATTTCACTGTGGACACAGCAAATGAAAATAAAATGTAGCTTGGGGATTTCATTATAGAAGCTGCAACAAACAGAAGAGTAGTCAATATCAGAATCATTTACATATCAAAAAACAACAGCACTCTAGGCCTCATAAATCAGGATCAACCGCTAAACGGGAACAGTTAGTTACAGCTTGGGCTGTGACCTTCCCCCAACAGCTAGCGCAGCAAGTAAGTGAATTAGAACATATGAACTTCCATTTGGGGCACTAAGAAAACACACCAGCAGACTGTTTTAATACAGGGTGGGGCAAAAGTAAGTTTATAGTAGTTTGTATGGAAAATGATACAATTAATCAATATCAATACAAGAATAAACTGTGCTTTGCATACTCACAACTGTAAACCTATTTACATGCTTGATTCTCTAACAGGTTCTTCGTGCTTTCATATTTCCCCTCAATATGATCTATCCATCATACCCTCACTAGATTTATCTTTCTGAAATTGTTTGGCTATTATTTTCCTTGTAGTGTTTTTCTTATGATAAAATGCAAGTGCTCTTCACGGCGTGCAGTGAGATGGACCAAGGCCCAGTCAGGTGTTTCAGGCTCTCTGTGGCATGGCCCCAACACATGTTCCCCACACCTACCTCTGTGCCTATGTTCGGATTTCTGTTCCAGGCAGGCTCACTCATCCAGAGCACCCACTACTCACCCACTCCTACAAACACACAATAAGGCTAAATCCACAAGTGTGTTCCATTCTATCCTGCCTTGTTTAGCCCCTGGAATATTACCTATTTCCTCATTAGAAACCTTTTTGAACTCTCACTGTTCAAGATCCAGACTAAGTAGGACTTTTGGGGGATGCTACTCAGTCATTCTGGTCCTTACTGTTGAACATACTCTGAACAGCTACAGGACCACAATACATTGAATCACCCAGCATCCATTAACATACACTAAGCTTACTTACACAGCAGCCATATTTCAGTGTGTATGTCTATAAGCTTTATCTGTCTATTTATCTATCATCTATCTCTGTATCTATCTATATATCCATCCACTTACCTATGTGTTTGAATAAAAACACACATATAAAAGCCTCATTTTGTCTATGAAAACCTTTGGAGCAGATATATGTCCTGCAGTAACCACTCCAAAACAACTCCCTCATGAAAGCCTATATGCTGGATTGTAGTTATTTGACACCAAAAGGCACAAAACAACAACAAAAAACCCTCATAATGACTTAGTTCTTACATGAAAAGGGACCTGGTCTAGAAGTGGTCAAGTATCAAACACAGAGAATACAGACACACGAGATGAAAAATCTCATTCAGAGTAATGATGTCAACAAAAGACCCAAATCCAGGTCATGTCTATCAACAACAAAGTTTTATTCGCCATATGAAGCCTTGACAAAGGCAACATAGGACTGCTCTGTTCTGGGCCACTCGATCTTTCCTGTGCCTGGTGACCTCATCTGGAAAATGATGGCGGTGAATAGGTTGATCTCACAAATCCCTTTCACCTCTGAGGACTTTTGGAATGAAAAACAAAAAAACAACCTTTATTAAGCATATGAAAGTTTGATTTCTCTGCAAAGCGGCTGACAGCAAGTGGAAAATGGAAAGGCATCAATCACCTCCTCAGTGACTCATTTTCAACTCTTAGAACGACGACGCTGCCGGGAAATTTCTTATCCTTCTGGTACAGCCGGTGGCAGACCCATGGCTAACCTCATCATGGGCTGGAGCTAGGTTCAAGGTCATTTCATCCCCTCCTCGGTTTGTTTCAGCTGGATTGTCATTTTAAATCTGTGCCCCGATGAAAGGGTTTATTTTTGGTTCTCATTCCTACTTGCCCCAAGAAGAGACACCTAGTAACCTGATATTGATATTTGACACTTTTGTTAATCATCACAACTTGAATCATTTGGAGGGGTCTCTGGGGCCATCCAGTAAGCACCACACCAATTTTTAGACAAAGTGGAATGAAGATCTATCTACACGAAACCCTTATAACTCTATGAAAGTTTCCTTTCATGTGTGCCTTCAGATACATTCTTCCAAAGTAATCATAATTAAGTGGTCAGCGAGAGTGTAAATAAGAATATGCGATCAAGGAGTGCTAGGTAACAGAGCTCAAACTAAAGTAAACAAACGCTCTGGGCCATCACATATGCAAGCTAGCGAGGTCCCATAAATCACCATGACTGGGTATCAGGATTTCAAAGGCACCCTCTGTGAGCTCTGTCGTCCAGGCGTGTTGATTCGGGCTCCAGTTGCACTGGGTTACTTATATGGCAGCATATGAAGTTCACCTTTAAGTTTAAAAATAGTTCCAATCCCCAACCCTACTACAGCTGGGCCACACAGTACCTACTGTGTGTGTGCACTACACTATGCACTGGACATAGTTTTCATTTAATTCTCATAACTGTCATGTGAGATGGATTTTGTTAGTGCTGATTTACAGAGGAAACAGCAGCTCAGAGAGATCGAGGCAATTTAATTATCCAAGGTCAGAACTCTAGTGTGGGGTGGATTCAGAAGATAAATTGTCAAGCTCATTGGAATTGAGAAGATTTAATGCAGAATCAGATAAAGGTTCACATTTGTCATTTGCTATTCTGTTCCACTTTTCTCTTTTGGCATCTAATGATTACTCACGAAATACTACAGTGAATCAGCTTACACTTACTTGACACAGTCTCTCTTCCCCTGGTCCAGCTGTACCTTATTGCCCTAGGCTCTCACTCCCAGACAACAGGGTCCTCAGGGGATAGCCCAGAAGTTGACTGTGACACACCACCTGTGCTCCTGCTGGGCCATGACTCATGGAAGCAACGGGTGAAGGAGGTGACACCGGCTATTGGTGTTCAGAGACTCAAGCCTCAGAAACACATTCTGTGTATAAATCTCCCTTTTCCAGTCCGATCTCCCACCTCCCTTATCTCCGCAACTGTCTGTCTTCCCCTGAACAGTCACAGGGGGTTTAATGTTTTCTTCAAGGCTGTCCCGAAGGTTCATTCCAACCAGATTTCACCCTATGGACCCTGAGGGAGACAGTGGGCAGGAACACAAACTGGTCAGTCCGATCCAGCCAAAGAGAGCCCTGATCCTAGGCCAGCCCAGGCAGATGCTCCTCCTTTCCCCACCCTTCCCCTTCCTCACCTGATACAACGTACTTCCCTTCAGTTTTCATTTTTCACTCTAGCTACAATTCTACCTTCCCTCCCCATTCTACCCCCTCCTCCCAGAAAACAGGCAACCCCAGAGTAACAGGCCATTTAAAAATCCTGACACCCACTTAAACCTTCCCTGAGTTAATCCTTTCAGCTATCTCCTCCCCACTACTGATCCAGCTTTATCGCTTCAGTTCTACTCACTCGCCCCTCCAAGTCCCATCAGCTCGGAATCTCAGATCTGCTTTAGTCCTCTGGTCTTCTCATACTACTGACCCCATCACCCTTCAGTTTGTGCCTGTGCCCTGTTAACTACCTGTTGCCACCCAACCTAACATGCTGTCTCACCGTCACACTCTCCCTAGGAGCCAGGTCCTTTCTGCCCCCATGCCAAAATGACACAGGGGACAAGGCAGGCAAAATAAGCTGCACTGTAGGTTCCCCTCTAGGATTTATGTTTTGCTGAAACTGCTCTTGCAATTTTGGAACCTAGTGCTCAATCCATTAAAAAATTATTTGTCACATTTTGAAAATGCAGCCTGAGAACAAACACTTGCTTTTCTTTCTCCCCATCCTCCCCGCTCCAGATGCTACATTTAGAAAAATAATGATCTCTGCATGTATTAAGAAGCATATGGTGGGGGGAAGGCAGGGAGAGCAATGGGGGAAAAATTGGGACAACGTAACTGAACAACAGTAAAAAGAGTAAAAACAAGAAAAACTGGTGAAGAAAGAAGTATGTGGCTCTCGGACAAGTTTCATAGAGCATCAGTTAGTCATCTTTAAAAATGAGACAAATTGTTACGGCACATAGTGTGTTGTTTCTGAGACCGAGCTGGGAAGTCAGGGTTTGAGGTATGTGAAAACATCGGGATTATACCTTCTATTAGAAAGTGAGGTGCACACTGGTGTCTTGCCACCCCTCGGTGGTCCAAGTCTGCTCATCTGCACCACGTGGACGACACCAACGTGCTTGGAAGTACAAAAAGGGCTCGTGGACAAGGACGACAGTGTGGTGACTGCTGTGGGGAGGGGCTAGAAGGGGACTAAATGCGAATGGGAAAAATACAATAGGGCTTACATTTAAAAAAAAAGAGAATATGGCTCGGTCAACAAGTAATTTTTGCACTGAATTTTACTTTTCAGAGGATAATTCCTCTCATGTAGAGACTGATTATTCAGTCTGTAATGATTCAGGTTTTTGTCTTTTTTGTCTCTTCCACTATGTACCCTTCTGTCATTTTATTGCTCATTTCCACTACACAGAAAATTAAGATTTAGGCCCAATGAGTGTCTTCCTATAAAGTAACCTTTCCTGATGTATATTAAAGAAATAATTATGTAAGTCAGCAAATATCCACTTAACACCTAAATCTATGAAAGACTTTGAGCAAATCTCTTTTTGAAAAAATCCACAAAAGATTCAAAACTTTAGTTCTCCTAAATCTAACTTATTTCTGTGTACTCTTTTAACAGAATTATAGCTTTTTTCATCCTTTGCAGTCTTTAAGCTCTTCTGTGAAATGAGGCTCCCTTGAAAATAATAAAAATGACACCTATATATATTTAAAGTACCCCTGAAAACATTCTATCTCTTTGTTAAAAACTGTTAAAGCCTTCCCAAATTTGAAATTTATCCTCTTCCTAAATTCTTGGGACAAAGACCCTCATTATTAAAGCAGTAATTCATTATTTTTCTGCACCTTGAAAAAAATCCTAGCAAATACAAAATTAAAGTTTTCTTGGGCAAAGAATATACTCCTTTTCTAAAACTTGAATTGGAAGTAAAGGCATAAACAAGAGAAAGTAATCTCACTAAAAATGCTGTTTTCTTTGTAATTTTGTATAATTTAGCATGACATAAAATTCTTTAAATAGACACATGCTAGTTTTATTTTTGTATAGTTTTTGAAAAATAATTTCCCACTGTAATGAAATATCTGTTAGTTCTCCCTAATGGGTCTGGACTGTAATGATCAGGTGGGATGAGAGGAGAGCATCAGAAGGAAGACACTTTGCTACATTCTCTCAAAATATTTTGGAGAGCATTATTTAAGATATCTTTATTCATCTTTAGGTCTAAAACAAAACAAAGCAGCTGAAACACTGCTGGGCTGACAGTGGACAGGAGCCTTAGCTCAGCCAGTCGTCATCTGAAATGAAGACCACAGCCCTCAGCCAGCATCCACCCCACCACAGCAACCTTATCTCTCCCTGGTTGCTATGGACACTCCCCTGTCAGGCCAGTGCTTCCGACTCTCCAGACCTGTTCCCGCCAGGAGGTGTTTCCCAGCACGGGCCTCTGTCTGCACAGCACACTCCTCTCCAGCCGTGGAGACCAGAGGCTGCAGACCAGAGGTGCTGGCGGGAACTCAGGCAAAGCTGCACAGGGTGCTGCCGACAGGCAGGTGTCGGCCAGCAGTCTCCTCCTCCCAGGGCAGCAGGGACATGTTCAGAGAGGTCACTTTTTGTTGAAACAAGCCCATAACAAGAATGTTATTGCTAACTACATACAAAGGAGAGAGCACTGTTTTAAGGCCATCAGTATGGCCTATATAGCTTTTGTCTGTATACTATAGACTTTAAATGAGATTAGACTAATCTGAGCATAAACTATGCTAAAATTTCTGAGAGATGGGTGCAAGCAGAACTGAGATTCTTAAATGGGAAATGATTAGGTTTCTTGTCAGTGAGAGAAAAAACACCTTTCTTGCAAGACATGAAGTATAACGCCCAGACTCCAAGGTGAGAACAGCATTTACACGAACAAACATCATGCAGGTGGTACTAATTATGTGACCGAATATGCGGTGATACACTGATATTCACTAGTTTTTGATTATAAGGCCTTGTAGAGGCTTCATCAATTCTTTGAGTACATGTTAGAAAATTCCCCGTTTCTGTACTTGGACAGTTATTGAATCCATCTGCTTATCAGAAACATGGCTTGCATTCTATTTACACAAAGAGAAAAAAGTGAACCTCCCACCTGTGATTTATGAATGTGAGTTGAGAAAAAGGCTACACAGATGACCCAGAATGATGCAGAAACACTCCAGGAAGTGAACTACATAAGAGGTCAGGAGATTTCTTGCTACACAGGTGGACCTGGACAGGTTTTAGGCCTAATCTTCCAAGTCAGACTAGATGAGTTAGACAAATGATCGCTTCTGCCTGTTTAGTGCTAACACACAGGGCTTGGGGTCTGAGATGAATAGTGGATTAAAGTAACTACGATGCTTTGACATATTGATCATGCTAAATACTACCAAAACTACCAAAGGAGTAGGCAGGAAGAGATGATATTTTCATTTTATTAATTTATATTACTTCCACTCAAATAACATTAGAAGAATTAGGATACATTTCTTCAGTTCTTTGGCCAAATGTTTGGTAACTCCCTTGCAAAAAGTCTGACGAACAGTAAGATGGACAGACACTATTAACCATTGGGGAAGAACTTTGATCTTCTAAGCCCTCTTAAGTGAAATGAACCTCACTTCCTAAGATTGATCAGTAATGACTCCTACAGCACTGAGCACAGAAGCCCTGACAGCTGCATTTCCAGGATCACCACAGCACCATTCCCACGCCTCATCCAATATTTATCGGGCACCTAATCAACCAGGCCTTGTGCCCGCTGTTAGTGAGGCTGGAGAAGGAGGACTCATGACCTCACGTGCAATGTAAGAAGAATAAAACAAAGAAATAAATAATGTACTAAGAGTTAAGAGAACTACAAATAAAGTCCCGTAGAAGGTCAAAGGAGAAAGACACTACACCCAGTTAGGGGAGGCCAGGTGGAAGACTTGGGAGCAGATGGAACAGAAAAGGCTTCACAGAAGAGGGGACATCCAGGTAGGCCTGAGAGGATAAGAGTTGTTCTGGGAAAGAATTAGTTACAGAAAAATTTGGAAGATAGGTACAGAGTTTCCATATGGCCCACACCCTGCTTCACCTGTCATTAACATTTGTCCCGATTGTTGAACCGATATTGATACAGTGTTATTAACAAATGGCTACTGTATTCAGATTTCCTTAGCTTTCCCCAGTGTTCTTTTTGTGTTCCAGGATCCCTCCCAGGACAGCACACCACACTGGGCTGTCTCCTCAGGTTCCTCTAGGCTATGATGGTTTCTCAGATTTTCCTTCTTTGTGATCTTGATAGTTTTGAGGAGCACTGGTCAGGTGTTTTGTAGAATGCCTCTCAACAAGGACTTATCTGACGTTCTTCTCATGATTAGACTGGGGCTGGATGCTTCTGCTGGGAAGACCACAGATGTACAGTACCATTTTCATCAGATCACGTCAGGGTACACACTGCAACGCGACTTATCGCTGCTGGTGTTAACTGTGACCACCTGGCCAGGACGGTGTGCGCCTGCCAGGTTTCTCCTCCACCGAGGCCCTGTCTTCCCCCTTCCCATATTGTGCTTTTTGGGAGGGAGTTGATGTGCATGGCACACACTTAAGAAGTGAGTAGTGTTCTGCTCTCCCTCTTTGAGGGCTGAGTACCTACATAAATTATTTGGAATTCTTCTGTGGAGGAGATTTGTCTATTCTGCTTGTTTAATTATTTATTCAATAAAGTATTTATATCAATATGAACTTGTGGATTTTTTTTTTTTACATTTTGGGTTATAATCCAGTACTTATTTTCTTCATCATCTGCTTCAGGCTCGGGTGGCCGGGAGCTCTCTCACAGGTTGGCTCTGCGTCCCTTTGGTACGCTCCCATCCGTGTGAAGTTTTTTGGTCTGTTTGCGCACTTCCCCACTTCCAGGCACTACGACGTGCTCCAGCCTCATTTCCTGTCCCCGTTCTAGAACCGACTATTTCTTTAAGAGCTCCTGATGCCTCTGATTGGAGAATGGTATTAGAAACCAAGCTAAGGGTGCTAGGTGTGTTCACTGCTAGTGAGGTGTCACTGCTTTAGGACCTCTCAGCTGACAGCGCAGGGAAACATTTGTATATAAACTAGAGTTAACATGTTGAGAGGTGCAATGACATGCCACATCCTTAATATACTTTTCTTAGCACTAAATATGAATGAGAGATTCTGTGCCTGGGTTGCTTTCAGTCTCATTCAGAAGAATGATAGGGATACGTTATATTTATGAAAATAACTGGCTAACCTGTCCTCTGCTGCTTTATGTATTCCTCCTAGAAACAGCTCAGAGGCTTTTAGATATTCTGGCAAAACTTCAGGCCACATGGATGGGCTGTTCTGTAAAACTGCACCAAGAAACAAAAGGTAAACGCCTTGAAAAAGTCACTGATGGGAAGAAACGTGAAAAACCCTAACAGTCCTCTTGGGTTAGCAGCGTCATCATTGGGCTGCCATTTCCTCCAAAAGCTCTCCGGAAGTGCGAGTACTAGGATGGCAAAGTGGCGCCTTCTCTAGCCCTTGCCCCACAAAATAGGAAAAGACAGGTGGTATTCCTTTACAGATTGAAATAAATCATCTGACATTACTGACTGTATGTTCCTGACTGTCTATACAATTTCTATCTTTTAATTCACTAAAGTGTCACAGCAACAATTTGACAGATGAGGACACTGGAGCACAGAAGGTAAGCTGTCCCATTTACTCCTGCTGAAAGGCAGAGATGAGCCCAGCCCAGGCGGTCTGGCTGCAGCAAGGTGCTCTCCATCCACAGACTGCTCCGCCTCAAGCCAATGTCCCACGAATGGAACGTTTCTGATGAAAGAGTTTGGCATTTTCTCCTCTAGTGGGGAGATCCCATTAATGGCAGAGAAGGAAAACCACAGGTTGTTTAAAACAAATTTTTCTAACAAAAATGACTCATAAAATTGCTTTCGCTGCCGATTTAGAATAGTATACCCCAATACATGCCCAGTGTCTGTGAGCAGTAACCAAAATGCTTTAAGGTGGTGTATGTGAGCATTTTCTCATTGTGTTATATATTGAATTGTAATCTATAATAGAAAAAAAGATATAATCAGGACTTCAAATCCATAATTTTGTATATATTCATGCCTAAGATGGGGCCTTGGGGTGGGTACTTATAATTAAAAAAACAAATGCCTTAAATAAAAACATTCAACACATAGAGATTATGAATGGACAAAGAAAGTTTGAGCAACACTAATTCAGACTGTTATTTAATACAGAATAGAAAGGTCATGTTTTTCTTCTAAGAAATATTATTTTCTCACATTGCAAGGAGTGTAGGGCACATGGTTTTCTTAATCTCTTTTTAAAAATATATTCTAGGTACTGAATGACCTCCATGCAATTTATTGAGCACCCAGGGTGTGCTGCATGTCAAACTGAGCATTGTACACATCATGTTTAATGTTCTCAGCAACCTTTCAATTTTATTTTCTCCTTTTATTATCCCCATTTATAAATGAAGAAACTGAGTTTCAGTGAAGTGAGGCACATTGCCCAAAATATTAGGTAGGAAGCAGCAGAGCTGGAATATGAAACCAAGTTCACGTGACCAGAAACATCTATGTTCTTTCCACTCTACAAAGCTGCCCTCGGCATTACAGGGGCACATACCAGGCCAGGGAGTAAGGATCATTCATCCTCCTCAAAGTACACCCAGTATAGCACAACCACCACCACAAGCTCAGAGTACTACACACAAATAGAGAAAAATACTTCATTAAAAAGTATTCTCTCTAAGTGTAAAGGATGACTAACCCATTATCATCCAATTTAACTAATTTCTTAATGAACAGAGCAGAATTGTTTGTTGTTTAATCAACATCAGGGATCACTCCCCAACCTTGTTAGAATGAATAAAAGAAAATACCTTCTTGAAATGTCTTTTAAAACTAGTGAGTTAGATATTAAAATAAAAGGCTACGCATCTTTCTATTTCCTGGAAAGATCGCAGACCAGCAGAGCCGATCACACCATCACTACACACGGCCAGGCGCAGGGACGCTGACCCGGCAGCACTCTGCCACCGCACAGGGAGCCCAGCTATTTGTGCTTTTAAAGGGCTGTTCTCCTTCCGAAAAAGAGAAAATCAGATTCTGCATATTTCATGGAGTAACTGAGAATCATAGCATCTACAGCGTTTCATATTTGCCAGATGTGTAGATGTATCGTGACAGCTACAATTCATGTGACTATCAGAAATCTTAAATTGAACAAACACTTTATCTACCATCCTTGCTATTTGGCAAAGAAAGTTTGTTTAATCTATCCATAACATTGGGAATACTACCATTTTACCTTGACTAAGTCTTTTGTTTAGAAATTTCAAAAAAAAAAAAAGGGACATAGTTCATAACACTTTGAGAAGGAAGTTACCACTACTCTATCCTACAATTAAATCAATTAAATAAAAATGTAATATACAGAGAGAAATTTCCTTAGTAATGACCAATTTTCTGAATCAAAATATTAGAAGTTTTTGATAATTCGATGTTGGAGATATTTAATTTTACTGCCACTAAATACTGACTGATACAGAAACTGAGTTGAAGGTAGTAGAAATAACTTAGGGTTTGTTTTATTCCATCGTGTTTTGATAAAGTCAAGGGGTTTACTATTCAATGAAACACAAAATTTCTGTTAAAAACAGCTCCCTCTTTCTATTATTACTTAAAATAAAACAAAGTATTTTTTCCTACATTAATAATAAAAACAAGCATTCCCAATCTTTCACAATAACTATGGCACACATGTAAACTACATAAATCTTTGCAAAATGTACTTTTATTAAGTAAATGAAAATGCAGATAGCAAATCCAAAACATCGTAAGTTGAGTTTCTATAGTTAAAGGAAACACCTTCTTTTACAATGTAAAGTTTTCCCCTAGACATCTTTATTAATTTTTAACAATTCTTATAACGATGTCAATAAATTTCAGTATTTTAATGTAGAAAACAACTGTCACTTGCTATTTGTTCTTCAGCTTTCTTCTTAGCAAAAGTTAAACATTTGTTTCTGTTCTGTTATACTCATGTAATGGTGAAATATCTTAAGATTTATCTACTTCTGTGAACAGCCTATATTCGTTCTACCACCTCTCTTTTCCAGAAGAAAATGTATCAGCACTCACAGAGAGCTCTAGTACGTGTACATTATGTATGCACTGACTATTAAAAAGCAGCAGGGGGAGTAGACAATGAAAACACTAGCAAAATTAAATTTTAATTTACAGGCAACAGAAACATGATAGAGATATTTCCTAAAAAACAAACAGACAAAATAAATTCCATAAAGAAGTCATGACCGCATTTGCAAAGGTGGCCTGTATACATCTGGAATGAACTGAAGAAAAACTCTGTCTTAGAAGGATGCTTGAACTCTAACTTCAAGAAAGATTTTTAGCTTGAAGCACAGTAGTTTCCAGTAACGATAAGACAAGGAACTGCCCCAAAATTAGGAGGAAGAAAATTTTTTTTAGAGTGTAAATTTTGAGGGGAAATAAAAATGATTTTGGTTCCTCCTTCAAACATTACTGCACTTACACAAATAGATAAAGTTATAGGGCTCCGTAGCATCACCCTTGAAAAACCTGAGGCTTCAGACTCCTTGCCTGCCCCTCTTAAATCCTCAGCTGACTTTCCATAACAGAAGGTAACCAAAACACCGTGAAACTACTCTGCATTATAAACACCCAAAAGGGTATTTTAGCTTTGCAAATCTGTACGGAAGAATGGAAATGTGTCCTCCAATCCCAAATTATGTTTTACACATTCCAAAAATTAATAGGAACTGTGTTTTCAATTTTAGAAGAAAAAAAGAGCATTTGGCTCTTCTGTCTGGAATTCTGTAAATGGAATTTAAGCAAATACTTAACTTCTAATTAGAACTTCAAAGTGTTTATGTTTATATTATACCAAAATAGTGAAAATATAATTTAAGCATTTTTATAATATAGAAATATACATTAAAGACAGTTACTTAATTACATGATGAAAATCTGTGAAAATTAAAATGTCAAGCATAAATTACAACTGAACGATAAAAAAAACACCCATATTTTAGCCAAGTAAGCAAGCAGTGAAGTCTGACCTACACCTCACATAATAATACCAACAACAGGCATAGTGCCTACCATTGTCAGGCACTATTCATCAGCCAGCTATTTTATCCCTTCAAACTCCTGCATTGACCTTGCAAAACAGGTATTGTGCCCAACTTATGCAAAGGAAATTGAAAGTAAAAAAGTTGTCATTTCTCTAACGTAGCTCAGCTAGCAAGGAACAAAGTCATGATTCAAATTCTGGGTCTGTCCATCTCCAAAGCTTTGAGACCTCACCATAATCTCCCTCAACCATATCAATGAGGTTCCAAAGGAAATCTGTACAAATCGTAGGCAGATTACTGTGTTTTTGAGGGCAAATGCTACAGATTTAACCACTCAAACTAAATGCCATCTGGAGCGTCTTATCCTACTTGGTACAAGCATACTGTATGTATTACCGCCAACTCTGGCCTTGGATGAGAATTCAATGATTTTCCTATCTCAGCATCATCAATGAGCGCTATGTACGTTACAGCACCAATCAGGAAACATAGCTAGTTGCTTCTAAAGCATCATTTAAAAACTGCTAATAATTTAGATTCTTTTCATCAAGATTTCTGAAAACATTTTAAAAAACCTGTTAACCCAATTTGCTATCTGAGTTTGAAGAATCAATTTCCTTCTCGATACCCAAATCCATCCTCATAATAATCACCACAGAGACAGAGATTCTTTGTAGAGTTCTCTGCATAATCACTTACAAATCCTGATCCTTACTAGTATTTTTATTGTTATTTTAATTTACCGGAGTGAATTTTTACAAAGCCTCAAGAGAGAAGAAACCAGAGAAAGATGTCATGACTTCCCATTTTCTTCTTTCCCTTTTTTTGAATTTATTGGGGTCATGACTTTTCAAAGGCAAAGAGAAGTAACCTGAAAACATCAGTTGGTTCAAACAAGTCCACGTTAAAAGAATGGACGGTAGTAACAATAAAAGGCTAACCCCAAGCTATGTTTCAGACTTACTCATTCATACTCAAGCGATCTCAGACAACCTAGTGGCCGTGTGACACAAGCTGCTGCAATTCCAGCTCAGACTTAGCTCCACTCACGGGGACCTTCACATCAGCTGCTCCAACTCAGTTTACAGCTCACGTAGAGGTGACTTATTCACGCTCGTGTGATCCAGAAGAAGGTTCACTTTACAACCTTTACCAAGAGCTTTTTCTTTCCTTTTATGCTCATCTGTTTTCATCTACAAAAGGTCACACCAGCCTGGCACTCATTTAGAAATGCATGGGTTAAAAAAATGAATGGCTGAGCCATTAAAAGTTTAAGCAACAGCTTCATCTGAGTTAAAATTTTTGATGTTAAAAATAAGTGTCCTGCCAGTAATCATTCGACTGTAAGACATTAACACTGCTAGAAGGACTGCATTTTGGAAAAGTCTTTTCTCACTTAACCTAGATTGCACTTCAACCAAATACACTCACCTTCCATACTAAACCTGTAAATTAACATAAAGTCTAATTTAGGGTCCTTCAGAGTGAAGGTTAAAAAAAACAACAACTCTGTCTTCATGTGGTGCCTTTAAAAGAAAGGAACCATTTTGAGCAATTATTGTGACCTAAAGGTTTATTTTTATCTTAAAATGTAGATCAATTAATTACTTGACAGTTTTCATATATTGTATTATTATTAGATTTCATGTTAATTTTTAAATTAAAAGATAGTTCTTGTCATTAGGAGTACAGATTTTGGAGGAAAGTAACTGACTGTTCAGGTCCATTCTACTGAAACAGTATAGTCAAATCATCTTGAAAACACAGGCGAATGCCTGCACATCTCTTCAAGTGCCTCCAGGTTCTGCTTTTTCTTTTTCCATATAGAATTAACCAGAGGAGAGAATTAAGAACTCAGGCCCACCGCAGAATGGTCCCATTCAGCAGGTAGGACAATGGAGATGAGATACTCAGCTTATGTCTACTGTTATTATGAATCAAACTATGAAAGGATGATTTATATTTTAGAAATTTAACAAATGAACTAAGAATTTGTTAGTCAGATGAGAACAACGGCACCTAATACCACACCAGGGAGTAGGAGAGCAATAACCAATCATTCTGATGAGGAGCCACACCAGATTTAGAAATGTGGCCCAAGTGACAAAATAAAATTTGGATTCAATCACTAGTGCTCATATAAGTAGGTCAGAGTGCTTACGGCAGGTTAGTCCCTGCAGACAGTGACTGAAAAGTCCCTTTTAATTTACTGAAGGTCACATTTCACTTAAAAACAATTCTGTCAACAGATAAGACAAGTGGCTGATGTGCTCTGGTATTTTAAAAAACTGCATAAAAAACAGGTGGGATAAAAACTACTGTAAGCTAAAAAAAAAGCATCACTCTTCAAAAATATGTGCATGTAAATAGTAAAACGGCATAACCTTACTGACCTTGTAAATAGGTAGCCAAAAACACAATATCTTTAAGAGGCAACGGTTACTAACTGTCACACAGAGTTACCCAGTCCTTGCAGGCTGAATCCCTCAGCCATTTGCATCCAACACAGGCATGTCTTCTTTCTTATCCCCTCGGTCAAGACTCATAAGAAACATACATAACCAATTATTCCCTTACACAACTAAAGACAAAAATTAGGAATTCCAAGAAATACAGCAAAACAGACAACACTCTACTTGCTTTACCAGCTGTGTCAGGCTGAAGGTTACCTCTCAGCACTTTGGCATATATGGCACAAATGCCCCCTGAAGCGTCGAAGACTCAAAGAAACAAGGGTGAAGATCATAATGAATTTTCTAACTCTGCTGACGTTTTCTCTGGATGTGTATGGCCAAGTGAACACACAAAGGCTCAGTTTTTACAGGGTACCCTGACACCGAGACAGATGAGGGCCTTATAAGGCTCCAAGTTCAGTTTGAGTGGGGGTAGGTGGTGACACTCAAATGATTGCCTTGACCTCCAGCAACTCCTATTTCCAACGGGGAATCCCAGGAATACCCTTAAACACGCAATGCCAATGGACCGGACTGGATTTCTGCTGCAAGGGCAAAGTGTCACTTTGCCACCTCCCCAAATCCACTGTGTCCTGGAGGTACTGTAATCGAACTGTGTCAAAGCTGCTTTTGCAAAATGTTTAATTTGTCTGGAGTGAATGGGAGAGAGAGGGAAGGCACAGAATCAGGGACTTCCCTCAGAGGGAGCAGAACCGCCAACGTACAGTAAGTGTGACAAATCTCTGTATATATTTCACAGGGCCACAGGCACTGGTGGCTTCACCGGAGTGGCAGTCAACAGCCTAGGGGCCCGGGTGAGAGCAGAGCAGGGGCTTACCTTGTTGGAGGCCATCTCACTGACGGAGTGCCTGGTCTGCAGGGTCTCTAGCTGGTCCAGACACCAGTCCAGCTCCTCCAGGGTCTCGCTGGCCAGTTTCTGGTAGGCCTCCTCTGCGAAGAGATAGGGAAAGGGGGACTCAGTTCTCAAGCGCTTCACGGGGCTGCCAGCGAGTTCAAAGGGGGCCATCCTGCCGTACCCCGCCATGCTCAGATGCCCGGTGCCAGCACATGAGGGCTGCTCCTTCATATTGCCAAGCCGAGCACCGCGAGGGGGACCGAGGCTCTGCTAGCCGGGCAGCTGGCCTCGGGAAAACACGGTCTCTCCAGCTTGGCGTTTTAGTTCAGCGTCCAGGGAAGGCGCGCAAAGTGCAGCAAGCCAACTTTTACACGGAGACACGGACAAAAAAAACCACGATGCGACTTTGAGACGGTGCGGCGGGCCAGAGTCCTAGTCCTTGAGGATGACGAAGGGGGAGGCGCGTGCGCCCGGGAGCCCGCCCCCCCGGAGGGAGCGTCTGGTCCACCGCCCGGTCTCCCAGGTGGCCAGCCCGGAGCCGAGCCGCGACTCCGCGCCCGCCCCGCCTGCTGAGCCTTCACTCAAAGCGAATGAATCAGCCGCGGCCGGGTGCGCGGCCACCACGTTTCCTGTTTTCTTTCTCAACTCCGCGGGCGGCGGGCGCAGCGCTCCATCGCCGTGGCTTTCCGGGAACACTCCCCCTCACGCCCCTCTGGGCCCTCGGCCTGCCCGGCCCCTCCACAACTCCCTTACAGAAAGATTCCGAGTTGCCAAAGCCTGCCCGGGCCCCCCGCCGTGTCCTTCCCCGCAGCCTATGCCCCGGCCGCCCCGCTGCCCCGCCGTGGCATCACTCCGCACAGCCAGGCACCGCTGGCTTTGAAGCCCAGCCGGAGAGGCGGCGGGCGCGAGCAAGCGAGTGTGACTGTGGGGCTGTTGTGGGTCTGGGCGAGGGGAGCGGCGGAAAACCCGGCGTGGAGCGTCCGCCGCCCGCCCGCGCTCCGGGTCGCGCCTGCTGCGGGGCTCCGGTGACACCTGGCGCGCGCGCGCGCGCGCGCGCGACCGCGCACCTGCCCGGGGGACCCCGAGCGCCCCGTAGAGCCGCTGCGCCTATTGCTTTCGGGGTGGCTCACGGTCTCCACCACCGGCTGCTCTCTGGGGAGTTTTCGCAGGAGAGCCCGACGGGCTGCGCAGACAAGGTTATTCAGGACCCGCGCAACCATTTCTGAGGGTTGGGGTTTTAGGGTTTTAGAGCATTCTTTTAAGGGTTGAAGATTTACCTACTTCAAGGGGAACAGGGTGGTTGTGGGAATAAAAGCATTTCTATTAAGACTAGACTCTTTCAGTACCCAGTCCTTGCTAAATACCAGACTAAATTTTGGGGTGAATACAAACAAGCAAACAAAACATGCAATGTCGTGGAGTCGGAACTCTTTAGAAGTCTCACATTTGACAATATGTTGAAATGCACATTCAGAATGGTCTAAGTTTTCTTAAAGCAACAGCAATTGATGAATGCATCACATGGTTTGGACAATTAACACACGCCCTGCCTGCGTGCTCCAGTCGTCTGTGGAACTGCAAATCAGAGACCAGAATGGTCTTGTGATGTCAAGGGAAAAAGTCTGGAAGGGTTTTTCTATTCTCCATGCTCAGAATAAACTACAAACGTGAGAAAATGAAAAGACCATATATAAAGGCTTCATAGGAAAGCCGGTTCTATTTACAAAAGCTGACCCTGGGGGCCATGGGCACTCTTCATAAGCAGATTAATTGCGGAGACCTTCCCTACATTAGCATGCGGATGAGCAAACGTCTCAGAGGGGGGAAATTCAAACTCCCAAGAGTCCTCCTTATAAAGCGTTGTTATTTTCAATTAGGAAGAATACACTGAAAGCTTCCATGAAGTTGATGAGATCGTTTTTCTTTGTCTTGGAATCTATAGGTATTAAAGGAGCAGAAATTCTGCCCTTGAAATTTAGGCTCTATCACATTAGTGGCACATCAAAGTGACCAGTGGCACATCAAAGAATTTCACGGGCGGAGTCTCAGGCTCCTGGGATTTTCCAGATAGGTTTTTATACAACATTTGCAAAAGTTAGAATAACTTTCCAAGTATATGTTACATGTACCACGTGGCTCATTGTTATGAAGAATTCTTGAACTGTTGCTATTCACTTAGAGAACTCTAGGTTAAAATTTGCCTTTTTTATTATCCTGTTCCCCACTCCCACTCCCCACCAGTCTCCGTCAGTGTACACTGGAGGAGAAAAAACAACTGCCTGAACACTGCCAGGTGAGTTATGAAGTGCACGACTGGAGCTTTTATCCCTAACAAAAAGAACAACCTCGAAGGTAATTTTCAATAGTCAGTGTATTTTATCTGTAGAGCTTTGCCCTGATTAAAAGAATGTAAAAACATAACAAGCTTGTTATAAAAATTGAAACATTACACTAAGATGTAATGTAGAAAGTCCCTTGTACTCCCTTGGCCCATACTCTTAAGATCACAAACAAGAATTAAGCCTCTGACCGTAACACATTTTCATTGTACCTCACATCTTCCATCTGCAAGCACAGCAGCACCTACTTGGGATGGTAGTATATCTGCTATATAGTTTTGTTTTTGCTTTTTTCATCTCTCCACTGTCTAAAATAGGGATGTAGGAAATTTTAAGAAGAAGTTGACTTATTGGGTCATTTGTCCATCATTAGCACATCCAGTGGGTTAAAGATGCAAAAACCACTGTGTCCAGAATTTTTTCACTGTCATCTTTCCTGAACTGGTTATATCAGATGCCCAGAATCCCCTCTCCATATGGCTACGGCTTAGCTTTCCATGGTCGTCTTCCCTGCACTCTATTTCTTCCAAAGTCTGAGATAAACAATCCCCTCCCATCTTCACCGACTTCTCAAATCTTTTCAGAATCACCGGCCTTGGGTCTAACTGGATGTGGCACCACATATTATACTTCAGTGTTTATTTTTTAGTTGTAATAGAAATGTAATTCAGGAAAGTTCCAGTGCTTCAAAACATGCACTTAAAGACAGGACTCACTCTTAAAAAGTCAGTACAGGGACAAGAAGAACAATTTATTTCAGAAGATCTACTTTATGTCCAAACAGATAAGCTATTTTAACAATCAACATGTAAGTGCGATCACAAATCGGTCTGTAGATTTTAAGTTCTAACATTTCTGCATGTACAGTATAAGTCTGGAGGATAACAAAGGGAATAGAACACATCTACTTATCAATAAAAAATTACTCATAACAGAAAAAAATAGTTTGTTTTGTAAAACTGTTCTCAAGAATTATCGTTGATATTAACTTACAGCTAATACTACTCTTTCCAAATTCCTGGTTTACAGGCAATATGGCTAACCACAGTTTTTCAGGATCGTCATTAAAGCTCAACATTTAGGAATTCTAGCCCCATATGTTCTAAGAACATTTCAATCCTACTGAAAAGCCTCCATGTGGAACTCCAGCTCTCTTATAGGAAACTGAGTCACCACACCAAACAACACACCTGTGTCATCAACAGCAGGACACTGGCCGTGAGCTTGTTTAATTTTGCATTTTACCAAAAACACAAACTGTATCCATTAATAAAATACTTTTCTCCCTAGAGAGTAATATTCACTGTGGAACTACTTGAAAAGGTCTGAAAATGCTACTATTTAACTGTCCCAAAGCTTGCCAAATCCAGGAACTACAGGGAGAAAAACTCCCCATCAACACTGCTGGTGAAATTCCATAAAAGTGAGGAGAGAGCTATCGAACAGCAACTAAGAAATGTCTTGAGCCTTTGGAAGTCCCCTCCTACAGGAGCACTTCAAGGCACCCTTGAACTCAGTAACACCCGTGGTTTCACTCAGGATCCACTGTGAACAAACAGTTCTCGATCCTCGCAGGCCAGCACTTGGCTTCCGTCATTGTGATGTGATCAAGGGTTCCCCTGACACATGGCCTGAAACAGTGCCAGGGGCTCCAGGAGGAGATGCTGAGGCAGCAGCTTCTCTTTGCAAAGAGAAAAAGTAATCGCCTCAGAGCTGCAGCAGTGAGCTAGGGGTTGAGGTCGTTCTCTTGAGAAATGTTTAGCAATTACTCTTACCCACAACTTAAGCAATGTTGACCATTGAAGTAAAAGGATCCACGCTACGTGATGTGTAACTGTGTGAACGTTGGCTTCTTTGCTAACATTGCATGACTAAAGGTTTGTGTAAGTTTGTCATAATTTCTAGATAGACCTATTGGCATATAAGTGAAGAGAATAGGTCCAAAAAATCACTTCATATGAACATCAATGCTTACACTTAATTAAAATATAAATATTAACTATAACAGCCGATTTAGATTTTTCTTACAATTAAAAAAAAAAAAACACCCACTAAACAACTCCCAAGAGCAGACACTTATACATCTTCCTAACCAATTCCAGCTTCTTCTCTCCTAATTCTTACCAAAATTTCTTTGTTGTTCCTAAGCATGGGGTCGATGGTGGCTGAAGTAGGCGGAACTGGAGAAAAATGGTGGCTCTTTCACTGTGTGCTGCTTCGAGCTACTCACTCTCTGAGTTCACTACAGTAAAAGATTTGTGTGGGTTAGTTCTAACTTTTGCTGACATTTTTCCTTCCATGCATTTTATCTGATGGGACATACGTGGAGGGGCTGGATTTGCCTTCGGTGTGTGTATGCAACAGGTTCAAGCAGAGACTGCCAGTGGCAGGCTGCTCTCATGTTCGAGTGTGCTCCTGGCATCAAGGTTCTTGTTTTGAAATATTTTAAAAACTTATGAAACATATTAAATTTCACTTAGGACTTCAAAAATCCTCCAAAGGGAAGATGTGCGTAATTTTGTGGTTTTTTTCCTCTTTAATCTTCTTACTATCTATGGTTTTTTTCCTAGTGCTTTGCCTAAGGCTCTAGTAGAACTTTAAAATGAAATAAATAGAACATTGGGTTTCAGTGACTTCTAGTACCATCAGTAAGTTAACTTCTAGTAGCATCATTACTTTATTTTACACCAACTATGTGTCATGTACTTAACAGAGTCTGTAAAAACAAGAGGGGTAAAAGAGCATGGCCCTTAGTCAAGGAAACGCTAGAGCCCGGTGGTAGAGCAAATTTCAGTGTGCTGTATATTCTGAAAGAAGGGAACACAAGGGCTATGGGAGAATAAAAGAGAGCTGTTCACATCAGATTGGGACAGAGGTAGAGTGGGAGAAGGCTGAGTCCTAAAGAATGAAACAGGAGATAAGATGGTGAGAAGGATTTTTAAGAGAAAACAATATGAGCAAATGTATGGGCCTATATTCTATAAAATGTGCATACATATGTATGCGGAGAAAGGAAGTGCCAAGAGCAGGACCTTACTCAGGGGGAAAGAGGCTGGAGAAATCCAGACACTGGCCATGGAAGTCTCTCAGGCATCTGCAGGTAGGCACTTTGGACTGCACCACTGAGTAAGAATCAGTCAGTGTAAGAGCTGAATAAGAGTAGGAACCACTGAGTGATTCAAAGCACTGTGTGATACGGGATCTGATCTTATTTAGATGAAAAAATTCTAGGACTCCGTAGTAAATGGGTTTGAAGTAGGCAAGGCTAAAGTCAATGAGAAATTATCTTCGGCCATGTTATCGGTAGTATACAATGAATAATTTACAGAACATTTGCTTTTATGATGACAATTCTCATCTAAGACAATCTCAGAATTAAAATTCTGCATAGGCATATGTTCACAAGATATGGCAGGCATGAACTGAAAAGGACTTCCCAGTGTGACTTGTGAGGGGATAGACTTCTTGTTCTTATAAACTACAGGTTTCTAACCACTGAAATGTCATCTTACTGTATTCACCATAACTGTCGTCACCAGAATTTCCTTCAGGGAGAGCCTGCCTATAAGAAAGTGTTTGATAAGGCTATGGAAAAAGGTGAGGCTTTAAGGAGCCCTTGTTTGGGTGGAACTGGTCTGTGATCTCTTCCACACAGGAGAGGGGAAGGACGTGCCAGGTGCTTCAGAAGTGTGTGCACGTATGTGTGTAAGGAGTCACCTTGGTCTGAGTAATTCCACCCTATACTGTATTTTGCTGTATACAATGAGCACTTTTTTTACCCAAATTTTTGAGAGGAAAATAAAGATGTGCATTATGCATGGGTAGTACTAATTCCATATCCATATACATGTTTTTAATTCTTTTATTTATGCATATGCATTTAAAATGTAACTTTAGAAAGCAATAGTGATATCCATATGCAAAATAATACCATGGAATATAATAATCAGTTTTGTTTCTAAATATAAACAAATAAAAAGTTGAATTAAAAAATTAAATGAAAAATTTTTTTCTGATGGTTTTGGCCAAAAATTGTGGGTACATATTATACATGGGAGCACATTATATATGGCAGAATATGATAAATCTCCCTTTCCCCCCAATTTTTAATAAAGTTGCTACAGGCATACAATGCTCAGATAAAGAGATTTACCTTATTTTGTTTTGTTTTAACCCAGTAAGGGGACTGAGCTCGGAGGCCAGATTGGCCCAAATTGAAATGTCAACCTAAACCAACACTGAGGAGACGCAGCAAAGAAAGAGGAGAAAGCTTGAAGCTTGTGGAACTCGTTGTAACAACAGGAAGGGCTCTGCCCAAAGGACTGGGGTTTGAGCCAAGTTTGATGAGACCATCAAAACTGAAGACTACATACGAGCCGGGTCCTACTCTAAGCAGTATTATCCCTTGACTGAAACTGGAGGAGCAGAAGGAGGCTCCAACGTCTGTTCCACCACACACAAGCCATGATTCCTGCCAAATCACCTAGTCCTTCTTAAGCCTTCATTTCCTCACCTGTGGACTGGGGATAATAAAAAGTACCTTGCAGATTATTTTAGTTTAAGTGAGAGATGGTGAGTTAAATAACCTTGCATTGCTCACCTAATAGATTCTTTTCCAGGCACTGCTCTAGATGATGGAGATTTAGCAATGAACAAGTAGTTGAAAGCTCTTGCCTGCTCTCAGAGTTTCCATTCTACTGTGTATGAAGATCTGCTTTTATAGAATGCCTGCTATGTGCTAGGTGCTGAGTATGCAAAAGGGAAGCAAATAACTTTGGGTTTCAAGAAGCTTACAGTCCAATGAGGAAGACAAGTTTGAAATGGTGTGTATGTAACTTGCCCACTAAAACCAGGCAGTAAGGATGGTAAGCACAAGGTGAAGAAAGGGGGCAGGGAGTGTTCCCTACCACAGCCTGGGAGAAATCTGGGAAAGCTCTGTGAAAGAAGGAATGTTAGGCTCAAGTCTCCAAGGATGAATTAAACAGTTAACTAGGTGAAGAATGGGAGGTGACATCTGAGAAAGAGGGCAAACATGTGCTACGGCCAGTTGGAGAACACTGTACGAGGATGTTTAAATAAGTTAATCTGCAATAAGGCATTTACTACATGAGAGGTTCCTTCCTCTCTCCCAGGTTCTCAATCCTAAACCAGTTACGATTTTCCTGTCATCACCATCAACCCTCTAATATCAACCGGTTCTGGGCTGAATGTGAGTGAAAAATCAATCATCCAAAGTCAGTATGTATAACAAGTACGTACAAGATGTTGGTGAATGAAAGAGCACTGCTTGCTGTGAATTTGCTGGGAGGATCATTCCAACATTTCCCAAAGAATGTTCAAATAAACATTATTCCTACAAGATTCTCCTTACCAAAAGAATTCTGTGGTCAAACAAGTTTGGAAAATGTTAAATATGTAGCCTCTTTGCAGCGATGTGTAACGGACATGGACTTACCAAAATCTAGAACTTCTACAGCAAGGAGATCTATTTCATGTCATTTTACAAGCGTTAATTACATAAACTTATTTGACATAAAATGCTATTTTTTCTCTTAATACATATTTTTGAAAACTTTGTCCCATGTCAGGTGAGTCCAAAAACATAAACACAATGCTTGAGTTCTGTAGGTTCCCATGTATTCAAAATCCCCAATAAGGACCTCATATTTCTCCTTCTCAGGCCTTTGTGTGCTGTTGAGAATGGTCAGAAAGTCATCTTCCTCCTTGTGTTCCTGCCTCTCTTTCTCATTTTCTTTCCCCCAGAAACAGAGCAGTCAAAACAAACAAACAAACAAACAAACAGCCCAATCCATACATATTTATTGAGCCTCTCTGATGTTCTGGTTGCTTTGAAATAAAAGAACACAAAAGGTTCAGTGGCCTGGACCTGGGAAGGATCTTATAATATCCTACTGAGAAAATCGGACATGTGGCCAGCTGCTGCCTAGAGACAGCGTGAGGTGGCACAGAAATCATGCAGCTTGTTACTGCTATTGCAGTACAGGAGGAGGGGGCGGTATGGACTGCAGTTGGGTATACAGGATTCCAGGAAGAAGGTGAACCTGGATGTACATCTTTAACCCCAAAGTCTGTGATTTGAATGGCTGTGGGAGTAGGGAGTCAGCTGGCATTCTTTTCAGGTAGAAAAAATGTCTGGAGCCTGGAGAAGGGTTACATGTGTGGGCGGTAAATAGCCTGCATGGAGTAGACTCCTTAGAGGGAGGGGAAGGGAAATAGAATTGAGTACTTAAATGGGTGGCCTTGAGCTAATGGATATTGTGGGAATTGGATAAGTGCACTATAGCCCAGGAGGAGACAATAAAGAAGAGAGAAGCAGGGAGATTAAGACTCCACTGCAGCTCTCTTCCTCGGTGCTGCCTATGGAGGTGGCAGCCATCTTTACTTGGCACCATGGTGGCCCTCAGACCCCTGGGGAAAACCAAGATCGCTAAAAGGAGGACCAAGAAGTTCATCCAGCACTAGTGAGACTGATATGTCAAAATTAAGCCTAACTGGCAGAAACCCAGAGGCACTGACAATAGGGTGAGCAAAAGATTCAAGGGCCAGACCTTGATGTCCAGCATTGGTACAGGAGCAATAAGAAAACAAAGCACATGCTGCCCAGTGGCTCTGGGAAGTTCCTGGTCCACAATGTCAAGGAGCTTGAAGTGCTGCTGATGTGCGACAAACCCTACTGTGCTGGGGTTCCTCACAACGTCTCTTCAAAGAACCACAAAGCTACTGTGGATGGAGCAGCCGAGCTGGCCACGAGAGCCACCAATCCCAATGCCAGGCTGTGCAGCAAGGAAAATGAAGAGGCAGATTGTGTGCACATTGTATCTGTGTAAATAAAACCATAAAATTCTGCCAAAAAAGACTCCATTGCAGTAGTCCTGATGCACAGCAAGTAATAAGCAGCGTTCTCAAGTTATCCATTGCAGTGGCCTATTACGACAGTTATGAGCAAAGGAAAGAGCATGACAATGGGAAGAGAGGTCTCGGCTCAAATGCTGGTTCTGCAACTCAGCTACCATGTGGCAAATTTGGGTGAATTGTTTAACTTCTCTGTACCTCAGGTTTCTCTTTTGTAAACAGGGCTACAAATACATTCTGCAGAAGACTGACCCTCTCCTGACCATTCTCCATATTTTATTTGAATTTTAAGACTGAGTTTAAGTTAAAAATCACATATCCACAGGCCTATTTTATTTTTGTTGGTTTAATTTCTATTTAAAGACAGGACTTGTTAAAAATTGTAAACATTTATGAAATCTGTTACATGTGATACATAACCACTGATTTTAACAGCCATTTATCTCCTCCCCATCTCTTCTTTTGGGGGTGGAGCCTAAATCCATTTACTTCCTTTCATAAACTTGCACACTTCTCAGAAACTACATCTGTGTCCAGCAAAACATAAAGTAGGATATACAATGCCTCTTTGCTGTTGGGACCTGGACTCGTCCAGTTTGGAGTAAATGACCAGTTGCTCGGAGGCCTTGGTCTCATGAAATGTCAGCCTTCCCTTGCACAGACCCTCGCTCGTGTCTGGGCCCTGGGCAGCACTGAACTGGGGTCAGCTATGGTGAAGCTGTCCCAGCCTGGCTCTGGGGGTCCCTCACGGGTGTTTCAAGGGATGGCCCACATAAGGGTGGATGTGTCAGTCTTCAGATAATGTCTGTGCAAATCAGTTACGGCTGTAAATTGAATAGTGCTTTTCTCCAGGGAGCACAAAGTTATCAAAACTATTCTGTATGTATTTTTGATACCAGTAGTCAGCACCTGTGTCTCTGAAAATTAACACAATTAGCCAGAGTACTCATTGTACCTGCTACTTTAAACAATTTCATCCACAGCTGTTCGATTCAGCAGGATGCATAAAGCATGACATGCATGTTTTATTTCATTCTAAAGATTAGCTTTTGAAAACACCCACAGAAATCTGGACACTTTTTGCCATGCCTTAATCTTGTAAAGCCATATTATAAGTATCACAGATTTATGCTTAAATTACAGCTCCTTGATAAGAGAAAAAAATTCATAGCATTTTTCTTCCCATTGTCTAACCACATAATGACTATACATATTTTATATTTTTTAAATAAATCTCCAGGGCATATTCACCATCTAGAATTATTTAATGAGTGAACATTTTGAATTGAGATTAGACATTAATATGAACAGAAGGCTTTTGATTTAAGATAAGTTTGAGATCCACTAAAATTAATTATAATATGTCCTTGTGGTGACTTTATATCTATATATATGTTAAAGAACATTACATATTTTAACTCTTCAATTACAACTTTTAAATTTTATGAATTTTGCTAGTACCACCATGTGTAAAAATAATTTTTTATTATTTTTATATGAATCTTTGTTGCAAATCTAACCAATGGAGAGGTTTCTGGATATTTAGGTCCACATTCTAATTTCAGTCTTTATATTTTGTTCTCGTAACTTGTCCTTGGTGACCTAGTAATCATGGCTGCCCACCCATTCCTTTTTTTTTTTTTGCACTTTTTGACATCTTCCAACAAGCAAAAATTATGTGAGACTTCAACTCCTGTGGAGACTGCCTTTTCTTCCAAACACCCAGACTGCACCCATAGAGTTTGGGGAAAGCTTAAATGAGATGAAGCTGTGGTTTTCAAACTTTTTTGCTAGTGAGCCATAGTCAGAAATATATTGTGTACTATGACAAGCATACTTGTTTAAAGTAGAAGGTACAATGAATACTATTGTTAATTGTGCTCATTTTTAATCTTTGTTTTGTTTATATGGTATATCACATTTATCAACTTGCAGATATTGTACCAATCTTACATCCCTTGAATATATCTCATTTGATCATGGTGTATAATCTTTTTAATGTTTTGCTGGATCTGGTTTGCTAATATTGTCCTGAGGATTTTAGCAACTATGTTCATCAGGAATATTGGCCTCTAATTTTCTTTCTTTGTAGTGTCTTTATCTGATTTTGGAATTAAGATAATGCTGGTCTTGAAAAATGAACTTGGGAGTCTTTCCTCCTCTTGAACTTTTTTGGAATAGGTGCTGGTTCTTCTTGGAATGTTTGGTAAAATTCACTTGTAAAGCCATTTCATCCAGGACTTTTGTTTGTTGGGAGTTTTTATTACAGCTTCAGTTCAGTAGTTGTAATTTGTCTGTCCAGATTCTCTGATGCTTCCTGATCCAGTTTCAGAAGAGCATATGTTTTTAAGATATTATTCATTTCATGTAGATTATCCAATTTGTTGGCATATAGGTATTCACAATATTTTCTTAAAATCCTTTGTATTTCTCTGGTGTCAGTTGTTACTTCTCTTTCATTTCTGATTTTATTTATTTGGATCCTTTTTCTTTTTTTTCTTGGTGAGTCTGGTTAAAAACTTGAAAATCTTGTTTATCTTTTCAAAGAACCACCTCTTGGTTTCATTGATCTTTTGTATTGTTCTTTTAAAGTCTATTTTGTTTATTTCTGTTCTTATCTTCATTATTTACTTTCTTCTCACTTTGAGCTTTGTTTGTTATTCTTTTTCTAGTTCTGTTAAGTATAAAGTTAGGGTGTTTATTTGAGATTTTCTTGTTTCTTGAGGTAGGTCATTTGTGAAGAACTGTGGGTACTGACTCCTAGCATAAAAAATACCTACAGTACAGGAAGGTTTTATACCCATATTTGTTTAAAAAGGTAGGGGTGTAAACTCCTATTGAAAAGAACCCTGGTATATTATATATAATGGTCATGGCACAATTTGTTTATAGTCTTTGTTTAACAAATAATGCATTTAAATTTAACTGAAATCAATAAAAAGCATTATATAAAAACTCTCCTACTTTCCTGCTGAAAGGGTGAAGTAAGTAGAACACAGAGATATGTAAGGTATGAGCTGCTTAAGATGCAGATATTTTTGTCAATCATTTCTCCAAGAAGTGTGTGTTTCCTCGGGGCACTAGAGGTTTACCAGTTGAACACAGAGAGCAGGGGTGGCCCACTAAAGTGTCAGGGAGAACCCGGCAGGTGGTGTGAATGAACGATGTAACTGATGCGGGACTGCTGGGGCGGTGGGTGGGGGCCTCAGAGGGCAATGTGGGAATGCTGGCCAACTGTTGCCAGATCTTCAGATTTTTCAAAAGAATTCCCACATTTGGACATTTTAATGCAAAATTTATGTTTTTTAAATTTTCGCAACTAATTAAAAAGAGTTAAATATTTCCAAAACCAAGCAAAAACATTTATGACCCATAGCAGTCAATTTGCACCCCCAGTATCAAGAGTCCTTAGCACAAGTGACAGGAACCTTCCTGAGAGCGGTGCAGACAAGCCCCCAAGGACCCTTTAAATTCAAGGTAGCAAAATTACATGTTTCTGTAACCCAGAATGCTAAAGTGGTATTGCTGAGAGCTTATTTTATTTGGAGTCAAAAGACAGAGATTCCTTTCCTGGTTCCAACGGTTACTCAGGAATGGCCTTGGCCAAATGATCTCAGCTGTCCATGGACCAACTGGATCCTGTGAAATGTCCTGTGAGGAACTTGGCCTGACCAAAAATATCTGACCCCAATGACCTAACAATTACTAATGACCCCACCGAATAGGGAGCACTATTTTCCAAAGACCGCCATATATTCTAACCCTTTTATTGACAAAGGAACAGGAAAAAAATTTTTTCCATTTGGCCCTCATTTTCCTTTCTAGCTCTTAAACTCTTACAAAAAAAGTACTGGAAATCCCAGCTGTTTTCTTTTTTTAGGGGTCTTTTCTTCTTCCAGCCTCTCCTACATAAACTTATGTCCCCAAAGTACCTCTTGCGTGGTCTCCTCATGCAAGACCGTATTCTGGATTTTTAATGCCTACAGGTTTGCATCCAAACTTCATTTAGACTCCTGAGAGCCCCTGTAACATCTGCCTCACTGGACGCACCTGTCCTCACCATGCCCAGTGGCTCATTCCACCTACATACCCCCATCTCATCAGGAGGTCTCAGAGTCTCATCTCTGCATCTTGAGTCTAGTCGTCACTTGCTCGTCCAGTCCTTCCTTCCCTCTTTCTTCCCATCCATTCTATTCCTGCCCTCCACAGGCTACTTCCTTCATGCAAACGTTCTTCAGAGGAAGTTCTGCACAGAAGCAGATGATAAGCTCTCCTTGTCTGCAGCAGCACAGTCTGGAATGGAGTGATTCTGAGATCGCTTATGGAGGGGGACACTCAGGAAGGAGTTAAGGGTGGTGGGTTGGAGGGAATCCACACATATTGTCTGTTTTGGTTTTACCAGGGGGTGAGTCCTATTCCACAAGTTAGGAAAGTAGACATTGTTACACGAATCTTCCTTGTGCACTTAAACTTTGGTTCAGTTAACTACCCAAGAAATATTTGTTCAATACCTGCTGTGGGGTAATCTGGCTCTGTAAGAGGCACTCAATGAAAGAGCTGAATTCAGAAGCTCTCTGACTTCAGGGAGCCCGCAATCTAGAGGTTCTCATCAACAAATGAACAATGCAGTGATTTGAAAAGCAACTCCTGTGTGGAATGGTGGAAGCACGCACAGGTCAGGAAAGCTGCAAGGATCTAGCCGGGCTTCCTGGAGGGGGTGTCCGTACTCTCCTCCACCTGGTAACTCATGATCAGAGTTTGCAGACATGGCTGGGGTTAAGGAAACAACACGAGGACAATAGGAAGTGTGGGTCTGGTGGCTCAGAGGGGCCAAGAATGAGCTTGTGGTATCAGGCCTCAAGCATACCAGGCACAAAATACTGTTTTCCTCCAACTCCCCAAATTCTCTGCAGTGGAAATTTAGGAGTGAGAGAGAAAAGGAGGCAGAAAATTACAACCTCTGGGGTGAAAAAGGAAAGAGTAGGCATGAGTCTCTGAAAGTGTAGAAAATCAACCAACTGGGAGCTGATGAAAGATCTTGTTTATTCAAAAAGGACAATTAAAAAGGCAATTGTGGGATGCAGATGAGAAAGACTGGGGCTGCCAGTTAAGTGGGTGAGGAAAACCCAGCCCTTTGAGAACCTGATTAAATTCTGTAGCTTGAATTTCCCACTTGCTGCTCCCTCTGCCTGCTTCTGCTTCTCACTCTGCAGGAACTGGGCCCTCTGGCCCCGGGGTCCTGCTCTTTGTGGAACAATGAAACTTTAGAAATGAATTCATCAGGGCAAGTAAGAATTGCAAACGTATTTCTCCCTCAGGGTGAACCTGGCACTTGAATTTAAACTGTTTGATTGCATTCTGAAGGAAGGTGTCTGTTCTACCTGAGTTAAGGCCCTACTCCAATTTGACCTCTCCCACTCCCAAATTTCTTTATTCAGAAAGAAGGCCAAAGGGTCCCTTCCTACTCCTCTTAATTCCTGAGTGGATTATATACTGGGTTATCCTGGGCCCCAAAGGGACTTCACAAAGACTGAAAATTCAGGAGAATCATTTTTGGAATAAGGGAGTTCTTGTTTTCAAAGCTGAGCTTTCCCCTCACTAGTGTGAGACCCTCATATAAATGCATTAACTTGTCTGAGCTTGTTCTCTCATTTGTAAAATGGGAGCAGTGCTTGCACCATGTGATTTTGAAGATTAAATAGGATTATGCATGTAAAACAGTGCTTGAAAAATAGTAAGTGTCCAAAAAAAATGATGATGAATTGTGTATGCAGGCACATATAGGTTGCCTGAAATTTCTTTGAATTATTCCCAGCTCACTCCCCGTTTTGCTCTTCTCCCTGATGCTGTTATCCACAGGTTGACTGAGAGAGGCTTTCTAGCCGTTATCGATGTGATTAGGAACAGTAGTCCTTGAAAGTGCTCTCAAATTATTTATCTAATTAAATGAGCAAACCTTTTTAAACCCAGACATCCTAAATCTCTGTAGCCTGTCTCTGTTGATTTGGCCAGAACAGCTCAGGGCTTTCCAGGTGGAAGAAAAAATAAATTAGCAGTCTTGAAAACAAGGACCTTCGAGTTACACACACCTCACTAAAACAGTCTGTTTACCCTGTTTATTTTGCCATAGGGTCTAGAATTAGTAGGGGGCTGGGAAAATCCAGGATACCACCCAATAGGCATGCCCTCTAAAGACAGATACTGGCAAATATTATGTTTGCTGCATGAGAGCCAAATCTGAAGTTAACTCTTCAAGTATTTAAATCACGAAACAATCTATCACAATGATTTGCTTACTACTAGACTGAATGACTCCAGGGTTGCAACCATATCAAATTCATTTTTTAATCTCTGGTGCTAAACCCTGCCTGTCACATACCAAGTATCAACTAAATGTTTGTTGAATTGAATTGAACTGAATAATTATGGAACATTGCCTTTATTAAGGCCACCTTTCTGTTATATTTCCAGAGCTACTAATGCATCTGAGAATCAATAACTAGACTGAGAGAGAATATTAACGTGGTTCAGGGGCTTGTAAACCTCACACAGTCTGAGATATGATGGATTAAAGTGAGTTTTGTGCTGGGGTGAGAAAACCCCAGTAGAGTGACCCTTGTCTCCACGGTTTTCCTACTTAGTGTCCTACCGAACCATTATTCTCTGGGTACCTAAAAACTTTATTACATTTATTTGCTTAGGTATGCTTATGGGTAGCAGGTTCATACATCCCACTTATTTGGAATTTGCCAGGTTTATGCCTGTTATCCCGATGTGATTATGAATAGCAATGTTTTTTATTCTCAGAAGTGCCCTGGTTTGGATGCTAAATCATATGAACACTCTGCTTATGGGAGAATGCATCTCACATCATTTGGCTGCCTAACTCCACCTCCCGTGGAAGGGTGGGTGCTCCACTCTGCCCAGGCTTTCCTCTGTGGAGGCACCTCTCTCAACCACTGCTTCCTGGAGCTCCGGGCCCACTCCTAAAAGAACAGACACTTCTTTTTGGAATGACTCTTGGTGGAACAACGACAAAATCAGCTCTCTGATTTTAAGTCTTTCCTGTCATCTCAGAGCTCTAATGAACGCAAAGAAACAAAGACTCCTTAATAATTACATCCCCAGATTTGCTGAAATCTAGAAGACATACCCATTTGAAAACTCTAATCTAGTAATTAAACTTAAGCTTCTCAGGTTAAACTGCACCTTAGTAATGCAGCTTATTTTGTCAAAATCAGTTAAGGCCCTCTAATGGGTTTTAGAATAAATGGACAGACAAAAATTAAAATGTGGCAAGCCAAGGTAATCAGAAAGCTCACTTCATTCAGTCAATAACAATGGCACTTTAATGGGTTCTTTTTACTATTGGGATGCAATTGTGCTTGGCTTTAATTTCTTGTAATGATGGAACAAATTAGATTACCTCATACTTTTAGGATCATTTGGCTACATCATGTTTTGGTGGTTCCCTAAACCCCACTGGAAATTAAATCAGCTCTGTGATTGCTCATTCTGCCTATTTTGTGACATGTCTGCCTCTTGTCGGCAAAACGGTAACCATCATTTACCTTAATCCAAAACATTGCAGTAGAGGTAAAAGAAATGACTTCCTTTGCCCCTCTCCTTTTAGATCTCTTTATTTGTAGCTATCAAATTATGGCATGCCTGCTGAGACACAATCTTGTTAGAACAAGCAGAGTGATTCTCATGTGAAACTTCAGGACTGACTCTACCACAAGTTCAAAATGTACCTGTGATTCAAACTTAGATGAGGGAATGAGTTGGTAAGAACATAATGAGCATCAAACAGTATTAAGAACATAAAATACTTTTACTTTGTACTACCAGTTTCTCTTTTCCCTAATTCCAGGTGGACATGCAAGTTCTGAAGCAGGGACTCTACTGCAATGCATCATCAAAACTAATTAGTCCTTGGTCCAGCACATTTACTCTTTAGGGCCTTACTTACCCAGAGCAGGTAAAATATTCTAGCAAACTTAATGCAACTTTCCTGAACACTGCATCTATAAGCTCAAACTGTAAAAGATCATAATATAAATGGCATTGCAAATACAGTGTGGCAGAGTGACATTAAATATTTAAAACGCATCATTATTAATAAGTAACAATGTTTGAGACTTCTGGCTGCTCCCTAACATGGTGCTTTTCTTCATCAATTGTATTAATAAAGACAATTCAAAGCAGAGAGAATTCCCAGACTCCTGTGTAGCCAGGTGTTGTTACATAACTATATTCTCATAAATGGGTTGATAGAAGTGTTATGTGGACATTTGAAAAACTTTCTTTAGAAGACACTAGTCATATATCTTATATCTGTCCTTCAATCTTTTCCTACAGGCTAGAATATAAAGCTGACGGATGGAGCAGGAACAGCCATATTGGACCATGAGGTGAATTCAGGCATAGAGAGTACATCTAATAGCTCCTAAATGGAAGGAGCATATGTCTCTGAAGACTTTAGGGAACAGTGTTGCCACATTAGCTCTGGGCTATCTACTTTCAGATTTTGACATGCTAGAGAATAAACATCTATGTTCTTTAAGCCACTTCTATTTTGAATCTCTGTCAAACTTTTTTTTGACTATTTTAAATCTTGTTTAAACACAATTCCAACATATATAAAGACCAATAACAAAACTCCAATTTTCCTTGGTCTAGGACCATGGCTTAGTCTTGTCAAAAAGGAGTGTATTGCCATGGCCAGGTGGCTCAGTTGGTTGGAGCATCCTCCCACACACCGAAAGGCTGTGGGTTCAATTCCTGTTCAGCGCACATACTTAGGCTGCATGCTCCATCCCCAGTCAGAGCGCGTACAGGAGGTAACCAATTGATGTTTCTCACATTGATGTTTCTCTTTCTTTCTCCCTCCCTTCGTTGGCTAAAATTAACTAACATATCATCGGGTGAGGATTAAAAACTATTTCTTTTTTTTTTTTAAAAAAGAGTGTGTTCACTTAGGTTAGGCTGTAATTTAGATATTGGATGACTGGTTGCCAGCTTACTGTAATACAAAGATATTTCGTAGTAATAGATTGCTAGTAAAGAGCTTCCAGAACTATCTGAAAATGATTTCTAGAAAATATGCCAAACAAAACCCGATGAGAATGACCATGGAGCTCCCCTTAGGGATCAGATAATTTGCCTTTCCAGCTGGACTCAGAAGTCACTGCAGCCTGGAAGCCACTGGGATGAACCAACAAGTAGCTTCCCTGCCACGAAGAGATACACAGTCACTTCGGGGAGTTCTTCTTCCCCCAGCCCCGTCCAGCGCTCACTTACACACTCGAACACATAGATGTTTACACATTTTTTCTGACTCGATAGTCTCTGAGCACACTGCTTGTGTTAAATCATTAAAGGCTGGAGGGTCTTTTCAAAATTATTTCTGTCCGTGATTTGCCATTCAGAGCCAATGTTCTCTCTTCCGGCAAATCCAATAGCTTTAAAACTAAGTTCTTGTGGATCCAAGTCATGTCTGAAAGTTTTATAGAATGACATACTGCGGTCATGTGGTCAGAGCACAAATGCCTCTGAACATACAATATTTTAAAGAAAAACAGTTTATGTGTAAGCTCCATGAGGTTACAGAACAAGGCCATCTTATTTATTACCGAATTCCCAGCAGTGTCCCTCAGTATAAATCTGTGCAATGACTAAATGAAGAGTCTGCCCAAGGTAGGAAACTTATTATTTGCACACACTGGAGGCCCACCTCTGTGTACTCATTGTCCCTGGATGTATACACAGCCTCCAAATGACCTGGCAGGACGGTGCCTCTGTATTGTCTAGCACAGTTACCAAAGGACCCGTTTTCATAAATTGCTCTAGCATCACACTCTTTTCCTACAGAGAATCTTGCTGACCATTCCAGTTTTCTGAAGCAATGTTTTTCTCCCTTAGAATCCCTAATACATAGACATATTGTTGGAAATACTTGGATGGAGAAGGATATGCATGCTCAAACCCTCTTTGGGAAAAGTTGCAACCGTGAGAGATGTCAATGACCAAAATTAAATACATAGATTATGAAGCATAGATCTCAGTTCTACTTGTTAAAAGAAGTCTAAACTTGCATTTTAAAAATTAAGATAGGAAATAAAAATAGTTCTAAGAACTTTTTGGGGAGAGACCTGCCACTCTCAGTGAGGGGATGATTACTCACAAGACCCCTGACCACTCTCAACCCATTCAGCACTGCCAGTGCCCCCTCCACCTCTCTATTGCAGGCTGTCAGGTAGCAAGGTAAGGGCATTGTCCAAGTAGAAACTACTTCAGTCTTTCAAAATCTGGGGTTATGTAATTATAAAAGGAAAAACAGCATAAAAAATACAGAAAGGTAAAATGTTCTTTCTGTCCTAATGAATGTTGGCTACCCATAATGCCATTGATAAGGTGCATCACTAAACAGAGAAGATTTATTAATGAAAGGAAATCTTATTTGCATTAACTCATCTATTCTCCCTAAAGTCAGCATTTAGTCATTTCCCGTATACTGACATGACATGTCTGTACATTTTAAAATGTTAGTGAGATGAGTTTTTAAAAGATACTCGAACTGTTCCTTCTAACAGTTTCAGTATCTGGATTAGAATTTGAGGTACAAAGGTATAAATAAGTCACACCAAAATATTCAAAGGCAATCAGATGTTTGTGACTGCATTTTGGTTATATAGGAAAGTGTCCTTGTTCTTGGGAGGCATTCATCTGAGCCTGAAGGGCCATGATGTGTGCAGCTTTCTCTCAGGTGGTTGAGAGAATAATAGTGTGTGCGCGTGTGTGTGTGTGCACATGCACGAAGAGAAGGAGAACGTAATAAAGCACTCGAGGAAGAATGGTGACAGTGGGTGAATCAGGCTGAGGAATATGCATGTGTTCTTCGTACTATTCATGAAGTTTTCCATTGAATTTAAAATCATTTCCAAGTAAAAGGTGTTTTTTAACAGGCAACCAAAACAGTGACCATGAGTAATGAAATTATTTCACAGTTGAGCATTCTTTCTGCCCTCCCTCTGTACACACACTTCATATGTTCACAGACACACAAATGACACTCAACTGTACTTTTTTGCCTGCAAATGAGTGTTAGCACATACGTAAGTGAGCAATTCCGTCTTCTATTCATGTATTCAAGCTCTAAGTGATTCTAGGAGACTTTTTAGACAATTTGATTTTGATGACAACAATTTTGAAGACATACTTTAGTGTCCTTTCTTATAAACAAGGCTGCCCTTTTGTCCTTTCAGATTTGGTTGAACTGGCCCATGGAGTACAACTACCTGAGAACACATGCTTGAAAAGACAGCTGAGGCACACTGCCCAAGCCACAGACTATTGAAAACTTGGCCAAAAGTGACTACTTTGGACTGTTGACTTCAAAAGTGCTGATGAATACAATGAACTGTGGAAGATGTATGATTTGTTTTGAACACATTTACAGTGACTGATGGCCCAGATTTGGCAAGCTGGTTCACTCCCAGTGGAGATGCAAGTTTCACTGCCTGGCCTCTTTCAACATTCTTGTTGAGGCAGGTTTCATGCTTATGGGCCAATGTACTAACAAATCACTTATAATTTGCAACATAATGAATTTATTAGCTACACTACAGATCAATGCTGTACATAATATTCCTGAGTCAACATGAGCTCTTAATTAAATGTCCTTATTACAAATGTTTCTGGAAATTTTCCCTCAGATTACCAAACTTGAAGACATGAGTTTAAGTGTCAACCAGTAATTACTCTAGTCATATTTTGAGATGGGCCAGGACCAGGGTCAGGACCAGGGCCAAGACCAGGTTAGAAAGTGATCTAGTATGCATGGAAGGTTATAAAACCAATAGACGTAATCAAAACTACCAATAAATTGACTCAAACTACTCTATGCCTCAGGTTATTCTGACATCCAGAGTATCAGACTCTAAGCAAGGCAATTTTGATGATTGCTTTAATATAAAAGAAAAGATAAAATTTGAGATAATCAGTTTATGTAGCAGTAGCAGCAGTATGTGAAATGAAAAATAAGGAAGCTAAAAAAAGTGAGAATAGGATAGGATCAGTTTTTAGTATGAATTTGAAATCCGTATTTTAAATTGATTAATTGCATTCAGAAATACAAAAATGAAGGTAAGGAAATAAGAACTTAATTCCAAGGTACCTCTAAGGAAAATGATATTTAAATGAAAAAGCTGACCTGGATTATGGCCAGAGTTTAACTATTTTATTGTTGCTGTTGTTAATAAAGAAACATGAGAAAATATATGGTTTCTCTTGGTGCTCACTGGGGTGTAAGAGGAGAGGGGAGGAAAGGAGGGAGGAGACAGAGGGAGAACCTGACAAAGAGACAAAATCTGGAAAGAAATAAAAATCCAGCTTTAAGATCCAAAATATGATGTATTTGAGGTCCCCTTCATTATACCAAATTTTGTTAAAATATATTCAAAACATTTCTTATTTTTAAAATCAATTGGTAGGCCTATTAACCAAGGTGACATTTACATTCTTGTTAATCTTTCAAGTGAGTTCTGCAGGCTACCATTAGAAAGTCCTAGCCAAGTCCAAATTGGTCTATATTGTGCTAGGTAGAATACACAGCTCTAAAAAACCATGGAGCACCATCTCTGACCCAGCTGCAGTTAGGTGTGCCATCCTATCCTATAGGCATGCTCCAGTATTTTATCACAATAAACCATAAAACTATTGGCAGTGAATTTTCAATATCCCACACCACATGGTGATTTGTTAATTCAGTTTGGTTCTCTTTCTAACGAGAGTTGTTTCACTCCTCTCTATCAATTAACCATCTGCTTTTACTTATTTATCAGATAACTTTGAAAATGTATTTAATGAGAGAATTAGAGACCCATGAATTAACACATCCATCAGCGATGATCCCCTCTCCATGTTTAGTTTTCTTCTCAGGCACTGAGTTTTTTCTGAGCTTCCAAAAATAGTCTGCCTTCCAAGAGTAAGAAGCATTTCAGTTGTACAAATGTCCATAGGCTGCCTGACCTTCATAACAGAAAGAAAATTAGTTTCATTTCAAAAAGTCAGTGGATTCTATACTTGCCTTACATACTGAGTTCAAGTTCAACAATGCCCAATATTCATATTTTGGGGATTCACCTTCTTTCTATACACAGGACTCTTTTCATTCCCTGTCTACAAAGGATAAATGTGATCTACATGTTATATTTGTAATGAAAATAAAATATACAAACTTTCTTTTGCAGAATAAACATCTTAAATCTAATGTTTCCTTGGGAAATAAGATCAGGAAGTAATTGTCAAGAGATGGTAGGCCAACAAAATATTTTGTCAAGAAGTACACTGAAAACCTAGAAACTCCATTCCTTCCTTTGGCTCATATTATTTTAGTGATATGACATCATGTGTATCAATATTTAGGAGCAATTGAGACATTTCAACATAATATTGATCTTGACTTGGGACTCTGTTATAAGAAAGTCAATTTCTCTAATTTGTTTTCTTCCTCGATAACTAGGCCTCCTTTGATAGGACCTGAGGATTGATATTCCTATTTTATAAAGAACACAAAAGTGACCCAAGTAAAAGAAGCTTCAAAAGTGGTCCACATTTTTTTCCTCTGTGTTTTTCAGATTCTCTTCTAAAAATATGCCCCATTGACTCTACTAAGAAAAGTCATTGATTCACTTCACAAATATTTGTTGGACATATAGTACATAACTGAACACTGGATAATATGCTGGGCAGGCAAAGATAAACGGATAAAGTACTGCTCTTAAGAAACTCAAAATCATGAAGAGAGAGGAGCTAACAAACAATCCTAGTGTACCACTGTGATGAGGGAAGGATCCAACAGCACATACAGAACGGAGTCATCTAACTTGGTCTTGGGGTGGGAAGCTTCCTAGTGGAGGCAATTCTTAATACATCCAACAGCAGGAGGGACTGGTTGCAGAGAAGAGGAGTAAGAGTAGAACTGGGGAAGAGGAGTGGATGGGAAGGGGTCCCAGACAGAGAGAATAACATGGACAAAGGTTCAAAGTCATGGGGACCCTGACCTTGTCACAGCAGAGGTTGCATGTGTGGGAGGACAATGTGAGATGAAGCTGGGGAGATGGACAGGAGAGAATCATAAAGATAAATGACTAGTGAAGGAAGCTGGTTCTATCCTCAAGTGGTAGGGGAGCATGGAGAGATTTTTATTTTTCAGACATTGATTTTTCTTCTTTTCCTTTTCATTCTATGGAGAACAGAAGAGAAAATATGCCTTTATGGAGAACAAGTTGAAGGTATAGAATAGCTATAGGTGAAATATGTCATTGGTATTTTAATAGGGATTACATTGAATCAATAAATTGCTTTGGGTAGTACAGACATTTTGATGATGCTAATTCTTCCAATCCATGAACTTGGTATATACTTCATTTGTGTCTTCCTTAATTTCTTTTGTCAGCATTGTGTAGTTTTCTGAGTACAGGTCTTTTACATCCTTAGTTAGGATTATTCCTAGGTACTTTATTTTTCTTGTTGCTATATCAAATGGGTTTGTTTCCTGATTTTTGTTTCCGATATTTCATTGTTTATGTACACAAATGACTTTGATCTCTGAATATTGACTTTGTATCCTGTTGTTTGGTCAAATTTGCTTATGATGTTGAGTAGTTTTTTGGTGGAGTCTATAGGATTTTCTATGTACACAATCATGTCATCTGCAAACAATGACAGTTCTGCTTCCTCCTTTCCAATTTCAATGCCTTTTATTTCTTTTTCTTGTCTGATTGCTGTGGCTAGGATTTCCAATACTATGTATATATGAAAGGATGCTCTGCAAGACTAGCCGTCAGAGAGATACAAATTAAAACCACAATGAGATACCACTTCACACTAGTCAGAATGGCCAACACAACGAATTAACAAACAATAAATGATGGCAAGGTTGTGGAGAAAAGGGAACCCTTGTACACTGTTGGTGGGACTGTAGACTGGTACAGCCACTATAGAAAACATCATAGAAGAGACATAAAGGAAAGAATAAACAAATGGGATCTCATCAAAATAAAAAGCTTCTGCACTGCTAAAGAAAACAGCTCCAAAATAAAAAGAGAATCAACTGTATGGGAAAACATATTTGCCAATGATACCTCAGATAAAGGCTTAATCTCCAAAATATATAAAGAACTTACACGATTATACTCTAAGAAGACAAGCGACCCAATTAAAAAATGGGCAAAGGATTTGAACACACACTTCTCCAAGGAGGACATACAGAAGATCCAAAATCACATGAAACGATGTTCAATATCACTAGCTATCAGAGAGATGCAGATTAAAACCACAATGAGGTACCACTTCACACCAGTCAGAATGGCCATCATAAGCAAAACAACAGACAACAAGTGTTGGAGAGG